>CM029361.1:17618122-17632796 GCA_017140985.1 Hormaphis cornu
TTTTATATAGTTTTTTTTTTAAAAACCGTACTTTTCGTTCGATAGTAAATCGTGTGTTCAGAAATCGGGAAAAATTGATAATATTTATGATTTTTTTTTTCGGAGAAAAAAATGTGTCGTTTAGATAATTTTACTACGTAAGATTCGAAATTTCTACATGATGATTAACTTGCTTTCTGCGCCCTATATCGTTTTAAAAAACAAATAATGGCAACGACAAATTTTCGAAACAGTTTTTAAAACAGTATTTAACGATGATGATATTTCGTTTACAACAGTGTCGTCTCGAAAATGTTGAGGGTCACAGTTACAACACTGTAGGGTGATTCGCGTCCGTCAGTCCCTCTGTCGGGTGAGCCCTCGTCACAGTTACAACGTTTGGTTTCAAAATTTTTTTTTTTCAAACAATCAAACCGCTATGAACACAAAGCTTGTTCAGATCTCCGATTTTGACTTATGCAACAGCGAACTTGTATTTAATAATTGAATTCCGCACCATTCGGTTACCGTTCTGCGATAGAAGACGGCCGATACCGCGGCGTCACGGATCGGTCACCCAAGTCGAGAAACAACAAAAAAAGATCACGTTCGTACCAAGTTCTCCCGCCGTCGACCCGCTCGTCAGATTTGCGTTTCGTTTTCTCTTGGCCCGAGGTTCGGAATTCGACAACAATGAACAATAATAATACAACAATAATTGCTAGGTACGGACTGCAGCGCGTGTATGATGTAAGGGGAAGTCATGGTACATTTACTACAAAAAAAAAAAGAAAAATATCAATTACCACGTCCGATGTGGATGTATGCACGTTAACGAAATAGGTGGGTGAGGAGGAATGACCCGCGTGGCCCACAGACGTGTGTATAGAGTGTTGTGTAGAAAATTTCGAATTTGACAGAACAAAATGTCGAATATATATAATAAAATCATAATTTTAAATTGTCGTACATAACACTAAACTAGGTACATAAAAAAAAGTAATTAGTTTCAAAAATTGAAAAGAAAGAAAAAACCATATTCTTAGATAATATGTTTGTCGTTAGAACGTTAAAAAATTTATCTATGACAAAAAATTCTATAAAAATAAGTACTATTCTATACAATTCCTTCGCTAAATTGGATGTAATGAACCCATTCTCCAATGTACCTAAGCGTGGTGAATTGTACGGATAGAGATGTATTTAGTCGATAAAATGGATATTTTTTTTTTCTCAGTGGTTTCATTTTCAAAAATTTTGATTATAAAAATAGAACATAAAACGATAATCATCATACGTAATAATTTTGTCACAAAAAAATTTAAAAAAATGAAAAAATATTCGTCAAAAATGCACGTGAGTCTGTCTCGATATAATTATTATGTCATTGGTGAGTCACTCATTACATATCCCCGATCAATATTCACTGTAAAATGTTATTTACATTAAAAAAGAAAACTTGTCGCTAATATGTGTAACTTAACCAGCATTCTTTATAATTTCTGAGCGTGTTTTTTTCTAAAATTTATTTATTTATGTTTTTAACGTGAAATTTTTATACGTGCACACGTATGAGAGTACTAATGGAAGCGTGGCCATTCGATTTAACTGGTACCACCGGATTTCGTCGGTGTTGAGTGATCAGTTACACAATCATATGTTTGCTGTCCGTGATGTGTGAACAGGTAATGCAAAGCAAACAGAAAAATTGCGTACCGAATAAATAAAAACAAATCTATAATTATTTTTGCCACTTAACCGATTCCAGTTTGTACTTCGTGTGCCGATCGAATCAAACGTAAAAAACACGTCGAGCTGATGTTGTTGTTTGAAGTGAACGTACTGAGTAAAAAAAAAATTCCGATTATCGCCAAGTTGGGTACACGCATAACGTATTAACATCGTTAACATTTGGTTTTCTTTATTATTGTTATTATCGATAAAACGCACAAAAATTGATCAAGTAAAGTCATCCGGTTTTCATGCTGATTCGAGCAAAAATATAAAGCTAAATATGGAACATCTATACGCGTGTTTTAAGATAAAATTGGTTTTTTTTGGGGGGAGGGGTTATTCATATTAGTTGAAAATTAAAAACCATACGTTCGCCGGTTAAAATATAATATCTATTTGTTGAAGTTACGAAAAATTCGTAAGCTAAAATTATTATTTTTACCGTGACGGCGATAAAATGTAAACACGTATAATAATATTGCACGTTTGGTTTGATTTGAATTTCGGTCAAATCTCTTTTTTTTTTTTCAAATTCTTTTTTTAACCAAAATGATTTATCAAAACAATCACACCTAACGAAAAACATACTTTTTTCGGTTAAAATATAAAAATAACTAAAAAACGTGACCGAAATATCTGATTAGAATAACTACACGTGTATTTTAAAAACATAATCACATACAATCTGGTCCATCCGGTTGAAATATTTTTAGATGCTGCTGTCACAATGAAAACGATGTTAACTAAAAAAAAAAACATGACTGAAATGGTCATTTGGTTTCATCGAAACTAACGCGTTACGTCACGAATACTGCAGTTTTAAATTTCGTTTTAGGTTAAGTATTACGTCAACATAATTTAACAGGTACACTACTCTAGTAAGTCTAAAAGGATAATCGTGTAATGTTCTTTCTTAAGTTTCTATGTACTATGAGAAAACGACTGGAATTATACGAAACGTGTTCAACTATCTTTATTCGTCCAATAAAAAAATAAATTACAAATATGGCCGTTTTTAAAGTCTTACGGCCTTCTGTACTGGGATATGATATCGACTACATATTAAGTCGAAAATGTAAAACCCGAGTTTTTTTTTTCTTCATATAAAAGTGTACGTACTAAAGTGTTCTAATATTGTGTGTTGAGCTTGTCGAGTATCACGAATCAAAGGCTAACGAAAAAACGATAGGGATGGGAAAAGATGTGCATTTTACTTTGTCATATTGTTCGTTAGTGATTGCCATAACTTTTTATTTTTTACTTTTTTTGCGAGGGGGTTTAGATGTCGGTTCGGGATGGGCAGAGAAAGTTATTGTCCACTAACAAGCAGTTGGCAAAAAAAATCCTTAGAACAGGTTGATATTCTAACAACGTTTCGTACGAGCAAATGTACAGGCAGATCCGTTTCCCGGGTTCGCACGCGTTGTGATTTATATAATATTATTTGATTTGAAAATTGTTTAATAACGACACGTGAGCGCAAAAACGAGCACGCGAGCGAAATTATTGTTCAACTCGCCGTGGGAGCGAATTTATCGCCCCGCGTCGTATATTCCACTTAAACAGTAATTTCCTATAGTTTGCGAGAACGAAATTTATGGACGCGCTGGAAACGCGTGCTACGAGACAGTCGCAAACATATTATAAATACGTACGCTCGCAGTAATCGTATTATGCAAAAATAATCGGTCGAAAGAGAGTGAGAAAAAATAAAAATTCAAAAACAATAACGGGCTTTCTCCCGCGATGGAATTCGATGTTACGTCCGGACGAGTTGCCGCGCCGCGCCATCGCGGATCCGGTCGAAACCAGAAACCGCCGAGGTAGTGTTCGTTAATACTATATTACCGTTATGCAATGCGAAAAAAAAAATATGATGAAAATACTGCGAACGAAAATCGAACAAACTTGGCGCGAATAAGTAAAAAAAAAAAAAAAATTATAATATTTTGATCGTTAAAAAACTCGCGAATAAAAATATTACGTGAACACAAGTTTTGAGTGTATTTTGTATATATATTATACCTCATTCTTCAATTGCTTACATACTTGGTGAAATGTTTTAAATCAATATGTGAGTGTGACCAAAAAAAAAAAAAATTAGTTTTATAGAAATTGTAATTCAATCATTACTCCTTTATTTGTATTTGTCAGTACAATATGTATCTAATAAAATACGGTTAAATAACTTAATTTTATCAAAAACCACTATCATTTCCCTATCTGAAATGTAAACATTTGTCAATTCAAATATTAAATTATATTCTTTGTCAAGATTACATACTTGTATAAATAATAAAACTATAATCTTATAGAAGTAACAAAAATGGTGATTCCAGTAATTCATTTTTAACCGAGTATTTTTTTGTTTAGAATTTTAGTTTAATTGCCAATGAATTGATCGCGCGATCGTTAAAAAACTCGCGGATAAAAATATTATGTGAACACAAGTTTTGAGTGTATTATATACATATAGAACGTACAAAGTTTGATGATTGATCCGGACTCTTTTGTGTGACGCGAAAAATCAAATTCGGCGATTTTCATGCGATTTTCGTCGTTTTCGGCACATAACTCGGAAAACAATCGGAAAAAAAAAAAAGAAAGCTCGACAGTTTCCGACCAAGAAAGTATCGTACTGATGAAAAGGAGCATTCCTTTTACCCGAACACTTGTTTCCAGATAACAAAACAAAAAAGTGGAAACAAAAACAATAAATTCATTGCTCGCAGAACAAATGAAAGGAATACAAAAGCCGTCATTCCCGTGTGTCCGGCCGCGACGGACTCCTACACAAATGGTGATTTAATAAATTTTGAAATCACGGTAGTAATCAATAAAAACAAATACTTTTTAGTTCAAATTCAGTTTGAAAATGTCCTATATCGGTACGGTTTTTGTTTCCGAATGGTCAGTAAACGACGATCGAGTAAGTGTAAGAATGCAGCTTTTACACCATTGGTACAAAAAAAAAAAACGACTTTTAGGGAAAAATAAACGTACGGATAATCGTAAAAAGTATTTTGAGAACTTCTCTACCCAAATGCTGTACCGCAAGACCGTTTTATAATAACATTTTATTATTACATCGGGTATTACCTACTATAATATTACTATAATATTGACCTACCAACAATATTATTATGGTAACGACGTCGTGGCGACGGTGAAATTCGACAAACTTGGTCGTAATAATAACATAACACGTTGTACGCCTTACATTACCCGTCTTATGTACGTGGTATAAATTTACAATGCATAAATTATCGTTTCTTACTGTATTATTATACCAGTAGTAATTTGTTGTGACCGGAGTGGTTGTCTGTCTGCCGGCGTGTATAGTTTTTACGTGACGTAAAATAACGGCGACGGAGAATCCGCGTTTTCCGTACAACGTTCGAACAGAATATAATATATTAAACTATAATAAAACGTTCTAAACGGCGAGGGAAAATCAACAACTTTAACTCGTTAATTTACAAAACAAAACACTTTGGTCGAAAGTTTATTTCAATGACAGTGTTTGTTAAATTAAAAGTTATCTTTCAAAACAAAAAAAATTGACTCGACACACATAATATGGTTCATATGATACGTAATAATGTCATTGTCGTAACTAACTCGCGTGATTTTGTATCCGGTACGACGTTTCCTCTTTTTTTTTATAAAATGAATTGTTTTTAAAATGATGTTTTTTTTTCTTTCACTACAACTGTTCGGTAGAAGAAATGCTCAGATTTCATGTCAGTACCTTTATTGATAGGTAAATGGAAAAAATAAAAATCGAGAATTTTATGGCGAAAATATTGAAATTTTTAGGTTTGAAATGACGTTTTCGGGTAGAAAGAATGCTCTAATGATTACGTTGAACGACACGCGAAAGTTGGGATTATAATTTTATTTTATTTGAATCATTTTATTACGTTTAGATCATTTTCTAAGTTTTGTGCGACGAAAATTGCGAAATCGGCCGCACTTATTAAACTAACGTTATACAAAATTATTCCATGTCGTTTTTAAACTTTTATGTGCTTTTTTTCGTTTTAAAAATTTAGAAATACCGAGCGAAAAGTTTTAGCAAGGTATTTTAAAATTTTTAAATAATTGTCCAAGTTTATTTTACTACTAGATAACTGAGCCCACTCAGAATCGTTTTTTCAAAGACAATGATTTATCATTGCTTTCAGTTATAAAAATACCTAGTCAAAACCTAGTCGTTACTCCGTCAAACTACCCACGCGACGTACAGTGATCCCGGATTTTTAAGTTTTCTTCTAACTTTTTTTTTTTTAACTTTTTTAACTAACGAATCGGCTCAGTATTGTCAACAATAAATATAGTTAATTTGCTTATCAGATTAATTACGTTATCTTATGCAAGCGGTTTGTTTTTAAAAAGATTTTAACCACTTTAATAACCGTTTTGAGCGCAGAATTTCCAACAAATATACTGTCACACATCTGTTGTCCGTTCAAATTGTAGAAAACGGGTTCGTGATACGATGCGATCGGGTTATATAATAAATTATTCTTTAAAAGAAATTGCTCGGTTGGCAAGTAATGTTAATAATTCTAGTCTTCGCGGTGTACCTGGTATTTTTTTTTATTACGAACGTCCTATACGAGGTATATCAAACGGACATTAAACTATTTATGTGTTTTCACAATTTTACCGGCATCGTGCACAGTTTAATGTTAAAATAATGTTTTATTATTTTTCGGTTACTTGTTTATCTATTTAAAAACTGAGAAGGTACTCAAAATATTCGTCGCATAGTTCAAGCGTTGATTTTGTGTGCGGTTCGTTAAAAATGGTACGAAAAATAATATGGGTTGTTGTATTGAAATCGACGACATTTACTATTTTATTCGATAAAACGGTGGAGAACGGAAATGGTCGTAGCGTGTTGGCGTAAAATTAAGGTAACCTGCTACGATCGATTTAACGTTTACAATTATTGTTATTATCATTTAATAAACTGTATATACCTATTGACGATAAATTATTATAATGCGCAAGTTGAATAACTAAAACTTTCGTGAAACGGACGATTTTACTGCAGTTGTTCAAAGAAAATCGCATCAAAATATAATATAACATATTTATAGCGTTTAGACTCCGTCGCCGGTGCATTAGGGGATATTATTTTGTCCGTTTGCGTAAAGTATTTACATAGAACACCGTTGTTCGGTAGAAATATAAAAAAAAAAAGAAGAAGTAAACACCTCTATCTAATCCGTAGGATGCACAGCGTGAAAAATTTAAATTTTTACCGAAACGACGTCGTTTCTTGCCCGGTGAACCGAGTGCGCAACGCGACGAACCGCGAAAATTGTATTATTCGAATAACGATTCGAACACGTCATACTTCGTCCGGAGGAAAAATAATTTTCAAAAAGTTTCAGGCGAAAAACGCGTTTGCACATTTGACGCGTGAAACCGTCGACAAATTTTTCTGGGGACATCCAGGTGTGTTAAAATGTTTTTTTTAACGTTTTGACGATTTCAGCGGGCGATCGTAGGAGTTTCGAACACTACAAGAAATTTATATTATAAGATAACATCCTCGTTTGGTCTGCCCATTGATTTTAAAATTTTTTTCTCACTAATTCTACCTATAAATTTTACGCTCACGGTAACGAAACCGAGGCGAGCTATGCGCATTTGTAAATATTGTTGTTTCGCGAGATCTCAAAAACAAAAAAAAAACGTAAGCCACAAAAATCGACCATTTTTATCGTAATTTATGATGGAATCGCTTTAAGTGATTCTCTTTTGAAAAGTTATTTTACAAAGCAAACGTAAAATAAAATATAAAACGAAACATAAAAACGTGATCCAAAATGAGTTATTATGTTGTTTAATAGCAAGTATTTTTGTGTACTAAAAAGACTAAAATTTACCTATTTCAAAAACAGTTACCTCCCTTACGTTTTATTTGTAATAATATATTGTTTTATTTGATTATATAATTATATTTAAATTGAATAGTTAAAGAGTTCTGTTTTTTCAGATTTAAACATGTCTACCAAGTTCCGTCGGAACGTCTAAATGCGCGGACAGAAATAAATTATTATAAAAGCAGCATCGAATTCAGAACAAAGTATTTTTTGTATAGGAATTTTTCCAATTTTTTTGTTTTTTTAATTAATTTTTAAAT
Organism: Hormaphis cornu; assembly: GCA_017140985.1. Classification (NCBI taxonomy): domain Eukaryota; kingdom Metazoa; phylum Arthropoda; class Insecta; order Hemiptera; family Hormaphididae; genus Hormaphis; species Hormaphis cornu. The sequence goes on from CM029361.1 coordinate 17,625,996, forward strand.
TGCTCAACGAAATTGTAAACATAAAACAATATAAACCACGTTATAGAAAACTGTTTTCCGAAAATGTAAAAAGTGAGTCATACAGATAATGTATTGTTAAATTGTTTAATCCGTTCTCAAAATCTATAACAGTTCAATTTTCTTATCGTTTTGACGAAACTAGCAAACGTCTTTAAAGCGAGTGTGATTTAATTGAAGGTGCGTAAATAGGTAATTTGGTCGCAAGATCGTTGCTATGATAAGGTGTCCGAAAATAACTTTCGTTTACGAATTAACCACACGAGATATACATCTTTTTTTCAATATAAAATACCTTCGTGACTGTGTAGTCGCCCAACTTAATATTATTCCTTAGTAAATGCCGGGACAGATTCGGGGCGATTATTAATATTTTTTTATAGATTTTTTTTTTAAATACAACACTTTTTGTCAAACACACTGCAATAATTATTGCCGCCCCTCAAATTAAATATAAAATTACTGTGTTATATTTTATACGATTCAAGCTGCACTTATATATTGTGTTATTTTTAGTTTAAACAGAATAGAAATGAATTCAATGATAATCGTTTGATTATGTTTTACGCTTCATTACAGAAACACTATCTTAAATGTGAAAATTGTTTTTATCCGTAAAATACATACTTGGAACACGAAAACTTTTTCAAAATGTCTTGTACTATGATATTTTCACGCACTAAGAACTTTGTAGTAAATTCATCAACAGCTCGTTAAAATAACCAGAACAAAAATACGGAAATGCGCGTGAATCTTGTTACACAGTCCCCCGTGGCCGTCATAAATCTTTACTTTAATTAATTTTAGACCACATACATATTTGATCGTTCATACGATATCGTACGTATTGCACTCGTTACTATTTTGACTTAAAATTTATGTTAAACGTAAAATAAATAGCACAAATAAATACATAAGTGAAGAGTATAATATCCTGCAATATTCCGCCATTTTCTAACGGAAAACTATAAAATCAATTTTAATTACTATCATCAATAATGGTAATGATTGTTTTGGTGTTCGGTGACCCCGTTGTAACGCGTAAGATGATACTTGCGATTGGCAGAACGATTCTGACCTATTTTCTTAACAATTATCGACGGGAAGCAGAAGATATTTTGTCTATATTTTCGTCAAAAGTGCGCATCTAAAAACAAAAGTGTGCACCAATATTGTCTTTCGAAAAATCTTGTTATCTGGTCATAAATGCAGAGCTTGTGTCAAACATCACACACTAAATAAGTAGTTTTTTTTTTCTACCTCATATTTAAACGACATGTCTACCACAAAAAAGATGGAACCATAAATGAATTTCGTTCAAAAAATTTTTGAAGTTTTTGATTATTTTTAGAGTTATGATCCAAAAACCGAAAACAATTACAAACATTTTTCTCCAAACGAGTTGAAATTTTCTTGTCTGTGATCATTTTTTCTGAGAATTTAAGTGTTCCGATCTTTACATGATATGATATAAAAATAAAAATTTGAACCAAGGTAGTACAGCGCGTACTGTATTTGAAATGTTTTTCGAATCTTTGATTATTTTTTAAGCTATGGTCTTACAACCACGGAAATTTTGAAAATTCAACGAATGAACTGAAATTTTCACACGTTATTTAAGTGCATAAATTAATACGTCGAATATAAAACTTAACAATAATATCATTACAACTATTTTTGAGTATTTGCCTCAATAAGCACACTCAAAATCGTTATTTTCGTAAATAATTCATTGATTGCAGATTTAATAGATGCCTAAATTTTTAACCCGACCCAAAGCAAAGTGACAACTCCGACAAGCTCTTCACCTTTTGGTAACACATTTTAGCTGAATTTACCGACTTTAACTCAGTTTTTTATTTTAAGCATAAAAAAGTCCATACCGATATTTAATAAATAATTAGTTTTTATAAAAAAAGTTAACAATATAATTTAGATTTAAACACAAAAAGGGAGTATAAAATAATTGTTCACGACGAACAAAATATAAAAAAAAAAACCACTGAATACACGTAATAATTTTTCACCTCCGATTTCGTGTGGCATCATAATATATTATTTCCACCGGTAGTCAAAGGCTTTTATTTTTATTTTTTTGCTGAAAACTCCCTTTAGGGTTGAACAAACTCTCCAATATTTACACGCAACATCACGAAAAATAATTTGAAAATTGGTCCTGTATGGATTTGATGATTTTTATTGGAAATTTTGATTTTTCTTTTTTCAATTCGAAAACAAATTGACTTTATGTTTATAACGACTAAAGTTTATTAACGCGTTGTTTTCAACGCCGTAACATGTCACGAAATTCGATTGAATCGACAAAGAGCATTTGATAAAAATCAAAACATTCGGAAAAGAGCAGTATGACTATTATAATATAGTGTAATTGTAATTCACCCATGAAAATCGAACAGTTATAATAGTAAAATCACGCAATTTCAACCATCGACATAAACAATCAGTTATTTTGTACAGTTAAGCGTTATAATAATCTCATTCGAAATATATAACATATTTGTTATAATCGTCATCTTATTGTTTTATCTAGTTGAAATATGAATTTGATTTACATGTTACTATATCTTATATCTCGAAAATGTTTATTCAATGGAAACCGTCTAGGTGGTTTTTTTTTTAAATATTACATTTGGAAAATCGTATTTTGTCACTGTAGTTGCGGTCAGAATACACACGCATGGTACCTGTCCAAATAAGGCACAGACACAAGCTCGGTCTAAGATAGTAATTATAGGTTTTTGTTATGTTAATGTTATGATATTATGGTTTGTAGTTTATACGGATAAAGCATAAAGGTAAATTTTCTCGGCGCAATTTTACAAATTTTTTTTTAACCTTAAGTCGCCTGCTTTTAATTCAGACAAAAGTGATTTACTGTTATGTCTATAGCTATATTTTAAGTATGAACCTGAAATAAAAATATCATTCTCACACAACACTGTGGGCGAAGAACATTAAATAGTAAAAAAAAAATAATTTTTTCAAAAAAATAAACGCTTAGGTACCGTCTCGTCGATGGACCTCTTCCAGAGTCCCAAGAGTTTTCCGGCCATGGCCGCTGGTTTCGGCCTGGACGATATCTTTTGCCAGTCCTGCGCGAGCTTGTGCATCATCCACATGCCGGCCAGTCCCATGGCGGCCAACAACGCCAGTCTGATGAAATGGATGTGGGCCTTGACCGCGGCGCCCATCACCAGCACCAAGAATCCGATCAATGTTATCCTCATGGTGGCCGTTCGTCTGCGGCCGATAAAAACAAACAAACCCCTTAAGAAAACGTGCAAAAGTGTACAAAAACAAAATTCAAAGTGATCGGACAAAACTGATGATTTCTTTTTTTTTTTTTTAGAATCACTTGAAAATAGGTACGTTAAATTTTTGATTGTTTTGTTTTGTATTTTTTTTTTTTTATAAAAAATTCATTCTCCAATTGTGGTTTGTACACGGGTATTGGAAAAACCTTAAAGATTTTATCTTTCTAGAACCGCTCATTTTTATTGATTATAGATTACTTTTTTTTGTTGCATAGAAATATCATAAAACGAACCGTAACAATCCATAAGTACTGTTTCATATTGTTTAAAAAGCGGTTTCAAAAACCGAAACAAATTTTCATTCATTTTGAAAATCGTGTTTAGTAGTAACCGAAAAGTGACGATTTCAAATACATAAGCCAAGTAAAATCCACTCTAGCGTACCTATGGTCGCGAAACTCGGACGCGACGACCAAACAAACAAAGACTCTATGTTTTTCGAGAACAGAATATATGGAGGAAAATGTTATGTGGACGGATCCTCAGCATCGACGGAACAACACCAGTAACTACATTAACTAACACCAGTAGCTCTTTATATTAATGGTCAAAAGATATTGTGCAACGGTTAGGCCACATAGTTAGAAGAGGAGAGAAAAAAACAGTTACGGAGTAGGAATGGAAACCATAAAGAAAGAGACCTAGAAAAAGAAGGATTGACGTGGGGGAAGAAGATTTAAACGCCCTATATGGACTGGAGAGACATAGATGATGGAAAAATCTTTTAGTGAATAAAGACGTGCCGTGAAAAGAAGGTACATATCTCAGCAAAGTGTTTTAATTTTACAAATAAATCCGCAAAAATTTTTTAATCGGAACAATAAAAAAAAAAAGATGAAATTTCTGAACCGGAAAACGGAGTTTCGTCCATTCCGATCCATGTCGATTGCGCCGTTATATCCTCTCGATTCGTTTTAACTACAAAAAATTAATCTGTTCTTTTTATCGTTTCTCTTTTTTAACGATAAAAAAGCTCAACGATTAAACGCGACGGCATTATGATGCTTTATCGCAATCGTACGCGCATTCTGAAATAATCAACAGCTAAAGAATACACGGAGCGACCTTTGGCAAGTGACTTTAGTTTAAATTTCAAAAACACCTTTGTGTCTCATTATTGAAAAACTACGATTCTGAACAGGTAAAATACTTGAAAATGTGTCAAAGATTTGATAAATCTGAAAAATGTTGGAAGAGCATCGCCACAAAAACACGTATTTTGAACAACGATACGAATGAAAAATAACAATTTAAATACGCGAACGACTATTTTTAAGCGCCACGTTTAGAAAAATTATATGATACGTACGTTTTATTACGGAAAATCAAAAGTTTTCGAAATAACTAAAAAATGAAAAAATTCAAAGCAGAGATAACGATATTAGGTTTAAAATTATTTCGATAAACGTGACTACAGAATCCCGGCCGTTCCTCGATTCTTACAAACTCGATTCTGGAAACCGTCGTCGCGTCACAGCACGGCTGCGGAGGAGGAGAATATTATCATAAAATGCCGACCCGTTCTCGATTCGTAATATTTTATTTAACTTGCTCGACGTTTAAAACGATGGCGGAATGGAAATTTGTCGTACTTATTAGCCATTTTAATTTTGCAAATTTACTTGTCCGTCATATTTGTTTTTTCCCCGTATGGTAAATATCCAAAACATCGTACCGATAAGTTCGAACTGTCCAGTGTTCGGTTCGCGGTCTAGTAATCGTAATCGCGTATTCGCGGCGACCGAGTGCCAAAGTAGGTAAATCACAACACGGTATTCTTTTAACGAATCGGCGTGAATACCACCGCGTTTCGTGACGCGCGTCGTTCGAAAGCTATATCATTTTTAGAGGTTTACAAAAAAAAAACCGACGCTGACGATTTGATATTTTTTCAAAAGAAATGTGATTTTTCGAGCGACAAAAACGAACACGGAGAGAAATTTCTCAAAGCTCGTGTCTGCTTTTACGTCGAAAAATAAGCGTTTTTTTTTTTAAAAAAATGTAAAACGCGTTATGATTGTTATGATACTCACCGCGTGTTCGGCCGGGAAAAAAAACTCCGTAACGCGCGTGGTCTCAGCTGCACTGCCACACACTGGTCCGATCGCGTCCGGCCGTCGAGATCGATTGCCGCCTGCGAGTCGGTGATTTTTTCTCTCCCTTTCTTTTTTACCTCTCGAATTCCAAAAGGGTACCGTGCGTCGAAGGCGGATGGTGGCGGACACGCTTAAAACTTCCGGTGTGCGCGTGTATCGCAATGTAATACTATTACACTACTATTACCGTAAACATTATGAAATAACTTTCGTTTCGTGTGGTAGAATAAAATTACAATTTTATCGAAACGCGCATACGAGACGGGGGGAACCGGTTTTCTGTATTCGGTACACATAATACGGATTCGTATTTCCTTCCTCTCGGTTTCCGCCGTAGCGGACGAAACGGCGAAACGTACGGATCCGATGGGACAAAACACGGTCGTTCCCTGCCGCGACGGCGCTCGTCTCCGGCAGACGGACCGTTGCGCAACGTCGTCGCGGTCCCGGCATGTCGGAGCCGGTTTGTCGAGTCCGGTGTTCCCGACCGAGATTTCGCGACGGTTTAAAATGTATTATTTTCATCCGCAAGTAAAATCTTCAAATAGCGAGTTAAAAAATGTGCCATTTCTTCGTTCATTAATTGGGTGCACCCAGTACCTACAAACACGTCGTTTTCTACGTAATCGCAAACGACGGTATAAAAGCCACAGATGCGTTTTCGACTCGTGTTGAAATCCAACCGAGTTGAATTATAATAAGTAAAAATATAACCAAACGTAGACGATTCGTGGGGTAAAAACCGTCTTGTGTGTGAAAAGGCCGTACTCTGTCGAATCCGCCGTTCTCGCGACGACCAGCAACGGAGACCCACAGGCTGTCATCGTGTCTCGTATCGCACACCCACGTTCAAACACTAAGTACTAAGTCTTTAACCTTTTTGAGGCCCTGGGCAGTGGTATAATGGGGCCCCTACGACTCGGGAAGAACACTATTTTATTAAAACGGGTGAGGTGGTAAAAAAGAAAATGTCTAGATCAATTTAACTGTAAATTATTGTAATTTTTAGAATTTCTAACTCTCGTTCTTTGAGATAGGTCCTCGTAGTCGTAGATCCCGGATTTTTTCCTTTGGCGGACGATTCGAAGCCATCAAATCTATCCCTGAGGTTATTAATAAAATCATCGAGTGAAGTTAACAAATTAGTTGCAACGGCAATAAATATCGATTATCGGTTGGTGATCTGGCAGGAGCTAGGGGGCCCCATCGATCGCGGGGCCCTGGGCACGTGCCCAAAGTGCCCCCAATGGAAAAGAGGTGCCTGTAAGTACCACTATCGCTCAGTATATATATACATAATGTACGCGTTTGACAGTAATAATAATAATATCCAGGGGCGTGCACGTAAGCAC
>CM029361.1:17657221-17669214 GCA_017140985.1 Hormaphis cornu
AAAAAGTCTACAAAGATCAATACTTTATTTTTTAAACAAAATTAAGTCACTACTCATTTTTAATTTTAAAGTTTATTTTGTCATATATTTCAATTCAGTTTTGAAATACTTATACTTGAAATTATATTAATATAAAATGTTTAATAAAACATTGTAAAATAAAAATTTAAGTTGATTAAATTTGCATTCATCTTATATTACTAGTCTGAAGTTTATTTTTTTCAAATTTTTTGTTAATATAAATTATATTTTTTTTTATTTTTAACAGGTTTTCAGTCATTATATGATGTGAGATGTATTTCGTTTATTGTTTTTGCATCTTCAGTCAATACCAATTCATTTGAAAACTTGTATGGAACACTTAGCACTTTCAGAGAAAGGGGAAGAATTTCTTGATACAATCGTCACAGGAGATGAAACATGGGCTAATTATTACACACCGGAGACGAAGGAGCAGTCGAAACAATGGAGATACACGCATTTCACAAAAGTCAAAAAATTTAAGCGAGAAAAATCGGCAGGAAAGGTTATGGCCACCGTCTTTCGAGACTGAAAGGGTGTATTACTGATCGCTTTCATACCTCGCAGAAACAACCATAAACGCTGATCGGTACTGTGAGACCTTGAGGAAACTTTGAAGAGTTATCCAAAATAAATGAAGAGGGATGCTGACCAAGGGAGTACGACTTCATCACGACAACCTGCGTCCTCATGTGGTCAACAAAACAATGTCACTCATTGGGGAATTCGGTTGGGATGTGGTGGACCACCCTCCGTACAGTCCCGACGTCTCCCCTAGTGATGTCCACATGTTTCCTGCCCTGAAAAAACATCTAGGAGGAATGAAATTTGCGAACGATGAAGAGGCGCATAAAGCAGTCATTTTGTTCCTGCACGAGGCGGCGGGATCATGGTTTGGGGAAGGGATACAAAAGTTTGTCATACAAATGAGGAAACTCATCAAAGCAAATGGCAATTACGTAGAAAAGTAGCTTAGATTTCAAGCTTTACAGCAATGTAATAAACTTTGTGAATAAATGTTATTTAATGTGAAAAAAATTAATGGAGACCTTAATTTAAATACATACCTCACCCTTCTGGAAGATACGTTACAGATACAATCTTACTTAAAGCCTCCCTCTTGTATGATTTATTATTTTTGTTTGATATGAATTGTCTGTAAAATGATTTACAAAGAACAGACAGTGTCGTGTTAACATTATTATAAAATGCTGCTCTTATACCCCTTGGTTATAACCGTTGTACCAATCATAGAAAAATAAATTACATTAAGAACAAAAATGTCACTTTTGATTAATATATTTTTATATAAATCTTACTATAAAATTTAAATGTGTTACATTTTAATTAATAGAACTTAAGACTAATTTCAAAAATTTAACTATTTTTATTTTTCTTAAAAAAGTTTAAAATTTTGGATAAAACCAAAGTTATTGCATTATTTCGTCTAACAGAGAAATAAGGTAAAAATGATTGAAATTTTACTCTTCAAATTTTTCTTTACACAAAATATTTGAATTCAACATTATACTCCTAAAACTGTTGTTATTAATTAATAATTATTATTAATGTGTACAAGTAGAATAATTGGCAACGAAAAATATTAACCTATCTACCTATCTATACTATTACATAATCATGAGCTGTAACTTAAATTGAGAATATGAAATTGACCAACTAATAAATAATTCAACTTTATTTTGTCTATTCTGAACTATGTGTATTAATGTAACACTAAAATAATTCAAAAACAAACTCTTATATAAATTTTATATTAAAAAATGGACTAGATATATTTTTAGATTAGCTTTGTAAGAGAGTTACATTTGGTTGTCTTCCTTTTTTCATTATAGTCCTTTTTTTTAAAATTAAACTGAGTACTTATCTATAAAATATTTATGTTCTATTTTATCTTTTTCTTTTGGTATCAAAACAAGCTTACTTTCATATTTTTAATCTATATTTTTTTTAATAAGAAAAGTAGTTCAATATTATGTTATTTAAAAATTTAATGGTAATTGCCATGTTTCTAAATGAAAAAAAGGAAAGAAAAAAATTATAACTCGGATATTTATTAAACATAATATTATTTATTATACAAAACATGATATTAGTACACATTTTATATACATTTTATTGACAGACTAAACACTAAAACATAGTTAAGTAAATACATGATAATGTACGAGTAAGTCAATCGACAGTAGGAATAAGATGAAGTAGGCAAGTTTAATTAAACATTTGTAAAATGGTGAGATTAATTTAAATATTGTAAAGGGTATTCATTAATTTAAAAATCAATGTGATATTACTTTTTACTTAAATAAAAAAATTAAAACTTATAACAAATTATAACAAACTTTATAATCACTATATAAATTGTTAATTTATGTATAATATGTTTAATATGTACCAACTTGTATCAAAATCAATTGAATTTATAAACATTAAAACTTAATCCGTCAGAGTTATCGGTAATTTTATAATTATTAAATATTCTGGATTAACACTGAGCGTGTATTTTGTATTGTCAAGGTATAGCCAGTTGCTAGTGGCTAATTCAAGAAGTGGTGCATAGTCAGCTGTAATTCGTAACTTTTAAATTGCTTGATTTAAATAAGTAGTATCTGACTTTTCATTGACAATTCGTATTTGACAGTTTAAAAAATGGTTACTCTGAAAGTTATTTCTAATAATTGACTGCAATTTTGTTGAACTTTATATTATGTACAAACTGATATTAATAGGATTCACCGGAAAATTGAGTTTTTGCTTGTTTATAATATTTAAAATCGTTGTAAAAAAATTTTAAAAACTATTAAATTCTAAGGGTATCAATAAAAGGGGGATTTTATATTAAAGGGATTTTAGTATATCTTACCATTATTTTCCTCAGGATATATAATTGCAGCTATTTAATTTGTGAATCTTGAAATCGAAAATTGCCTGATGATTTTAATTATCGTGTACTTTGTTCTGAGTATTTACTCAAGTCTATAAAGAAAGTGTTGATAAGAATGTTGCGAGAAAAAACATAAAATAATATGAAAAGAAAAATAATTATTTTATTGTAGGAAGTAGATACACGCCAATCCTTTAAACACACATGGACAGTTTCTCGGCAGTAAAATACTAAAAAAAGCATTAATAAAAATTGTAATATTTTATTAGAGGTAAAAACAAAAAAACACTTTGCTAATAATGTAAACAACCATAGAACACACGATGCGAAAATTATTGTTTTTCGTTTTAAAATAAGATAGTCATCGCTCGATAATTGCTGAAACAACGCTCATATATCCATTCCGTTAGAATTAACTTACTAGTCTCACACAAAATACTATGATTTTTTATACAAACATTGTTTTAACAATAATTTCGTTATTGTATACGGATTTCGGATGTGTCCTAGGCGACAACAACATTCAAAGTAAATATATTTATGCTCATTAAAAGTATCTACTTATATTCATATATATATGTATTTAATTAATATTTGGTTCAACTAAACATTTTAATGTATCAGTAGTTCAAAATATTTGCAATTTAAGTGAGTTGGATAAGGCTAGTCAAAGTTGCATTAAACGCCAGAAATTTTTTTCTTTGAAAGTCTTCCGATTGCTATACAGACTTTGTATGGAGAAAAAAAAGGCGAAAATTTAAGAATTTGGATGGACAGGACCTATTTTTGTTCCCGTAAAATATTGGTTAGTCGTTATCGTGCCAGGTGGACAAGTAAATAATTGTTTTTTCATGTTAAAGACAAATAAGTCACAGTCTAAGAACTGAGTGAACCCGCATCAATAGCCATAGGCAACCTGTGTAATGATAAAAGTCTGTTAAAAATCTTGTCGTTTATTTGTGGACTACAAGCTCTCATTTAACCAACACATCAGAGAAACACCAGAGCAAAGAGAAGGAGTGGAAAGGATATGTCCGTTACTTTATTTCCATAATCCAGTCATGTATGATGATATTACATATCTTTGCAAAGCAAAATCTGCCATCATAATAGTGTACATGTAGTAGTAGTAACCGGTTGGACTTTGCGGCACCAGCCCGGGATTCAATTATTTTGAAAACCAACTGTAAAATACGGGCAACTGGTCGCAATATTGTCCATTAAAAATACTTTGTGGTGCGTACACAACAATATTGATTTACGTCTCTCTCTCTGGGTGGAAAATTGAAACAAGATTTAGTTATGATCAATCGCAATATTTATACACATTATGCGTACATCTGATCCATTTAATAATATTATTAATTAATAAACATATAATAATCAATATTTAAATAATTAAACGTCTTGTGACAAAATATAGAAATCGAAATATTACCTTATGAATATACCCTAGATTGGATAGTTGACTACAAACGTTGCCAACGATCCAATCAGTACGGTAAAAACATATTTTTTTAGGTCACGTGTACAAAATTGAACTCACTATACACTTGAGTAAACATGGCAAAAATGATTGCGTATTTATTTTAGTTTTAAAACACAAAAAATGGGTCATCACTGTCTAGGCGACGCAGTGGTAAATTCAACGGGAGGGGAGCGATGGAGCGATGGGTCCCTTGGGCCAAGTTTATGTATGAAAATTCATATAATTTCAGTTCTATGTTACAACGTATACCCCTCAAAATACCATGCTACAAAGTAGAGCTACCAGAAACCGGCACTGAGTGTAAAAATGGTAGCGTTTTTGAAGAAGTTATTGTGGTTTCTTAGTGATACAAAAATAATAAACGTGTATCATTTGAAAACCAATAATTTTTTGGCTACATTCGAATACGTGAATAAATCATATGATTTTGAATATTTCACCTCAACTGAACGTTTTGCTATTTTCTTATATCCGTTAAGTTACCTTTACACCGCTGCCAAATCGTTCCAAACACATAATTAAATTTTAGTCGGGACAAACTAAAACGTATTTCACAGACATATCAGATACTATCATCGCCGATCCAATTCTCAAAAATGGTTTGGTTATTTATGATTTAATACCAGGCGATCGTGTATCATCATATAGCATCGGGTTCAGTATTTCAAATATTATTCTGGTAGAAAGCTGGACTCATATTGGGGTCATATATATGTATACGAAAATAATAATACTTTAAAAATGAAAAGCTTTACATAAAAAATAAAATAAAATGATGTCCCATAAAAATATTACTATCGGTTATAATACAATATTATTGAAGAAACATACTTATATTTATAAGTAAAACAAAAAAATGTCAAAAAGTGTTTTTAAGAAATGAATTCTTTGTTCAGCTCCATTTGAAAGTTACAGTTACAAGAAAAAATTTAAAAAAAATTTAACTTTTATTATAAAATAATACATGATACATATGATTCCGATTCTGTTCATAAAACTAAAATATTACAAAATTGTTGAAAAAAATATTTATTATATGCATAATATTTTATATTGTTAATTTTATCCTTAACAATCTCTTTTGTAACTGTGTTTAGACTGGTAAATTTTTAATTTTTTAATTTAGAGCGAAACACATGTGTCAGTAAGTATTAAATATACAAGAAAACAACTTGAAAAATATTTCAGGGGTAAACATAATATTAATAAAAGCATTTGAAATTATAAGTTAAAATTTTTTATAATGTTATGGATGTATTTAACTTTATTCAAACTTAAAAAATAATATAGTAAACACACTGAATGTTGAAACCAAAATGCATAGAGTCTAAAAAAAACCAGGGTAGTTTGAATGAGGAACGATTTTGATTTTGCAAAGAGTCAGTGTTTTGAAAAATTTAGTTAGAAGTTGTATATGTATTAAATTTGTAAGCAATCATTATAAATTGTTACAGAAAAATCATCTGATTGAAGATCTGTTTTTAAACAAATGATGTTTTGTTTGTTAAAATTTCAATGAAATTGTATTTATACTTGTTTTATTTTTAAATTCGGACATATACAAATAACACAAAACAATATCAGAAAATATTTAAAAAAAAAAGTTTACGCAAAAAATGTGTGATTAAATGTTTTACCAACTTCTGAAAACCATAAATAATTTTGAAATTATAATTTATTTTTAGCATAAATTGATTAATATTAATTAAAATAGAGTAATTATTTTATTGTTTTATATTTTTTATTTCAAAAGCTTGACAAAACTATTTTAAATCTATTACTAAAAATGATCAATAAAATATATCTAAATTAAAATCAAAATGTTGTTTTAAAACATATTTAAAAATTGTCAGAAGATTGCTTGGTTTTTACATAAAATGAAAATTAATTAAAAAACTTCGTAAACATTTCAATTCAGTTGGATAACTTATTTGTGGTGTTATTTGGATCTAATTATGAACTGCACAAAAGTGCGTAATATACTTTAGTTAAAACCATTTTCAATTTTTTTTTGTATGCTTTCGGAAACAAAAGAATGGATTTTTTGAAATTTTTAAGTTTAGCTAAAAAATTTGGTTGACAGTAAAAAGTATCTTCAAATCTTAATTAAAAAATGATGTTAATGACGAAGATTTTTCTAAAAATTAATCACAGATATGAAAATTTTTTATAAATTTCCTTATATAAATTCACTAAAAAAAATTTACGACTTATGAAATTTCAAAGGTTTTTAGTCATAAATGTAATGTAGCCGATAATGTATAACTTTTTAATAACTTTTCCTCGAAAATTAAAGTTGTAATTGAACAAAAATGAAAAACACACCAACTAACAATTGAAAGTTCTTAAAGTTTTGTTTGTAGCTCAAAAAATTCGGAAATATTTTGTATAACTAATATCATAATTGTATATTACCAACATCAATATTCTATTCAATCATTATTTTCTAAGTTATGTCCAAATAACCGAATGGGTTTGTCAAAAACACGTTTGCCTACCGCCGTAAATTTTTCCCATTTTTTCCGAGTCTTGTATTCCCAATCTAAAATATTAAACTGATTATTATATTGAACATGTTTATTACGCTTGTTGTAAATATGTTGAAAATCACGTTGAAATATATTTGTCTTAAGTTTACAGAAATTATTTTACGTTGACCTATCAAAAATTTATTAGACATTGATTTGATTAATTTAGAATCCATTATTGATCAATTTGATTGTAAGTTATTAGTAAATATCATTTTTACTTATTGTGCCATGATTTAATTTATTTACATTTAAAATATAATGCAATAATTTGAAATTAGTTTTTGGAAGCATAGCTATTTCTTTCCACATTATTCGTATTTAGAGGTAAAAAGACGAAAAACGTCAAGAGCCGTCCGTCGGCTTTTCCTTGCGTTTGTATCAGAGTACAGTAACGAGTACCTAATAAATTTTCTCCATTTCGTTTAATCACAAAAATATTTACATAAACCAGAACTTAAAGTCACTGCCTACGGTCATACATACAGGTTTGGGGACTGAATTATACGATGGTGTAGTACCAATAACATTGCAAAGTTATCCCAACCATCTTTAGAAGAGTTCTCGTAGTTGTCACAATTTAATGGAATAAATGAATTAAAAACGTCACAAAGTTTAAACAAAATTGTACGTTTGTATAATTAATTTTTTCTCGTTTAGCGCTTCGAACTTTTCGTGTATACCTTACAATACGATAAGTTGTTGAACATAGATTTTTTATTTGTATCAAACATTTTTTGGCTAGAGGAAATGATACAGGTAATGTTTTAAAATAATTAAATGACAACGTTGTCAATGTTCAAAACTTAAGTGATTGGAAAATAAGAGTAAATTTTAGGTCAAGTGAAAACTTAGTTGGTGTAGTGTCTGCATTTCGGAGTGGGTCACTTTTTTGGGTAATTAAGCAGGTTTAGAAGTGTTGGCCCAAACGTATTATTTAGGATTTGAAATCATTGCCATTGAAATAACTACTCCAAGTAAGCTCGGTATTCTAATATCTCCTGGAATAAAAAAACAAATTTACCAAAACATATCAGCTCTATTAACGTACTTACCTATACACTACGTAAAAAAGAAACATTTTTTGGGTTTGAGATTAAAATATGAAAATAACACGTATTTGTGAAATGAATCACGCAAAAACATTTTCAAGTAGGTAATTTCAATTTGTTTTAAGATTTTAATTGTTGCCAATACTGTTTATTGAGCTACTTAAATATATATGTAGCTAAGAACAAAGAAGTTATGTACCTACTTATTGATTTGTTAAGGAGATATTTTTAAAATTATATCCACAAGAACCATATGATAACTGATAGATATCTTATGTTCTTCTATAGGCATGCTTGCCATTAACCACTTCATTACTTACAAAAAAAAAAACTAAAAGGTAACTTGGAACAAAAATAAAAGTTCCAAACCTGTATGTATAGCCTTACATCTGACAAATAAAAATATGAGGCACCGATCACGGTGATAATCGAAAATGTTTGATAACCAGTTTTCGCTTTTCTCTATTTCGTTTTTTTTTTACTTATCATTGTTTTAGTTAGATATTTAAGTAAAATAAAATAAATTATACAAACACAGATTACTATTGAAAAACAGATTTCACATTTGAAAACAATTCACCATTCCTACTTTGTGAATACATTTAATTCTATATTTTAACTTACAAAAGTTTGACGATGCTAAATATAACTACTTCCATTTTTATTTCTATTCTTCCCCCTTTGGACATACCCAAATTACCACATATTTTTATATTTATTGAATATTTTTATCACTATAATTTGGTAATTATATTTTAACTAATATAATTTAGATAAAAAGCCAATAAATGACAGAAAATCAATACCGAAGCATGCGTTTGAGTTTAAAAGTAAATCTATTAAAATTAAGAAAATTATTACAAAATAAAACATCTAAAGCTACATGAGATTATTAAAAAAAATTTTCGAAAATATCAACAAAAAAGTTGCCTTTTTCGGTCAACGTTTTTACATAACTAGTATGAATAAAGAGATCCTGATGAAATAGATCGCGTCAGTACGTTCCCGTTTATATTTTTCTTAAACTACCGCCGATCCCACAAAGAAATTGCAAATTTTTTGTACCCATCGTTTAACTATATGGGGCGGGAAAATAGTAGTAGTAAGCGATTTTGCTTTGGAATACCTATAGGTCACTGTTTTGGAAGGTTTAGTTAGAAATTGTATGCTAAATACAAAAATAATGATTATGGGTAAGCATAAAGCATACAAAAAAAGAAGTAAATATTATTTACAGAAAAAAAGAAAAGACTTAAATTCTAAGAATAGAAAGCAATACATGGAGGAATCTTTGAGAAAGGAAAGAAAAAAAACGGATGTAGGTCAGTAAATATGTTTTTGGAGTAACATCTATATTTTGGAGTGGGTCACTTCTTTAGATAGGTTAATAGCTTTAAATTTTTGAATTGAACGCATTATTGAGTGTCTGAAATTATCACCATTGAAAAAAAAAAAATTATGATCAACCTGAGTAATCTGTATTAGATACGGAAAAAAAAATTATTTAATAAAAATAGTTGCTCTATAAATGTGGTTTATTATATGCTACTTAAAGTAGAACTTTTATTAAGTTAAAGTGTAAAATATGAAAATAACATTAAGGTACCTATTTACGAAACGAACCACAAAAATTAAAACTATCGTTTACTACATCAAAGCATTCAAAGAATTGGGCGATCATGATTTGTGTTAAAATTTTGATTAATACGTACACTGATGAATGAGCTACTAGTTGTTGCTAAAAACGAAAAACTTACCTAATTATTTGGGTAGATGTACCCAAACTACAATCAAAATTTAAAATTTTAATTTAAATCTAATTCTTTCTTCATTACGCTCAGAAAAAACAAATCATGACTTATTTGTTTTTCTAAAAACTGTTAATAACATAAGCACAATGAAACAAATTAAACTAACACGGTTGAAAGTTAAAGCAATTTATTACTATACCAACATATAAAATTTTAATTACTTACCATATATCGTTGTGTTTTTTGAATACGTAGCAAAAAGTTCATTTACTGGTAAGAAAATTTTTATTCCATATTTAAATTAAAATTTCAAATTTTATAATTATATATAAAATATTTTTTGTTGTAGGTGATGCATTGGCGTATTACAATACTATGATAGATCATATCGAATATAGTAAATTTTATATTTTTATTTCTTTATTTGATTATAAGTGTGTACATATATATATATATATGATTACAAAATGAGTTTACTTACGATATTATATAAAACAAACAAAATATGTAACTAAAACATAATGAAACTTGAATTTTCTCGGTAAAAATAAAAAGGAAGTTTTTAATTCTGATAGGTATAAAGATTAATTAACAACATTGTTTTTAATGTCATTTACAGAAGATTTAAATTAAAAAGAAGAAAAAAAATTTAATAGTAGCATATTATACTGAGTGATTATAAAATAAGAGTAATAAAATTGATAAATATATGGAACGTTATATATTTAACGTTATTATATTTAATATATGTGCGTTCTATTTAATATATTCATTATTGCTGTGGTATTTGATGAAATGGTGAATTGAACAGATATTGTAAGAAGAGTGTCGGTAAATCTGAGAGGAACTAATATATTTACACATTTGTGCACCATTTGTGCGTGAATCCTAAGACAGGTTGACATCTAGTTCTATACAATACACGTATATTTAAAAAAAAAACCGAGATCACTCTATATGTTGCGTAGATAGTTTGACGAAGTAGCAATAAATCATTGCTTTTAAAAATATGATTCAGAGCGATCTCAGTTGTCTAATATATGTCCCGGTAAAAAAACAAATTTAAGAATAAAAAAAGGTCCAAAAAGTCCAAAACCTACTTATTCACGTATTAAAAATATTAATTTAAATAGCTTGTGAAAATTTTAAACCATTTGGACCATTATTTGACGAGTTATTACGATTTTAGTATAAATTTCATAATAGTGCGTGTAATTTCATTGTTATTACCAAATTACAACACTCTTCAATAATTTTTTATACGCTTTCAGAAACTACTGGCCGGCTTTTGATTAAAACTTTTTTATCAGATAACGAACCTTATTTGACATAACATAATTTAATTTCAATTCTTAAGTAACAAGTTTAGGTGAAAGTAATATACAGGTTCGGTTAAAATTTCAAGCAATATTCAAAACTTTTGAACTAAGTAAAGAAATTTAAAATTTTCGATAGTATAATTTTCATTGTTTCTGTGGTTTTTCTTCAATAAAATATGTTATTTTCAACAAACAGTTTTGAAACTTTAACACAAAGTTAACAACAAGTATGTACAAATGCTACTAAAACATTTCAAAAATCCAGTCACAATTTTTTTTTATTCGTGTAATTTGGTAAATGGTCAAAGATTAGTCATATATTTGACTTATTTTTAGAAAAAAAATTGTTACTCACACAAATTTATTAGTTAAAAATTGAAATTAAAACAAGTTATATAAACCAAAATTTGTTATCTGATGAAAACAAATAAATAAATTCCGAATAGATTCCGAAAGCGTACAAAAATAACAATAAAATTTCGGCACTATTATGCAATTGATATTAAAATCGTAATAACTCCTCAAATAATGGTCTTAATGGTTTGTAATTGTCACACGTTATTTAAATTAATAATCTTTATACGTGCCACGTAGGTACGTGGCTATTTTTGATAATTTTTATTGTAAAATTTGGTTTTTACTATGACGTATACTAGATAACTGAGCTCGCTTAGAATCATTTTTTCAAAAGCAATGATTTATCATTGAATTCAAATTTTAAATAATGCGTATATTTTCTAAACTAGTGACCCACCCAAAGCGTAGTCGCTACTTCGTCAAACTACTTACGCAACTTGAATTGATCCGTTTTTTTACTTTTTTAATCACTTAACTTAACTTATACTTTATGTGATTTAAAATTTTTCGTCATGTGTGTTTAGTAAAATAGTCTGAAAAAAATGTTCACAAGTAAAAAAAAAAAAAAAAAAAA
>CM029361.1:17694636-17742755 GCA_017140985.1 Hormaphis cornu
GATATTTGAATTTTAGGCGATGTATTGCTCTATTACAGAGAAATGTTAAAACATATAGATGATGGTAAATATATACTATATATTATTTTAGTGTATAAGAGAAAAAAATATTACAGCTTACACCAACAAATAATAAAATAAAACATCTTATAATTCTAGGAATCAATAATTTTTAAGTGTTGTAACTTAAAAAAATTAAAATTTTTTATTTAGTTTAAAACATTAATTATTGATACAAGCTTTAAAATGCACAACAAAATGTGGTTTTCAGATGTAAAAAAAAGGCTTTATGTTGAAGTCAATATCATTTTGAAGCTTATCAAGTGTTAAAAATCGTATTCATTTCTACAATCATTTTTGTACTATTTTTACTTTCACTCGTTCTACCAACTATTTATTTATTTATTTTTTTTTTTTTTATTCACTTGCAATACTATTAGTCTATCAATTTTACCATTTTTCAGAATGCTTTTATAAGGGTGTGCTTTTAACTCGATTTTTTTTCGAACGCACGTCTATAATCATTCAACAAGACACGTTTTGAAAATCAGCAATAATTCATCTTCAGAAAATCAATTTTTTTAAAACAAATTTTTTTAGCACTTGTAAATTTTGAGTGTCATGGGATTTTTGAATACAAAATATATGATTTCCAATTTTTATTATAAATAAATTTTGAGGAAAAAGCCGTTACCATATGGTCACACTAGGCGTTAGTGATTTTTGTACTAATATATAGTTTATTACATATTACGAATCAAAATAAACATATTTTATGGCAAATTTTAACTACTTTATTATTATACGTGGCGCCTCCCGTGGCCAAACCGATCAGGCTGATAATTAGCGAGGCTTGCAAAACAGTGTCCTCTATGTCATGAATATGTTATACCCAATACCACCGATTCCTCCTCTCGAGAGTGGAGAAACCATTATTATTGTTATAATTATAGTTCTTTACACCGACCTGAGCTTGCCGTGGTCCGAACTGGCTGAAATTTGGTAAAACTTACAAAACGATGTCCCCTATGTTATGTATGGGTTTCAACTCTAAAATTTGGCAAGGGCTTACAAAATGGTGTATTTATTTTATGACTATGTATAGGAAAATTATATCAGAAGTGTCCACGTTTTATTTTTCAATACACAAAGCATAGTGCATCCATACGGTTACGCTCACATTTCCAGGTTCACTACATTTTATGTAGGTAGTTATAATATTCTGATAAAAAGGGTTTTTTTTCATGAATACACTCACCAAGATACAAAATAAATTATTATAACAAAATTTAATAAATAGTATATGCATAATTATCCCTAATTTAGTCGATAATCAATAGCGAGAAAAATTTCTCTCGTCGAACAAAACGAAAACCTCGACATAAAATTAAGTATAACTGACTTTTAATATAACTGTAATACCTAGTAATAATGGCAAACACACAGAGAAACCATTTTAAGGTTAAGATAAGAAAAACGCAACAGTAAAACTAGATTTAAAGGGATTTAAAAATAGATAGGTACTATAATGTTATAATTTAGTAAAATCAGGCGTTGAAGGGTTAACAGTGCAAGTTATGAAAATGATATTTACAAAACTGCTCGTAGAACCAGTTTGTCAGTTACCTAAAATTGATATTCATTTTTATTTTATAATTGTAAAAAGATTTATTACTATCAAAAATCTGTACGTGATAAATGTGTTTCTTTCATAAATATTTTAAGGGAACACAAGCACCCCGGCTGTGTGGTGTGCAGCAGAAGGTTTGTAAATATTTTAACAGACATTTAAAAAAACATAATACAATATTATTATAATTATTAATGTACAATTATTTAATGCATAGATGAATGGGCTTAAAGGGATTTATAAAACAAATAATTTAATCACATACGACAGCGAAAACGTTTAAGGTGCACCTACTAATAAATTCAATGGTTTATAGATTAGCGCTAAATAGTATTTTTTATGTAATGTACTACAAAAACAAAACAATTTACTGACACATGTAAAAAAATAATTTTTGAGAGTGAATATCGATTTAGAATCGGAGCGTAGCAAAAATTGTTTTTATTTTTTTAGTTATAGTTTAAAAATCAAATCAATTTTGAATATTGTACGTCAAAGAACGTAAAATTTTATGATTGGTGACCACGTTTTTGTGTAGAAGGAAAGATTTGATCCTTGTATTGAATATAAAAAAAAGTTGGGATTTAGGCTTTGGAATTTACTTTGTTTGAAGTTTTTTTAATATTTTTACCGGTTTTTTGATTACATGCAAAAAACGACTTATAATATGAATAACCATTGTAAAAAATGGTATATTACTATTATTCAACAATTTCTTGACATTTTCACAAAATATATTAGTATTCTTGTTTTTATTGCATAATATTGTTGTTAATTAGTTTTATTTTTCTATATACTTATATACATTTTTGGGGTTCCCGTCGTTAAGGGGGAATATTTTGATTGAATCGTTTGGTTGAGTATACCTATAAGTTATACTAGGTTTACGATAACCCTAAAAAATATTTTAAAAAATTTTCATTTATTTTTGTCAGTTACTAAAATTTTGCATTATAAGTTCTTTACAACTAGTTTGAGTTTTGTAGTTAAAATTCTGTAACTTTTAAATGTACAAACTATATATATTGCTTGATGTACTATCGTTGGCCAATTTTTAAAAATCAATTTTTTTTTAAAGTCATTAATGTTTAAATTTGACATCGTTGTTGAAAATTAAATTTCATGAATAATTTTTTTAATAATCAAAATTTCAAAAAATAAACACAACGTCAGTATACAGGTATTTTTATTCTCAATCGAAATCATTTTTCAAAACGAAAGTCAGTTAAGACCGCGCTCTGGCGGAATTTGATTTTAGTTCTATCGGATGTTTGCCCTCACTGTTTTCTTATAATAAAGCTACGTAAATGTAATTATATTTTTAATTTGTACATCTATTGGAAATTAGAAGAGCTATACGCTAGCAAAGTTTTACAAAAATCTTTTAACAGAGCATACTGTTTTTGGCCGATTACCTATCTTTAATTATGTCACATAATATGTCACACGTTAATTATAATTATTATCGGTGCAATTTGACTTCCCAAAAAATTGATTTAATGTACAGCAAAAAAAAAAAAAATACTTTAATGTAAAAACAAAAATTCCTGAGCCAAGAATCGAAAATTAAAAAACAGTTGTGTGAGTAAAATAGAAAATTCATTAGGCTTTTATATAAGATTTGTGGTTAATTTTTTTTTTTTTTTTAAGCTAGACGTTTAAGAGCCAACAGTACGTCACTATTAATTCACTAAAATACATTTATAACGTAGTTAATATAAATTATTTTTAAATAATTTTATTATTTATATTTTATTTTTCACAGGTTATATTTGTCTAAATTTTTTTACTCAGACTAAAACACGTACAATTTTCTATTGTTCATTTTTGTCTATTCTCCAGACTATATAGAGACAACGTTTTTTAAAAAACAATAACTTGTTTGACACGAAATACATAAGTTATCAATTATCATTGATATTGTTGAAAAATATAGTTTTAATTTAATACCGTCATTTTCAATTCCAGCCTTAAAGTGTATTGGTAAGTTATAAGTTTATATTAACATTTCATTAACAATTTTGGACACATATCATCAATTTTATAACCATTTAGACTTTAGAGCACCTATTACCTTAAAATATTAAAATAAAAACGATTAAATAACTCAAAATTTTGTAAACCAAATACCAGAGTAATTGAATCATATAAATGTTTGTCTTGTATAATTTTTGTGAGCATGAATAATGTCCGATTGCAAAATTTCATCGACTAAAATGTTTTGAAAGTTGCCGTAGATATCACACCATTTAAAACGATTTTTTTACAAATTTCGTAAATATTTTGAATTGAGACAAAAACAAAAAAATTTCGAAAAATGTTGATGCGTAAAACGTTCAAATTTCATGTTTGTGACTACGATTTCGTGTAAAAAGTTAGCTCCAGTTTTTACGTTGACTAACAAAAAAATTTGTATTTATGTGTCATACCACCTGGATCACATGTCGTTCAAACGTCATCCAATTTTGATTTTTGGTCTTGCTGGGGAAATGGATCCTCCCTTTTTGAATTCCTATATTTGAACTAACTTTATCAAGCTTGTAAAAATGGAAGACAAATTTTAATTCAAACACACGAGTAAACGCCACTTTTTAAGGTTATTCACGGCGTATTCCTACACCTCATTGCAGGTTGAATGAACATAAAAATTTAGAAATTTTAAATTATGTATGTTTAAAAAATTTTCAAATGCGTTATTTTTTAATCCAACTATTAATCATATAATTTGGACATTACAGAATCGGTATTTAATGTATTCAAAGTTCCTCCAGCAGGCAAGTCGAGTTAATTCATGTATTATATAGTCCTTTAAAATCAATATTCTTTAAAAAAAAAAAATAATTTTATAAAAACCTATTTATTGTAAATGGTATGACAATTTTTTTTTTTTTTTGTATGTTCTTATAACAGCTGTCCGAGGTAATCAATTGATAATACTAATTTAACACATTAAATCTTTAACTAAACCATCAAAATAATTTTGTTTTTTATTAATTACTTACTCTCTATGTTAACTACTTTTTTTTTACTCCACACGTGATCTTTTTTGTTGACATAATTATTATACAACCGGTCCTTCATTTTTTTCATACAACTGCAGGCCATTAAATAGTGCGTAAGTATCCTTAAGGCAGAAGTTGACGCGTTTGTGTCCAATCATTGGTTATTTGTCGGTTGCCTCTGCCAACAACTGCCTGACGCGTGAAACCGAACTGAATAACTGTATATTGTATTTTCTGTATTATTGTGCTTTTCTTTCCCGAAAAAAAATTAGCTTATAAACAATTTGGATGCAAATTGACTACCATCGACAGTTTACTAAATCCAAAAGTCATTGTTTCGTTTTTGATAAAAGAACAGATTAAATTATAGAGTAGAATAGACGTGGATATTGATCGAACTCTGCGAGTTGTGAAGAAAACTCTTTTTCGAAACAAATTTTTCATCCAATACTGAGCGATAATTTTGGCCTTTAACGAACACAAAAAGTAGATGAACTATAACGGCAACAGGAGAACCACCATCAAATCATAACTTTTTTATCGCTTTTTCACAGAAAACCAACTGATAATTATTATTTGTCTCATTGCTCACGATGCGCAACTAACTATGATTTCATTGATTCGTTATTGACCACAGTTCATTTGGTAAATTAAGTAGGGCAGAGTGGAGAAAGTTGACAGTGCCACTTATAACTCTAGAAGTGTCATATTCAAATTATTGAAATTGTTTACGGACGTTTTTATAAGTAATTAGAGACATTTTATGTTCATTTAAACATTTAATTCTTAGTCAATAAAAAATTAATTAAGTCTAAAATTTTTAAGAATTTAGTCAACTTACCCCATCATACCCGGGGTAAGTTGACTATTGGTAACTGTAAGTTGAAATCAACTATGAATTATATTTTTAAACTGATATAAAACGTTTCGCATGACTTTAGAGGATTTGTATACACAGTTTTAAGGAATTTTGACAAATTCTTGGAAATTTATAGGCAGTTAAATATTACTAAAGTCAATTTGCCCCTGTCTCAATAATAACTGATGTGCTTTACGTTTTTTTTCTGTTACAGACAATTCCCTAGCAATTATAGAATACGCGTACAACTATATAAGTACGTATTTATTACATTAATAACGTTATCTCTTATATTAAATAAAATCCAATTAAGTCGTATACATTCAATGTAAAAATACGGTCACACTTTGAGTTTTTTGTCGTCTAAAGAAAAGCTCAAAATGTATGAGTCCTCGAGCGAAAATTACAAGAATAGCGAGAACATAAATAGTATAGTTACGGTAAGAAAACGAACACTGGTAAATCCTGTAATAATTTACTTATCGAACCTTTAGGTTGTACTGAAAGCTTTTGATGATTTAAAAATTTTGAACTTAAACCGACCCATATTGGTTTATCTTAAGGTACCCCACATAAAATTGTCGATCCCCGAACGCGTATGATAGCTTGGACTTAAACACGTGTGAGAAACAGAAAATCTTAGAATTTAAAAGGCGGAACAGAAAAGGTTCGGAATTTGGAATCATAATACAGTGTATTTTGTGTATTAATTTATCTTATATAATAACATCAAATGTTTGACTCAATTACAAAAAAGCCGGAATCACTCTACGTCGCGTGGGGTGGTTTTATGCTGTGGGTCACTGTTTTGGAAAGTATATATAGAAGTTGTGTATTAAATCTGTAAGCAATTAGAATTGCTTACAAAAATAACGATTCTGAGTGGGCTTAGTTAAATTAAAATAATTGTGCCGTACCTATAGAATTTATTATTGGTCTTTCATGAGGCACTATAATTAAAAGTAGTAAAAACAATTTAAAATTTTATAGAATCTTAATTTTATCATCATGAGAAAATAATTTAAAAACTAACACTGAAAAACCTAACGAATTATATCAAGTACCACGGACTAAATCTATTTTTAGAATTATCCAAAAAGACAAAATCACTATAAAACAGTGCATAACTTCAATGTTATAATCTAAACAATACAATTTAACAATACTTTTTTTATACGCTTTGAGAATGTACCAGGTGGATTTTTTGAAATATTTTTATTTAGATAAAAAATTTTGTTTTACATAATACATTTAATTTTCGAATCTTAAGTAAAAAGTTTGTGTGAGTTACGGATTATTTTTCAAAAATAAATCATAGGTATGACCAATTTTCGAAAATTTTCAAACTTTAAACAATTAATTATAAAAATTGTGACTACAAATTTTTAAAACATTTTAGTAGCATATGTATTTACATATTTGAAACCTTGAATTAAATTTTCAAAATAGTTTGTGAAAAATGAAACTTTCATCGAACAAAAATTACAAAAAAAACAATGAAAATTTTTGAAAATTTCATATTTCTATACTTAGCTCAAAAAATTTTGAAATTTTTTAAAATTTGTATCAGATCTGCACCTTACCAATTTTATTATTATGTGAAAGTTTCAATTATTTTGATCATTATCGTGGAAGTAATGGCCAAAAATCTAAGCCAATTATGTCAATAATACGAGTATGTTTGCCGTAAATTTTAACGTTTTTTCCTTAATTTTTGGTAAGTTTTTTTATTGAATTTTTTTAATTTTAAGAACGCTTAAGTCTATATCTCCTGAAAGTACTATCTGTGTCCATAAACCTATCATAAGAGTAACTGACGTTAAAAATGGGATATTGAAGAAGTTATCGAATAGTAGGCAAATGAAATTTAATTTTTTTTTTAGAAGTGCCTTGTATTATTTTTATAATTGGCTGGTTTATAGTTAATTTATCTTTTTCATTCATATATTATTATCTTTTCGATTTTAATCGAGATACCAACTAACTTGATAATTTATAACGACATTTATAGTTGATATATGGTCAGGCTAAATAGCTTTTCGCGATCAGTGTGATCTTGATCTGCTACCCCCTTTAACACTATCTACTGCTATAATCACTTGAACGCGGTTAATTTTTGAACCTTTAGTTAAGTGCGTACAGAAAAAAAAGACTTCTTTCGTAACAGAAAGGCTAAGAATTTTCCTTGAAGGTACTTATTTTACTAACTGGTACTTACTGACTGCATATCATTAATGTTCTTGAGTTTGCATAAAAATGTCAAGCCTTGGATCAGAGAATGGGACGAAAAATTGCAGAAATTTCTTTTTGACATCTAATATCAACCACAGATCAAAATGTAACACTTAAAAAAAAATAGCATTTTTTTTAAATACTGCCAAAACATACACTTTTCTCATAAAAAAAGATAAACAATTTTGTTTTAGTCGAAAAAGAACTAGCCTCATTAGAAATTACTAATCTAAGTAAGTTATTTGGCCGATAAATATTTTATTTCAATCTTTTTTTATTATTATTATATGTATTAACAATTAATGTTAAATAACAACAATTATATTTATCATTTTTACCTAATTGTAAGAGTAACATTGCTTTGTCGCGGAGACAAATTGTGTTACACGTTTTTATAAAAATTTAATATTAATATTTTCGTACAAAACTTAAAAATGAATTGTGTACTCAATGTGAAATAGTTTCAACATACAATCAAATAGTTACGACTAAAACTTATCTTTAAAAATAATTGTTTCTACTCGCCTCATGTTCAGAAGGTATGAGGAAAGTGAATGAAATTTATCGAAATAATAACTTCATTTACATTATAATACCATACTATTTTATGACATTGTTTATTTCAATTTAAGCAATTTTTTATTTAGACTTAATTTTTTTTTAAAAGTTACGTTTTTTTTTTTTTTTGGTTTCTAGATTATGCTTTTGGATATTACATGAACATGAGAGATAATCTTTTTTTAAAAAGTACGTATTATCTTTTAAGAAAAGGTTGTCATTTTTATATCTTATAGATCAAAAGAAAACTATGACTGGCCCAATAGTATTGAATTTCCTATGGAACAATACTAAATTATGTTGTTCCATTATCACTAGTTTGGCCCATTACGTTTCTTAAGTTGGCCAGTTTTAAAAAAAATTAGGCCATTTTAAAATCACCCAAAACATGACCTGAAGCATTTCTAAAAGCTAAGAATGGAAAAAAATGCATATATTCCTGCAATTCCAAAATAATGACTTTATTTCTGAAAGAACCTATTAAAGGAATAGTAATGCACAGATTCTTTTACGCGTATTGTTCTTCTAAATTTAGGTAATTAGTCAGAGGTAGGTTAGTAGGTCATTAAGATTAAGAATGTTTTTGAAACTTTGTTATTACTTTATGTTATGATCCAAAATCAAAAACTCAATATTTTTAAAATGGACTTAAAATGCACCTTGTATTTTACAGAAACCAGTAAATCTGTTGCAAATTTTCTTCTTTATTTTAGATTCTGAAACTAATCGCGTCAGCGTAGAATGTATTGTTTTTACAATGATTTTTTTTTTTTGTGGACTCGTTTTCTAGTAGAAAAAATGCTCCGATTTTAACGTATGATACCTTAAAAGATAGACAATTGATCCGAAATTGTACTTTACTTGAATCGTTTTTTGAATTTATTGTTATTTTTTAAGTTCTGAAGAAAAAACGAAAATGTCCCAACTTTCGAAATTCCTCCGTTCGACTTTAAATTTGTACATGTCAATAAAAAATGTTTTATAAGTTTACCGCTGAAATTTCAATCAATTTCGATCATTTTTAAGGGAGTTATGGAACTTTGAAATTTTTGTTATTTTTTGCAGCTATGTATTTCTTATGGGAGAACAAATAATCACGGGAAACGTGTTTTTTACATTAATGATTTTACATTTAATTGAAACTATAAACACAAATAAATAATCTATTTCAACAAATTTATTATTTTTGTGGTAAACTGAGTTCTATAACTCTTAATTGTGTTTATGAACTTTAACATATCACTTAAAAATTTAGTTTAAAAGGTCAATATAAACCTACCAAAATAGTCGACCATCCAACTACGGCTTCATTACGTCATAATCCGTTAAGAAGATTACTCATCTAAAAGATGCCCATTTTATTCCCTAGAATAAACTAAATATATTATTATGTTGTTTTGAGTATTAAAGTCACTAAACTCAATCAAAACCATTGTGTTGGTGATTTTTTATTGCTTTCAAATCCAATATAAAATAATTACAACAAATTATTTCAAACAGTAAATCAATTAAATAATAAACGCACTCAATCTGCTGCTTTTTCATCTCGTTTTTGAGGTTATTCGTTTCATTAGCATTGAATTAGAAGGGTATTCAATTGAGTATTTTTTTTAATAGTTTTTATGATAATCTGTGAACGGTATTAATGATAGTATTAATTTGCTAGCAATATTTATAATTCCTAATGAAAAACTAAAATCACTAGTTTATTTTAAGTGTTTTCAAAATTTTAGAAAGCTGTCCTACTCCAGCATCATTCTGTATGAAGATGTACCCAACTCAACGTTCTCTTGACAGGTAATGGCCATTTTATATATTTATAAATGTCACATTTTAATTAATATCTACATGAAAAATTTAAAAAAAATATAAATGAATTAGAATCGGGATATTTATAGGGATGTCAAAATCATTAAATGTCAATGGTTTTATAATATTCTCACCAAACCTATATATTAGGGGCAAGGTGGTATTTTATGGGGACTATGGGGTTATTCTTCCAACTCTGATGTTTATAAAATGCAAATTGAAAATATATGTTTTGGAGGATGGAATACATTGTTATCAATATGATATATGTAGTATAAAGTCATAAATAGTATAAGTCATAAATAGTATAATTCATAAATTTTGTTTATGTGTCTATATATTGTGTCTATATATCTCATTTTGTGTCTATATAAACGGGCACACCAGTTTAAATGTTTAATAGCAGATGTTTTGACCCACTTCTATAAATGGACAGTTAAAAACTAAAAATAAGTGATTGAAAAGAATTTCCGGCGTTGTTTAGTATACCTATGCCTTGTATTCATGTTACCTTATGAACTTTCCTGAAGAAATATGGTATCAAAATATACGTTTTTGTATAAAAAGACCCAAAGGTATTCTTAGCCAGTCGATGATGTGGCCTTTACGAGGGATTTTCTGAAATTTTGTTGTTATTTTAAAGAGTATAGCTCAATTTCCCCCGAAAATTCCTAAGATCTGAAATCAAAAAAATAGCGACGATACAATTGACCGTCGGAGAGTATCTACAACAGTTCTATGGAATAAAAATGTTTTTAAATGTTACAAACTGTCTCAATAAAGTCTTACATGGAATTACAAAGAAGGAGTGTACCCTCCCCAAAGTCCTAATAGTAAAGAGCCGGCTTCACTCTAAGTCGCGTGGATAGTTTCACGGAGTAGCGACTACGCATTGAGTGATTTAATGATTTTGAAGTCGTGGTTAAAATGTATTATTTAATATCTAAAAGCGATGATAGTAATTTGGCATCAAAAAAACGATTCTGAGCAAACTCAGTTATCCAGTGTACGTCCTGATAAAAACCATATTTAACCAAAAATATACTTAGAAAGTTATTAAAAAAATTAAAAATAAGTACCTGACAAAAACATTTTTCATTCTTTTGTAACATATTAATTTAATTAAGTACACAAAACCCAAAAATTTAAAACTGTTTGCCACAAAATTCTCGATTTGTTTAGGGTTTTTGGGATAATAATTCAATTTCAAAATAAAATTAAACTAAAGTACCATCAGAGTTCATATACCTTTCATTAGAGTGACTAAGTTCATTAGTCGGAGCTTTCCTTCTTTTCGAAAACTTCATCAAAAATCTTTAAATTTCAAACTTTTCGCTGTAAAATTCTCCAAAATTCCCAATTTTTGTTTTATTTTTAAGTTATCTAAAAATATGGCAAAATTAAAAAAAAAAAAAGCTTAAACTTAAATACCACCGAGGTCTATAATATATACCTATCAGTAGATGTACTGACTTTAAAAATGAAAAAAACGAAAATAAAAATCATCATCCCAATAACAATACATTCCTCGCTGATACTCAAAATCTAAAAGTTACGCTATATAATGAACGGGAGATAATTTACAAAAAATCTGCGAAAAAAAAAATTAATAATCTAAAAGTTCATTCAACAATATACATTTTTCTAAGACGTATCTATACCAGTTAACTGAGCTTACTCAGCATTGTTTTTTCGGAGTCAATGGTTTATCATTGCTTTCAGATATTAAATTATACGTTTGAACCACAACTTAAAAACCAGTGCCCAATTCAAAGCGTAGTCGCTGCTCCACGTATTACTATAATATTTTATTGTATTTTTGTCAAATCTATATATTTGTAATAGGTACCTACTTATTTAAAATTCAAAAATGTATTCCGTTCAATGGCAAGTACATGTTGAACATTAATTCAAAAATGTTTGTGAATTTTTTGATTTATGAATTATTTTGAATTTGTAATCATATCTGTTATAATATTCTAGGTTACGTTCTCAGAACAGAATTGGAACAAGTGGAGGAGAAGAAGAAGAAGAAGAAGATGAAGAAGAAGAAGAAGAGGAAGAAGAAGAAGAAGAAGAAGAAGAAGAAGAAGAAGAGGAGAAGGACAAAGAAGATGAAGCAGGACAATCCAGTGGCAAACGACCAAGAACATTAAATCTTATAGGTTTATTAGAAAAACCCATATAGGTAATGGAATATTTTTTTTTTTTTTTGCAATCTATTAATTTACACAACTTATCACATTAAGTGTATTTTCCCTGATCTGTAAAAAATTATGATTTCTACTAATTGTTATTCATGTATAATCTCCAAACTATTTACCTATTACCTATTGACCTACATATGTATACTTTTAATATCTACCTACTTCAAAATCGTATAAATTTAGTTTTTTATTCTTCTATTATATCTCATAAAAGAACATTATGGTTGTATAGAACTTGAATAATGAAATAATAGTCCATTTTTAAATACAACACATTTTTAGTAGGTACTTTTTCAACATAAAATATACAATTGTCATAACATTGAGTGAAATTTAAGCAGCAAATAAAATTGTCAATAAAATGTTTACAAGTATTGATTTTTCTGTGTCCATTATTACTGTCTGCATGATCTGTATAGTAAGTTATAAAGAAATTACTAGTCGCTTACAAAAAAAATAATTTATCTTAAACATATATTTTGTTTAAAACATTAACAATAGAGTATTTATACATTTAGTGATAACATAATTATAGAGTGTTTTTTAAATTATATGCAGAAAAAAAAGTGCTTGAATATTCTGCTGAACTTAAGAAATTGTAATTTTATATGATACTAATATATATTTACAGAATGAATGAAAATGAAGATTAAAATTGATTTTAATAGTCTTAAGTGTTTTAATGGTTTTAATTTTAACAGCATAAGAATATTATTTTAAAACTTGTTACCGGAAAATCAAAACAAAAATCATTATCAACGGGTAGTATAATGGTCACAATATAGAAAAACTTAAACTTAAACTTTTTTTTAACTAAACTAAAAAAAATTTTTATAAGAAATAATGTATTTTGAACAATTCATTAAAACATTAACTTATTTGAACGATTGATTGAGAAGTTATAGTTACAATTTAATGGTCGTCTGAACCACGGTGCATAATTTTGTTAAATTAACAACATTTTATCAACGCTCTAATTGTATTTTTTTGGATACTACTAGGTCATTTTTTCGGTATTTCCGTATGCAGTCATTACAAATTGTTTAATGTAGTAATTTTAAATTTTGATATGTTAATTAAAGAAATTTTATTTGTATCGAAATTTTCACATTAAGATACATCACATAAATTACCAATATTTTTCCAATTATTTTTACTTAATATCACTTAAATCATTAGCGATTATCAAATTTTAATACTGTTTAGTCGCAAATGACACAATATAATACCAAAAACTTATTTTTAGTTTGTTAAAGCTTTTTATAGATAGTTAAAGTGTTTTAAAAAGTCAAGTTAAGTTTTTCATTTTTAAACTTATTACATTGAAAGTTAACTAAAAAAAAAAAAAAAAAATTAACCTACTTAAAATAAAAAGAAATGTTCATATATTTAAATGGTTTTGTATCTATACGGTATAGAGTATAAACTATAAATAGACATTTCTTCCTCTTTAAAATTTTTTCGTATTTTTCTTTTAAAATCACCTTCTATCTAAATAAATATATATATATTTTTTTAAAGAGTCTTAAAAAAGAACGGTACCGGTGACAATTACGCTTTGAGTGAATCATTGGTTTTAAAGTTGTGGTTTATCCGACAATATCCGTATTACCTCTATAAAGTAATTTATTCGGCGTAAAATATTTTTATTTGGTTTTGAGGTAAAACTCAAAAAGTGAAAAATATTTTAAAGCTTCAACCCAAGTACCACCGCAGTCCATGTACCTTTTATAAAAGTTACTGACTTTGAAAATCGGAGCATTTCTTCGATACAAAAAATGTTTGACAAATAAAAAAGCAAAAACATCATTGTAAAAACAATACGTTCCTCGCTAGTCGCCAGAAACTAAAAAAAAAAATGTTTTGATTATTGCAGAGCAACTTAAAGTCAACACGTTAAATTCAAAAATAATTATTTAACTTATAAAATTTAAACGTAACAAAAAAAACTTAAAGAACTTCATTAAAATTAACTAAACTTTTTAATACTAAATTTTAACTTTTAACGAGTCAGTGCCAAGCCTTGCACATAATATAATGTAATTTTTATATTTTATGTAGGCGGATGAAAAATTATGTTTTACGCTATTATAATACCTGGCTAATTAATATATTATCAATGTACTGTGCTACTACAATATTGGAAGCTGCAGGCAACGGCGATTATAGGTATTAACAGTGGGACCGAATTTAAGTAGGTATCAGCCTTGAGGCCTATATCATGCAGTATACGTAAGTATTGTCCGTTAAAATAACACATTTATTACTTTTAATTCAATGATTAAATAAAAAATACATCCAAATCGACCTTGTTCAATGTCAAAACTGATAAAGCTGGTTTTTATATCAAGTACATATGATTAATAATAGCGAATGCAACAAAACGGAAAATGTTCACCCATATAATATTATACTTTACACATTTTATAATACTATTTTCGCACTTAGTTATGAAAAAAGCGTCGTTTCAGTTATTTACCGAGACCGCCGAATTTCGACCATTTATTCCCTATTTATTTGGTAATCAAATTTTAAAAACTTCTAAAACACGTAAAAAACAGGTCGTACGATTTATATAATATATAATATACCGTGAAATGAGTTTAAAGATCGGAGAATTTTTAACGATTCATCGTGTTTTCATAACGAAAAGAATTTTAAAAATATATATATATATATATGTTTATAAAACACACATTGTGTCAAAACCAACGTCAATCTTTGCTCATTTGCAGAATCTAAGAAACAATATTCATTTTGATACTTGTAGTATGATTTAATTTTTAGTGTCCTTGGCGTTAGTGTGCATAAAATTACAATACCTATGTGGCTATGTCAGTTTTAAATTTTGTATTATAATATTTAAATAATATATGTACACACGCCGTAATAAATTGTTGTGTAAACTGTAAACATGTATTTAACTGGGAAACAAATTTTGTAGTAGCTTTAATAATTATTTTACGAAAAAATAAAACCAAAGGATTACCTAGGTAAAAAAAAAATCAATTTTATTCAAAAAAATATCAAACCTTCATTGCAATAAAAGATAAAAAATAATTATTTTTTAAATCAGTGTCATTGAAAAAAAAAACTTGTTTTAGATTCGAAGCCAAGCGCCAAGGAGTGGAACAAAAAGAAATGTGACCATATCCTCGTTTTTCAATATTTATTATACATTTTACTTTTTTTACACGACTTTTGTGTTAGGTTGTTAATTCACTTTTGTATAAATATATTTTGTAATTTAATTTGTAGGCTGACATTGACTCCATAACAAGTTTTTTTTTTTTTATGAAACTAATCTTAAAAAATTTTGTTTTTTTACCTTTTAGTGCAAATTAAGTTTGATTTTTTTTCTTGAGTTTTTTTTAGTCAACAATTTTTAGTGATTTTAGCGCCAAAACACGAAATTCAAACGTCATTATTCTCGTTCTTGAAATAATTTGTGACGTGATTTTAAAGGTACGTTTTGACCAAAAACTATCGATCATGAAACTATGGGACTATCTCGGAAGTAAGACTTTTCGTCAAAAAAAAAAAAAAAATGCATCTAATTCAGTTAAAATTCGGCGAAGTTATCGTGTAATATGACCAAAAAGGAAAAAAAATACTACCGAATCGATTAATTTAAATTACATGTATAAATTATTTTTTTTTATATATATAAAATTATTTATTCATGCATAATTAATCGTTTCTATTTTGAGTCTGTTCCAGCTAAGTTCTATTGTAGTTTTGAACTGTAGAAAACATTTTAAAAATTAAGAAAATATTTGAAAGTGGTAGGCGACCGTACAGGTGGTCACGTACGCAAGGAGGTCTAGAATAGTCAAGAAAAGTTGTAGCACATGGAATTGCGTGGTCTGTAGAACTGGTAATGATTATTATTGTGCAAAAACTCGATACCCAATGACCTGACCTTAATTAATGCCACTTAACGCAGTGGGAAATATTGTAATTTTACTCACCATCGGCTGTATTCTATTGAAAACCGATTTGATAAAAAAAATTAAAACACATTTGAAGAGAACGCTAAAGCTGTTATGGATATAATTTAAGAGGCCGAATTTTGTGAATTATTTCATTGATTTAATTTATGAATAAATGTGTAACATTAATTCGCGTGACGTTATTGGAGATAAAATGAAGAGAACATTTAGACGTCCAGACATCAATTATTAAAAGATCAAAAAATTTAAGTATTTTACTTTTTTCTTCTGAAATAAAAAAGGTTCTGAAGTTAATCGATGAGATTATGTAAAATTTTAGAAAGTGAAGGTGTAAAGACACTTTTAATTTCATTTGAGGGTTTTAAGTACTTACCAGAGAACAAGTATGTACCTATATATTACTTTTTTGAAAACGGTTTATTTTTCTACTGTTGATGGCCTAATATTCAGTTATTTTTAGATTGAATTCCAACTGAAAACATAATTTTGTGGTGTGCTGGCACCCTTTTTCACTCTTGTGATAACCATTCACCCCAACGGTTTAGTTTTACTGTTTATTAATTTGCTAATTATTATAACTTGTTTTTAATCTTTTACGTTTAATTTCAAATTTTATATCATTAAAACTCCGGACTGATTTTTAGTAATTAGTAATCCCGTTAAAACCTAGACGTCGTTATTTTAATAATTTTCATTTTCTCATCAATCACTTTAAAGTTCTAATTTTTAAAATAATTGGAAAATGTAGCAACAGTTAGATAGAAATTGTCTATTAATGTTCATTCATTCATTACGATTTTATAAAATTTCAAATAACTTCACAGATTTAGATTGATAAAAAATATATTTGTTTTTAATTGACTAAATAGTTTTTCAAACCATTCGGTATATTTAGCGGAGTAAATTTTTATAAGATTCTCTTTCAAAATTATTCAAAAGATGCGTCTAATTAAATTCTCTTATCGTTAAGAGTCTTAATAGTTATAGAAATGCATTCGTTTTGTATAAAATGTATTTTACATACTTTCTTTAAATATATATTTATAAATAAAACTGGTAAATTGTGGAAAAAAAAAAAGTAGGTAGACTATATACCTAATCAAAATATTTTGGACGTTTTTGCAATAACTAATTGAACTTTTCGTATATTTTAAGGTCTCAAAGTAATTACAATTGTATAATTATAATGAATGACATCAGTAGTAGAATTAAATGTACTTAAAAGTAGTTTACTTAAAATTATTAAATCTTATTTCTTAGTATAATATGTATATTTTCTAACCCCCTAATGCCCGTTTATTGTTGTAACTATAATATCATAAATCAAATATATTTAATGCATATTTTAATATACAATAACCATAGACTTACTGTCTAAAATTCATTTTAATCAAATGAAAAAGGTAATAGGTTTATAGGTAATATTCGACCTATGGTAATATTTTACATTGCCACCGTAATTAAATAGCGTTATTATATTATTTTAATAAAATTTTTTTTTCTTATTTCATCAATATGTAATCCAAATAATATTGGTAATACGCAGGTTGTAGATAAACCAATTTTGTTTTGGTCTAATGAACTCAATTTATCAAATAATAAAAATAACATCCATCATTATATAGTTTGATAACTGTACCTATTTAATTTGTTCTAAGCACGGTTATTTATCTAGTAGTGGTTCTAAGTAAACTTTTCAACATAAAACCAGAATAATAAAACCATTGATTTTGTATAGTTTGTTATAAAATCAATGATAATATTTTATTTTAAACTATGTACGTCTGACGCCATACCGATCACATTTCAATTACAAATAGTTGTATTTATGTACTTTCACATTGTGTAAGATTTTAGAACATTAATTTTGTAAATTTTAAATCACATTCCGTATAAAATGATTTAGATAACCCTATGTACCAAAGAGTTACCTATCTTGTAGTACGAATTATAAAAATTAATGTTTTTATAGTTAAAACTAACAAACAGACAGTCATGTTTTTTTAGTTCATGATGATATTATATAGTGTTCTAAACAGTTCAATGGTGTTCAATATAATATATTATATTATAATAATACAAGATTTTGTTATTAAATATAACGTATTGAGTAAATGAAAAGGACTGCTATACAGGCACGATTTTAGAAAAACTTGAGAGATCCAAATACACAATTCAGCGTATGAATTTATTTATATAATTATAATTAAGAAGAGGTTTTTTGAGAAATCCAAAAATATGTAGGATAGTCATGGACAATGAAATTTGCTGATGTTTTAATCGTTTTGATGTATATTTTCCTTAAAAAAAATTAAACAGTAGGTGTACTTATTGCAGTCGAGTATTGTACGTCATATTATTACGAACAAGTATCAAATATAAATACAACGATATAATTTGACGCCGAGAAGTTAATTAATTACTTTTTTTTATAAACGAACAGACAGCAGGACGTCCGACACAACACACGGGACTACGTATTTTACTCGTAATTATGCAAAATAATAATTAAATCGAGTGTTTATAACAACTACTAACGTGTCAGGTAGGTATAACCTATACGATGTAGCTGTTGAGCTTTAAAGGTGCGTATAATATTTTAAACATTATTTTTTTAAACGAGTTATTAACGAGTACCTATGGAACCTACTGACGTATGGTCATGCTTTAGGATATAAGTAATATTATTCTTCATTCGGTACAATAATTTTATCATTATTGAACAATTATTTCTTATCGGAGAAAAACACGGTAGTGATATTGGTAATAATAAATAAATACACATTTAATTTGAACGATTACTTGCATACTATTGATTTGTTGATTCATTTGCTCGGTTCAACACTACAGCAACTATAAACAACATCGAAACGACGACCTTTATTTCTCCTTATTGTAATACACTGTGACACGACCGCATGATTCAATACTATTATGCATTTAACATAGAGAATTAAATAATAAGAATAAAAATCAAAATGACGCGTTTTAACTCGCTTTAGCCGTAGACCGGAAATACACTTTTATATACTACTTACTATTTAATTGTTATTATATTCCGGACAAGAGTAAATTACGATATGACCAGAACATTATTTGTATTCATAATTCTTTCCTAACCTACTTGTTTTCGATAAACTCGAGCACCTACTCGAAAAGAAACACTATCCAAATAAAAATTATTATAGGTATTTAGAACTTCAAGAATGGGATATGAGTGGCGACCGTCGAGTATGGACTAAAAAAATTAAATAAGTACCTGTACTTAACGGTAGGAAACACAGTACAAACTCGTATATTGTTAATACACACTTTATTGACGATAATTGCTAAATAACAATACAAACTATAAATGAATTGGTGTAAAATTCTTTTTCTGAATAGAGATCGGACGACGTTGTCATTAATTTGATAGAAAAGAAAAAATACAGTTCGCTTCACTGTCATCGCGTTATTACACATCGGCACACCCGTAATAGTTAACTATGATTACCGTCAAGCGTGTACTGTCGTTATTATTCAATTTAAAATATCAGATATTTAATAATTGCATTAATTTTAAAACAGTTAAATGTATATGTACTTTTTACACTTGGTATACTTCAAAATTCGTCAAATTGCACGAAAAATAATATCAAGTCGGTTCCGATTTAGTTTGTGATGTCGATGAAGTTTTACACGTCTCGTTGCAGACGATTTCAAGTCGTTTGGATCATTTTATTTTACACGTCGCATTATTTTAAGAATCTGTAAATTCGCGTTATACCATGTTTTATAAGTGAAAGTTACAATCGGTTCGGTCAAAATACATTTTGAGGCAAATCGTGTACTGAAAAATTGAAAATACCTATATTGTAGTTAAAAATAAATAGAATTTGTAAAAACCGCAACCCTTCAATAAGTGTATCATTCGTCAAAGTAGAGCTACCAGAAACCGAGTAGGTATAATCCGTGTGGATCATGTCGACGGTTTTAAAACAATTATTGTCAATATTGTTGAGTATATTAAAAGTAGGTAATAATGTTATGAGTGTCGAGAAAAATCCAACAGTCAACACTAAAGGACCTACTTGACATTTTTCTTAAATCAACATAACAGCTATTTACACAACGTACCTACTGCACATTTACTGTGATCACTATATGGATACTAGTACTTAAGTACCTTAACCGGTAAATATTTACTCATCAATTGTGTTTCTATAACTAGGATTAATATTATTATTTGGTATCTCTTAGAAAAAAAAAAATCCGGAACCACTTTAAGTGGCGCGAGTATAGTTTGACGGCGTTACGGCTACGCTTTGGGTGGGTCACGGTTTGGAAGTCGTGGTTTAAACGCGTACTATTGTTAAAATCTGAAAGCAACGAGAGATCGAATAAAAACGATTCTGAGCGAGATCTCAGCTCGATAGGACTACGGGATAATGGTTGTAAGATTTATAAATTAAAAAAAACCGAAAAAAGTTTTAAAAATAGTAAGGGGATCCGCCGAATGAGACTAATAACAAATATATAATAATAATAATAATAACACGACGATTTCGTTTTATCGATACGTGGATATACTTGTATCATTCGGAAACGATTGGTCGGATTTTTGTTTTTTGAAATTTGTCGATAATTTATTTTCTGTCGGAAAGTTCTTAGCCGAAAATGTTTCACTTGAAGTACGCATCGCACCCGTGTCTAATCGATATTACGTGTGAAATTCCGATCGTTAAATGCCGAAAATGTAAAAAAAAAACGTGTCAAAAACACCGTTGTTCTCGAAACGTTTTTTTCCTTAAATTTTTTTACGGCGACTTTTTAAACTTTTCACGCTACGACCAGCTTCGACGCGGCACATCTTTGTCGCCAAGCGTCGGAGCGTTACGGAAGAATTTATCGTGGTTTCGTGACGACAAAAAAATTAACAAACACGTAATAATACGCTCTCTATTCCGGCGGTACTCGGTGGTGTTATGATTTACAATATTACACGTGTTTATCGCTTTTCTGCGATTATATTCGGCGGTCATCGATGAATTATATTATTATTATTTTCTCGATGCGAAAACGAACACGTCGTCGTCGTACCGTACGGTCTCCCTCCGCCGCCGCCGCCGCCGCCGCCGATGACGTCGCGCGAGTGGCCGCAGTTTGTGTGTCCGTCCGTCCGTTCGGCCGTCGCGACCCGGTTCTCCGAAAACCACCTGTTGCATACAGTTCCCCCGCCGACAGTCCCATCCGTACGCACTCCCGCCGACGACCGCGTGTGTGCCGCCGCCGCAGCACTTTGAATTTCCATATCGCGTCGATCGCTCGTCGTCCGACGAATTAATAAAACGTCGACGGTATTATTTTTATCGGTTCGCGGCAACAGTAACAACGTGTGTTGTTATTATTACAGCGGTACGTTAATAATTGTTGTTTTATTAATCGCGCGTTCACCTTCGCCGCCGTCTGGATAACCTCCGCGATTCCCGCCGCGCCGGTTTCATTTTCTGCACCGCCGCCGTCCGATCCGGTCGTCGTTCTCTGCCGCAGCCGCGAACCGCTCGCAATGCCCAACTACCACAAGATGGAATCGTCGTCCGTGCAGACGCTCAAGGATATGGCCAACAAGCTGAGGATCGACTCGATCGTCGCGACCAACTCGTCGAAATCCGGGTGAGTCGCATCTTACACGCATTTTGTTTCGAGAAAACGCGTGTGGGTGCGATGAGAGAACGATTTTTTTTTTCCCACCGTGTCTGACCGCTTCGAGTGAACAATATTTACGTTTTCGACCCGTGTGCACGACGATCGCTCATTTTTTATTATTAATTTTCGTACGCGCGCCGCCGACACTATCTGTAGGCTGTTTTCCCTTTCACCGCCGCCGCCTCGCCCCGTCTCGCGGATAACTATAATAATCAACACAAAATTCGTCCTTTCGCCGTTCTCTTTTTCGTAGCGAAACTCGTTCGAATCGTAATAAGATGTATAGAAAAAACGAATTGCGGACGACCTTCGACCGGTCGTGAGATCTTATTTTCGCGTTATCGGCATTTACGAGCGCGCCCATATCTCTCTCGTGTTTTTATCTCGTTATTGTAACGTTCTCGGCGTTTTAAACGCAGCCGATAACCGCGGCCGCCGGCCCGGCTAGCCATCGATAATATCAATTGCATTATAAAAACTATAATAATAATAATAATGCGTAATGTAAATGTTCTGTGCATTGCCGAGAGAGCTGCCGATCTCTGACCTCCATTGTGTCCGTAGGTCACCACCGTTCGTAAAAGTCACCGCTGCGTCCGATACTTGAAAACTTTTTTCCGTGTCGTAAACCACAGGAATAGGATCTTTGTGCGCTTTACACTCTCGATACAAATGAATTACC
Source organism: Hormaphis cornu (assembly GCA_017140985.1). Lineage (NCBI taxonomy): Eukaryota > Metazoa > Arthropoda > Insecta > Hemiptera > Hormaphididae > Hormaphis > Hormaphis cornu. The sequence goes on from CM029361.1 coordinate 17,717,254, forward strand.
TGTAATTTAACGTGTGCGAGGCCGTTCGATGAAAAACTCTGTTTTTCACTTTTTGTCCTTGGCGCGTATACCTAACGGATATTTAGTGAAAAAGCGATGAAACCATTGCTCGATCGTACTCTGTGTAGGTGCGAGTTTTTTAATATCTGATGATTGTCAAATACGAGAAATACAACAAACTCTCGGTGTTTCAGTCCTAAATAGTGTCGAATAAACACGAATCCGAGTACATGATATTAGGAGGTACGTTATAATAAAACTCGGAACCTGCAGAAAACTGCCGCTTTTAACAATTCTACGCCCGGGGTAACTGTGCTCTCTTCGCCCCTTGAACACGGCCTGATTTTAAATCAATTTGAAAGTTTGTTTTTTTTTTACGTACGATTCTGAAATAAAGTATGCGAGAAAATGTATCGAACAATTCGAATCGGTGTTCAGAACGTTTAATATCATAATATTGAAATTAAAAACCACCTGAACTGCTATGACTTATGTTACATCTACGTGTAACAGACAGGAAAATAGTGCTTTGAACAGCGCGTGTTGTATACATTTTAATACTAATGTGTACAACGATTTAGAAATTGGCTCGAGAATAACCAATAGCTAATGAGGTATTAAGTACCTTGTTGTGCGACCTCTAATCTTTATACTTTGAAGAGTCTTAGAATTTTATGAATTGCTGCTCCTACGAGTTTTTTTTAATATTTTGTCAACAACTGTACTGATCGTTCATAATACTGTTTGAACAAGTTCAATAATGAATGATTTTATCTAGCTCTCTTTGCTACTTAAAGAAAAATCGGACCGAAAACAATAATGGAATTCTTTAATAAAGACGTTAAGTGGAAAATATCGTTACTATGCATCTAGTATTTCTCTCCGTCTATCACACACAAATTATAGGAATATAGACGGTTTTTATGCTCCGATTGATGCGATGCAAATTCTGAAATTTACAAAGTCGTTTTAAATCAACGTTCCCACATTTTCGATTTTTTTTCCCAAATCAAATTCAAAAAAAAAAATTCAAATTATTAGTTTTAGAAAACTGAATATAAAAATGTGGGAAAGTTGATCCTCTACGTCATTAAAAATTCAAATCAGATTTCAGAATTTTAATCGTATTAATAAAAACCTTCTAAATTCCATAAATTTTGTATGTGATAGTTTGAAGAAAAATCGACTTTCAATCCCCTTAAGAAAATACTGACTGAAAAAAATTTTATTTACTTTTTAGATGACCTACCTTTATTTTAGTTAAATTATTTAGATTTTATAACTTTATTCTAAGATTGTATTCCAAAATGTTTAATTTTTAAATTAAAATAATATATGGGTACTTTAATGAAATTTGTGGTTAATGCTGAATACTGACCCTATCATAAACAGAGTGTATTTTCAGAATAAAAACACTGAAGATGGCAGAAAAAAATTGGCATTCTTTATCAATGATCTATGTCAACGATTAACAGCTAATACAAATTAAAATGTCATATTCAAATTCATATTGTTGTTTATAATAGCGATCATCAATTTTTAAACCATTTTCGTTTTTGCTGTGGTGTGAAAAGAAGAGTATGAACTTCAGTAATCAAAAGGACCAATGCTGTGTGTTCTTATTCTGAAAATAGAATTAAGTACTAAACAGTAATGATTAAACCATTTTTAATTAACTAAATTCAGATAAGTTACTCTATGAAAAAATATTTCAAACTTTTCTTGTTTGAACACTTTACATTAAAACAAATTTGTAAACCTTCTCTACTCACATTGAACGTACATTATTGGAATCTTCCTAAACTTATGAGGAAAACAGTTTTTATTCTATTTGAATGTACAAAGTTTTATTGTTCATTTTAATGTAATCAAAGAGTCGTTTGTCTAAAAGTAATACTCAAGTCATGCAAGGTATTATGTTAGTTTAAGACTTGTGGCTTTTAAATTTAGTTAGATAATTTTTACTTTAAACTTATCTATTTGGAATAAAAACCAGTATAATATATTTAATCATATATTTACGTATTTTGTGTAAATTAACTGATGTAACATTTAATATTACTATCTTATAATAATTTTAAATGCTCCTTACTATACTCACATGATACGGCCCCTGCCAAAAACAATTTGTGATTTTACGTTTTACATGTATTCATATGTTAGATGCTTAAAAACAAAATAGTTTGTTTTCTACCGATTTATAGCGAATAGCGTTTAATGGGAACGCAGCTTAATACAGAGTGTTTATGTGTTTGTCATTAACGTAATATCTCTCATAATATGTTACACAAATCATATTATACTTTATTAATAAATATAATTAAAAATTAATTCATAAAATTACCTATAAGGAAAATTGATAAAATGTTTTAAGGTAGTATTACTAATAGGTAGGAAATAATAAATAAGATTTAATTTTTCAATCACTCAATTTATGTTGGTTAATGATTCCAATTAGGATGCCACTCGCCCTACATTAGGCAGAATTTACATTTTTTTCCTAATTCTATGAACGCTTTAAATTAATAATTCGTAGTAAGCAATTTTTTTTTTTTTTTGTTTGAATTTAATACATTTTATGACAATAATCATTTTCTAGTTTTGGCTGGTGTCAAAGTCATTTGTTATACCTGTTTTGTCTAATTGGTAGTTATTATTTTATACCATTTCGTTATTTTAGATAAATATTGTGTTATTTTACTAACAAAATAGATAAGTACTGAAATATGGTACCCAGGTACCAACAATTATTACCTATTATTGGTAAAAATAAGAAAAATAATACAAGAAATAAGTGTATAATAACCTTGATACTAACATTTTTTCCTTGCAGCAACAAAGCCTTTAGAAAAAAAAAAAAACATTATTATCCAAAATGTTTTTTATCTAGATACATTTTTGTTTAATAGTTAATAACTCTAATTCCAGTGTTATATGAAATAGTTAGTGCCTTGTATTTATATCTGTAGAATGTTTTACTGAAATAATTCTTGAAAATGTAATTATAAAATATCTTGGAAACGTCTAATATAAATTTGTAAGTTTACCAACTAGTTAGAAACCTACCTAATTTAATTTGATTAGACCTAAACAGTTCAACCAAAATCATTCACTATTTTTTCAATTTTTATAATATTGGTAGGTATTTTACACATTATTTTTAATAAGAATTTAAAAACGCAATTTTTTAATTATGATTTGTAAATTACTAGAAAGTTAAAAGCATATTTTTAATTTTAACTAATTTTGTAAATGATGAACTCTGTATAATGTGTTTCTTTGTTTTTGCAAAATAGCTAATAATTATTGTTAAAATAATGAAAATTTAACTGTAAATGTATTTTGTTCAGTACTTTGTGGTTTTAATTAAGTTAAATAGAATATATATATATATATAATCTGTATATATAATATATATATAGTTACTTATAGAAATATTTCCTATCGGTATGTTACGTATATTATAGGGACTAGTATGTTATGAGTAACCGCGTATAATTAATCACTTATTAGAATTTACAATTATTAATCATTGTAGTTACTTATAATTTACTAGGTAAACAGTGAAATAATAAGTAGGTATTTTAAAAGTAAAAATAAAACTCTTGAAATTCTCGGTGTGTGTCTGTGCTTATAAACGTACTATGTATTTATAATTTTTTTTTTTTTTTTACAGCCACCCTACATCATGCGCTTCTATGGCAGAAATCATGTCCGTGTTATTCTTCCATACAATGCGCTACAAAGTTTCAAGCCCAAAAGATCCATCAAATGACAGATTTATCTTATCTAAAGGACATGCTTGTCCAATTTTATACGCAGGTAATTAGATCTATTTATTCAAATTATCGAAACAAATATGTCAATAATTTCAATTTTCTTTTTAGCTTGGGCTGAAGCCGGTCTATTTCCAGTGTCTGATTTAACAAAGTTGAGAAAAATTGACAGCGATTTGGAAGGACACCCTACACCTCGTTTAAACTTTATTGATGTTGGTACTGGTTCTCTTGGTCAAGGTCTTTCAGTTGCTTGTGGAATGGCTTATGTTGGAAAATACTTTGACAAAGCATCATATAGGTACATTGTACTCTTGGAGTTTTTGATACAAATTATATATACTTATATTTATATATCAATGGTGGAAAGGCCAAGTAACGTAACTCTCATTGTAATCCAAATTGAGGTTTTGATTAAATATGAAAAAAGACATAAGAAATATACTTACCTTCTGCTGAGTGGCATAACCCTCCAATCATTTTTTCCAATAAAAAATTCATTATTTTTTTTTTGATAACAGTAGTGTAACCCTCAGTAGTTAATTATATGGTCAATTTAAGTTAAGTAAACCCAAAACTTAACCCACACACTTTAAAAATAGTTTTAGACAGTTAGTTTTACCCTCACTATAATTCACCAACTTTCTGAATATTCTACTCTTTGCAACTGCCAATTAATGTATCCTACATAAAAACTAATTTGGTGCAGTTAAATTTTAAAATGTTTATAATACCAAGAAATCATAGTTTAAATATTATTAGTTAAAATATAAAAAGTATTTCAATCACCATATTAACGCATTATTGTTTATAACTAACGATTTATTACTACCTATAAATTTTTTTGTAGTTTTTATAATTGGTTAATGATTTTAATGAATTTGGTATAGTTTAATGATTTAATAAAATTATTGATTGTTAAAATTAATACTTAGTGAACTATTCAAATTTTATTGCCCCATTAGTGCACTATTGGTTCAATTGGGTTCAATTTAATGCACCCCAGCATTTAATAACAAAAAAATTTTAGTGAAGTATAACCATAAAAAATAATAATTTTTTTTTACAGATTTTTATTGTTATTTTATTTTTATTACCTATTTATTATTTGATTTATTAAATAAATCAAGTATCATTTTTAATTCTTAGTTGTGTAGGGACACTGTATAACTAATGTATCCCTAAAAATCTAATAACTTAAAAATTAAGTTTAAATATTTGGCCAGACCAAAAGCTATCAACCACCTTCACTTTGAAGTATTACAATTAATAAAAAAATTTTATATTCTCAATAAACTGGGTAATTATTTACTGTAGTGCAAGTTTTGTAAATATCAATTTTGACCATCCTTAAATTGTTTTTAAAACAATTTTTGTTCCTCCTAAAAAGTAAAAATTAATATATTTGTGGGTCACAAAACTTGGCCTTCTCGCCATCGTTTTGATACATGCATATTTGTTTATAATCATAATATTCCAACAATATTTTCACTTATATTTTTGACCTAATTATTGCTAATAAAATGTTAAATGTTGAACATTTTAATTTACTGTACTTTTAGATTCTGACCGAAGCAAGGAAGCTAATTTTAAAATTATTTTTTAATATTTAACAGGACTTTCTGTTTGTTGGGTGACGGTGAAAGCTCAGAAGGTTCAGTTTGGGAAGCTTTGAATTTCGCATCATTTTACAACTTGGATAATTTAGTGGTCATATTTGATATCAACCGCTTGGGCCAATCTGGACCAGCACCTTTGCAACATGACATGGAAGTTTATAGACAAAGATTAACATCTTTTGGTCTCAATGCTATTGTTGTTGATGGACATGATATTGAAGAGTTAACTAAAGTAATTAATCAATTTGGTACCCTAATTTAAAATAATTTTAGCTTCTGAATGCAGCAAGAAATGTATTGCTTTTAATTTAGGTACCTTTAAGGTACAGTAAAGTTTATTCTGTATTTTTTTTTTTCTGTCAACACTTTTGGTTAGAAAAAGCGCTCCAATCTATTTATATGTCATCTGATTGGTTTTTATTTCTAAATGGTTTTTGAAGTTTGAAATTTTATACATTTTTTTTTTAGTTGCCGTCTAAAAACAAAATGTTGAAAATTATTTTATATTTTCATCCATCATTAAAATTGTTTTAAGTAGATCAATCAGAAACCATTTTGATCAGTTTTCTGAGCTTAAAAATTTTAAATTCTGTATATGTTTGCAATTTTTGTTTGAGCAAAGTTCCTATAAAAATTGTTCAAATGTATTGAATTTTGCACACATTATTGAAACTGACAAAGTTTTGAAGTCATAAAGATTGCATATAGTTTTGATTTTTTTATGTAAATTCATAATTCTGTATCCTTTCTTAAATTACTCATGTAGTTTTCATATTTAAGATTTAAAACACAAGCTTTAAAACATACTTTTCTACATTCTGTTAACCCGGGAGAGAAATTGTTGGTCTTTTTGACCGTAGTATTTTTTATTTTGGTGATTATTAAAGAGTATACAACTTGACAAGTTAGTTATTTCTCATATCTGTCGCACACATGTAGGCTATCAGTATACACAGTTTTTAATACAAACTGATAATTATTTTTGTTGCAAATAATGTTTTTATCAATAGTCGATCATTTATTCCTATACGGTACCATCATAATTTTTAATGAAAAATTTTTTTTTGAGGTCAGTCAATAGGTATTATTCTGTGTTGTTTGTTAACTATTTATTTTTTTGTGTGCCTTAGAGTAAAGTGTACCTATTATAGTACCCAAAAATTAATTTTTATGATTTATATTTTTTATTTATTTGTCATTTAGGAGGAGGTTTCAGGGGTAATCTTTTTGGCCTCCCTTGTATAGTAGTATGTGTATTATATAACCAAATGTGTAAAAATAAATTCACTTTTCAGCAATAAAAAAATGTATTTCTAATATCAAAAAGACCGACCACACCTTTTACTAAATACTTAAACATGACACTTTTCCCGTGTTCTTATTCATCAAGTTTTTATTTTGTTCTTTTTGTTGGCAGTAATTATCCTAAAAACTATTCAAACACATTGAACTTTTCTCTTATTATTGGAATAGATTAATTTAATACGTCTTAAAAGTTTCAAAATTATTTCAGTCAAACTTGTTAAATGGCTATAATTAAGCCAACCAAAAATTGTGTAATTTTTTTGTAAGCAACCCATTGCTTATAAATTTAAGATAGGCGACTATTACTTTAACTAGAATCTGACTGGAAACCTGACCTAGAATTCAGTTTCTTTTTAAAATTTGTAATTATTAAAAAATCTTCTTTTTTTTTTTAATCTAGGCGTTCCATGAAGCTTCAATTACAAAAGGAAAGCCTACTGCTATATTAGCTAAAACCTACAAAGGTAAAGGTTTTGTGAACATTGAAGATCTTGAAAAATGGCATGGTACTGCATTAAATGATAAAGCCGAACGTGTTCTTGAAGTAAATATTACTATATTTAAATTTTAAAACTAAAAAATCAACTTCTTCAAACTATATACTACAAGTCCAGTTAAGTTTTTCTGTGATTCAAGTCTCAAACATTGGTGGTTGTTTTAAATAACTGTAAATTTAACATCATGTCAGTAAATAGAAATCACTTATGTTTATGCTCAATTTTTTTGCAATATAAATATAACAAATAACAGTTGTGTAGTTATGAAAAGGTTAAAATAAATTTATCATTCGTACATCATAATACAATTTGATTAAAATGATGCATAACAATTATTAAGTAATTTAATTTGATTATTCATAATTTTCATTTATTTAAATTTGTATTGTAACTATTTTTGATGATTTGCTCAGTGGTGTTTCAAAATGTGTTAATATTTTATTCTTTTTTTAGGAAATAAACGGTCAAATCAGAAACAAAAAACTACCAATAAATATACAAAAACCCGTTTCTGAAGTGTCTGTCGTGAATATCAGTAATGTACGTTTGGCAACTCCACCCAATTATACACTTGGCGAAAAAGTTGCTACTCGCTTAGCATATGGTACAGCTCTAGCCAAAATTGCTGATAACAATAACAGAGTTATTGCTTTAGATGCTGACACCAAGAACTCTACATATTCTGATAAAATCAAAGTGGTATGCTTTTGAATAAATAAATTAATAATTAGTTGTTTTTTTTCTTTTTCATTGCTATTTGAATTCTTTTTACAGAAATACCCAGAAAGACATGTTGAATGTTTTATTGCGGAACAAAACATGGTTGGAGTAGCAATAGGTACTGCTTGCCGGGACCGAACAATTGCGTTTGTATCAACTTTTGCTACTTTCTTCACCAGGACTTTTGATCAAGTGTGTATTTTATTTTTTCCGTATGTATACATTTTTACATTTAAAATGCAACTTTGGTTTGAATAAATACAGATTCGAATGGGCGCAATTTCTCAAACTAATGTTAACTTTGTCGGCTCTCATTGTGGTATTAGTATCGGAGAGGATGGACCAAGTCAAATGGGTCTTGAAGATATTGCTTTGTTCAGAAGCATTCCAGGTACATAATTAAAATATATACATTATTTTTATTTAAATTATTACTTGTAGTACAATTTTTACAAGTATTAATTTAAACGTATTACTGTTTATCTTCTCTTCAAAACAAATATGCACTGAGCAAATAAAAAAAAGTTTGTGATGTACACATATACAAATTTTAGAAATGGTGCTTTATAATTGAGTGTACCAAATCTGAAAAATAGGTTTATAAACCTATTACTTAGTATACTTTTATGGTATGTGATCTTCAATAAATTTTTATTTAGTTATTTTTATTAGTAATTAATAAATTTTTCTTAGTTTATTTGTTGCAGTTAAAAAACCACTTAGAAGAATCAATTTAGTGAGATAAGGATTTTGTTTTTTTACAGGTGCAACTGTATTTTACCCAGCTGATGCTGTGAGCTGTGAGCGGGCTATTGAACTTGCAGCTAACACAAAAGGAGTTTGTTTCATTCGTACGTCCAGACCACCTACTGCCGTTATTTACAAAAATGATGAAAATTTTACTGTAAGTATCAAGTAGGAGCATGAATGTGTCATGACCGGTATATTTCAACATAAATTAAAACACAATTATTGAATAATACATCTAATTTTAACATAAGAAAAATCTGGGATCGCTCTAGGTCGCGTGGGTAGTTTGACAAAGTAACAACTACACTTTAGGGAGGGTCATTGATTTGAAAGTTGTAGTTCAAACGTATCATTTAATATCTGAAAGCTATGATAAACCATTTCCTTTAAAAAAACAATTCTGAACGACCTCAGTTATCTAGTATAGGTCCTGGTAAAAACCAAATTTAACAAAATTAAAATAACTCTGTTTTATCTATACTTTTTTTAATTAGTATTTTTCCAAAAATTGCAAAAGCCATATCCATGCATAGAAAATGTTAATTTAAATAATGTGTTAAAATATCAAACCATTTGGACCCTTGTTTGAGGAGTTATAGTTTTAGTACCAATTGCACAACAGTGCGTAATTTTTTTGTTATAATCAAAACAACACCGTTTTTCAGCACTTTTTTTCCATGCTTTCAGAATCTACTTGGCTAATTTTTTTTAAATATTTTTATTGAGATAGATACCGAATTTTGTTTTATATAGGTAGCGTATTTAATTTTCAAATCTTAACTAACAAATTTGTATGAGTCGAGAATTTTTTTACCAAAAATAAGTCAAAGTTATGATCGATTTTTGACAGTTTTCCAACTTTAAACGACTAAATAAAAAAAATTTAGTTGTGATTTATCATTTTCTTATATTTTTAGTAGCATGTGTATTTGCATGTTGAAAACCTTTTATTAAAGTTTCAAAACTTTTTGTGGAAAATTAAATTTTTTTATCAAACTAAAAAAAAAATGAAAATTTTGGAATTTATTTATAATTTGGACCAAACCTGTGTTTTATATATTCAAGGGTTTGGCAAACACTTATAGTTACCATGACTGTATAAAATTTTGTTAATAACTTTAAGTTTTTAATGTTCTGTGGTAAACAGGCTGCACTGGGCTGGGGTTAATGATGGAATTATTTGTATTCTAGATTAGTGAGTCTGTAATCGGAAGTTAGTCGTAACATCTATTCCATAGTGAGTGCCCGACACTAGGTTAGGTTAAGTTAGTGGCAAATGGTGCAAGACCTTTTAAGTTCATACTGTTTATACGTACAGACAGGCAATTGCGCCAGCCAGTTTGCCTTTCCATTGGTACTTATACTGTTAACCACATTCTGTTCAATAAACATTAAATAACCATAGTGCGTGTTTAAGTTGTCACTTAACCAACAGTATTAGGGTGCTTAACCTTACGTTAAGCTCAGTTAGTTAAACTATTTTAGTAGTTAAATTACCTTTTGAAAATAGTTTACTCTATTTGTCATACTAAATTTGCTGTGCATAGTTACACATTCATAATTGGTGATTTTAAGTACCTTATAAGTTGTCCTGTGTGCTTGTATTTTTGAGGTTATTCTGCATTTTAGTATTTGTGTTATTGCTGGTAACTATGACATAGAGTAATTACATTAAAAATGTATAATTGTTTTAATTGTATTTTTTATAACTTATCATTCATTATATTGGTTACACGCAGATGACTGACAAATTTGTTCTTTTATTTATTTCTTCTACTAAATAATATTAAACCTACCTACAAATTAAATGACAAGCAACTTTCTCACCACGACTACGACTTGCAGGCATTTCAACGCCTTATACTTTTATTCTATAAGTTGTTACCACATGTAAAGAATATTTATTTAAACAACATGTGAATATTTCTAACCATTTGGAAATTTTTTTGAGGAGTTATTACAATTAATTTAGGTATCAATTGTTATAATCAAGATAACATCATTTTATCAATACTTTTTTAAAAGCTTTTAGAAATTACTTTTTTGAAATTTTTAAGTTATACATGTAATACGAGTATGTAGATAACAAATTTTCAAAAACTTTAAATTTGTATCAGATCTAAACCTACAATAATAGTTATGGAAGTTATGACCAAAAAAGTAAATAGATTATCTCAAAAACACATTAGCCTTATTGTTCAAAGTTTTTTCCTTAGTTTTTCGATTGTAACTTTTTCAATTTTGAACAATCAAATCTATGACCTCTCAAAGTACTGTGTGACAACCTAAAGCTACCAGAAACCGGGTATGAGTGTATCGTATAGATTGAATGATTTGTTATGAAGTTATTGTGGTTGTTTCACATGGAACACACTTATTAAAACCAATACATTCTTTGTTACACTCAGAATCTAAAACTATGTGTTGATTGGCATTTCATAAGTGTATAGTATTACTATAATAATTTTACCAATGTTGTACCTTATGAATTTTTAAATAACCATCTAAAATACTTTCACGTAATCTAGAAAGATTTTTAACATATTTTTAAAATGATAAAGGTTCAAATCACTTTGTTCGTTTTTGGGCTAAATACAATACTGTGAATTTATAAATTTTAGCAAGTATTTGGATTTATTTGAATACTTTGATTACCAGTTTTAACACTAAACTTTTGACTCAACCTTGAAAATATATTTGTATTTTTTGAGTTTAAAAAACAATTTGAGAGGAGACTATATTTTTTCATGTTAAAAATGTAATGAAAACTAAACTTTTGTCTCTTAAAAATCATTTACAAGGTGTGTTATTTTAAGTCTTTACATAAAACGTTTTCTTTTAAGTTACTGATAAATATCTGTGAATGATACATAAATATTATTTATTAATTTCAGGTTGGAAAAGCTAAAGTTGTCAAGACTTCTCCTTCTGACAAAGTATTGATTATTGGTGCAGGCGTGACATTGTATGAAGCTTTAAATGCGGCTGAAGAGTTGGAAAAATCTGGCATTAGCGTTCGTGTTATTGATCCATTTACCATTAAGCCACTTGATGCCGCCACTATAATAAAAAATGCCAAAGAATGCGGTGGTAACATAGTTACTGTTGAAGATCATTATCCAGAAGGTATACAATTAATTTGTTACATTTGTTTGTTGATTTTTAACTTTTAATTGACTGTACTATCTTTTTTGTGACATCCAGGTGGTTTGGGTGAAGCGGTTTTGTCTGCTGTTGCCGAAGAAAAGAATATCAGTGTTAAGAAACTTGCAGTACCTGATATCCCTCGTTCCGGTCCACCTAATGTATTGTTAGATCTGTTCGGAATCAGTGCTAAAAACATTGTTGCGGCAGTGAAGAAAATTGTTTATTAATTTGGCAAAAAATCTTTTGTTACCTCATTTATAATAATTTTCCAATACATTTTATTTTAGTTTATTTTAGGCACATTAATAATAATTAAATAAATGTTTTTTTTTTTTTGTCTAAATCAAAATTTTACCTCTGATTCAAATTTGTTATAATCATATCTTATTTTACTGTACAATTTTTTAAAATATTAAAGTTAGTAAGTGCCTATATTTTAGTTGTGTTTATATTATTGTAAGTTAGGAAGTACAAAATTTATTTGGCGTTGAAAAAAAATGGTTTTTCAGTTATAAAATATCATTAATTAACAAGTTTATTTCTCTGGGGTACCAGTAGGTACCCCAGAGTGTTTGTATTATAAGTACGCTTTATTGTTTTGATCTGACTGTAAAATTAGGTAAATAACTACTTCTGGTTTCATAGAATTCGATCATATTTTCTTTTCAATGTTGTTGTAAGATAAGTGAGTGTTGACTATTTCAAATTATGTTTTTTTCTTTTTTACATATAAGCAGGTGCTTGGACATTTTAGCAAACTGTTTTTGAACACTTTGTTTATCCTAGTTATTTTGTAAAAGATATGTTTCTTTTTGGACAATTTTTCATATACTATAAATAGTATATACTGAACAAAAGTTCAAAATGAATATTGTATGCAAACACCAAACTTATCGGATAGTTAATGATTTTCTAAGCTGATTAATTTCGCACTAAATTTTCAGTATCTTCAATGGTTGTTTTCCATTGTAATTGTAGGTTGTTTTTCTTTGAAATGCCCCAATATACGGACGGGGGATTGCTGCGCACGTATTATGCATGCCGTTTAGACCAATAAGCGGTGTAGAATTCAGCATACTTCTCGATGTGATTGTGATTCGAATGTATGTGTGAGTTTGTTGACGTTTTATCTAGACTATTTAGGAAGCAGATTTTTATAAAACATAAGTTCATATTTCAATGTGAAAAATCCTTGTAAAGTTGCATTAATTTTGAGCGATTTTAAATAGAATGAACGGTTCCTAAGTAACTTTCACATACTACTAATGTTTGTTTATTTATAGTATACTAACACAGTATATGTATGTCGTATTAAATGCCCTTATTTATTACTTCTTGGAATATGTTATGCACCGGTCCCCTTAAGTCCAGATAGTTTGACCGCTTTTTTCAACATTAATTTTATCACACACACACACCTGTCAGTACACTCTGTCCATACTGTAGTAATATTCAAATATTGAATTTGTAATTATCTTGCCGTACGACCGCCAGCATTAACATTTCTGTTTAGTTTCTTTTTTTGTGGCTCTGTAAAAATAATAATCTTTTAGAATGGTAGAATAAAAGCAAGAACGGAAAATATTGCAATTTAGTCTTTGCAGAATTTATCTAAAATGTTTAGTTTTCAAGTTATGTTTTGGTGCTTAACTTAGTGTGGCAGTTGACGAGCATATTATGGTAGTTGTGTATTGTAGACCTTTTCAATCATTTTCTCCATTGATAATACGTGTGTTACGACCACTTAAGTAATCTAATAATCATTTTGCAATCCTTCTCAGACAGTTATTGGTACAAGCTATACTTAACCTAATCCCGAAAATTTGGGCAATTTGCATATCTACCTTAGTTCCAACTCTTTCACTTCTATAAGCACCTTTAACATAACTGTGAAGCTATTTATCGGTACGTCCATACCAATCGTTTAGCCAAGAAAACCGTTTGGTGAAATATTCTTTCATCAACAAAACAATTTGGTAAAATATTCTTTCGCCGAATGTGATTTGTGTAACTATGATTTAGGCCAACATTGTCCATTCTACCATCTATACGCAATTGTGAAACTAGACTAAGATGTTTCTTGTCCATGTTATGCTACATAATATGCTGTATATTTACCACTTACATGTTAGACACAGGTTTTCAGCCTGAATGGTCTTAGAGAATTGCAACTCATACATTTAGGTACCCAAACATCTTTGGGCAAAGGTCCGGTGGTGAAGAAACGCAATGTTAACAATTTCCGTACGATCTGTGAAAATTATTATGACTAATCATTTTTTTTTTTTTTTTCGCTTGTAAATGTTACAATTAATGCCAATTGTATACATTTATTTAGTAATTTATATTTGTAAAACAGTGATTTTATCCTATGAAATTAGTGTAAACACTAGTCAAATCACTGCGGCTAATTGGCATTGAACAGAGATGAAGTTTAAAATGCTAAAAACTTCCTTGATTTTTGGCACGATGTTCTTATTGAGTTTGGCTTGCGCATGTTCATTAAATGACTTATTATAATAGACCGTTAAACTGACAAATAGTTTGGTAGATGAGATTGGGTGTTTGATGAACGCTCAATAGCGATAATGAATCAGTAAATTATGCACAAGACGAATGAGTGATTATGTGTTTTTTGTCCCTAGTTGATTTAAATGAATGTAATTATGGAAAATTAATTTTTAGCCTGTTTAAAATGGTGCATTTTCCATTTGTTGTTATTATAACAATGGAAAATGGAATTATTTTAAATGATTGCCCTCTAGCGATAGATAGAAGAAAAAATACCGAGCAAATTTTTTTTTTTTTTATCAATAATATTTACTTGAATAAATAATAACCGTGCGCTAAACATTAAAAATAATAAATTGTATCCATAAGAAATAATTCTATGAAAAGTGTAGACAATGTTATATTATTACAGTAAACAGTGTGACTCTCACTGATTGAAAAAAATAATAAAACTAATAACGTTGTTGGTAAATGTAGGTAGACATTCAATTTTGAACAAAATAGTCATAACAAAATAAATGATGATTGTATAGAAACAGTAAAAGAATATCAAACTATAGGTAATGGTTGTGAATATATTTACAATGTATAAGTGTCTTCAGTTTTAATTGTAAAAAGTCGGAATCACTCTAGGTCGCGTAAGTAGTTTGACGGTGTAGCGACTACGCTTTGGGTGGTTCGAAAGCTGTGATTCAAACGTATTATTCAATGTTATTATTTTAGTTGTTTAGTGAAAAAACCAATTCTGAGTAAAATATCAGCTCGATAAGACACCGGGAAGTGGTTTATTAGAATAAGAGACCCAAGTCACTCTGAGTTTCCTGAATTTGATTATAGCTGATTTCGACAACAGGAGGTGAGTTAAATGTTAATTATGGGATTTTTATATCGAAAATAAACGCAAATAAGTTTTAAAACGGTTATCGAACCCGTAACTACAAAATTAATGTAACACCGTGACGCCTCCGAGGAGTAAAGTTTAGGCAATTTAACTTACTCGTCGTATCGGCAGTGCACAGTGTGCTAGTGTGTAAGCCGTTATTAGTGTGTGCAGGCGCGTATTGGCCCACCGGAGTCATAAAATTTAATTGCGCCCCTAAAAAATAAAAACAAACGATTTCCACTTTTTGTGGTTCTTGGAATAAGTTATCGTTTTTGTGGTATTCAATGTTAAGATCGGAGCCCTCTTTCTACGCGAAATCGTCATCACAAACCTGAAAATTTCAAATTTTCGCAATAAAATTCTAAATTTGTTTTTAGTGAAACACAGAAGTTGTCAAAATTAAAAAAAAAAAACTTCGACCAAATTACGACTGGAGTTCATAGACCTTTCGTGAAAGGTATTGAAAATCGGAGCATTCTTACCAAACGGAGAGTTGTTGAACGGGGGAAAAAAAAACCTCATTATAAAAACATTACATACATTCCTCTCTGCGCTCAGAATCTAAAATTTTATTTCTTATAGTAATGTTTAAAGTACTAATTTTTCAATTATGTACCGTGCTGTTTTTGCTTTGTGATGGTTATTTAGTTGTAGTAATTAATAATCATTAATTATTCAGATTGTTGCAATAACGCGTGGGTAATATTTATTTTTACTTAGTTCTTACTATTTGCTTCTGTCTTTTCGTGGTTTTTCGAATGAGAAAACGTTAGACGCCAAGTCGGCCAAACTCGCCTTACTGGCTTGGCGCTATTATTATATACACATATTATATTATTAATCACATTTTACCCAAAACAAATCTTTAGATAGGTACCCACATCGAAAATTGTCGATCGTCTTTCAAAAAAAGAAACACACAATAGATTTTTTCATCTGACTTATAAAAAATACGCGTGATTCAAGTTGGAAAAAAATAGAATTTACTCTTTTCAAAACTAAAATGATTTAAACTATCAACAACACGATAAGAACTGAAATATTGTTGGCGGTGAAGTGTAATCAAAGCAAGCGGCTCGTGACTATGGCCTTTTAAACACCTAGGGATTATTTTGCCCCCGATAAATTGTGGTCTAAAGCAGTGTTTCTTAAACTTTTTGAGGCATGTGACGCCAAACAATAATAACTTTTTATACGGAACCCCTGAGAAAATTGTCTTAAAAAAAAGTAGGGTACACAAAACATTGGTCGTAACCAATTTATTAAAGACGATAAAATATTATTCCTGTATACCGTATAAGCACTATAAGTACTAAGTAGGATACCTTACTTCTTACACTATACGTTATTATTTATTGTACAAAACATCTTTTTTCTCACTGGCCACTACAAATAATTTTTGGTTATAACGTTATTTTCTTAAAAATTTTGAAAAAAGCTCTCAAGGCGGTTGTAAGCGGCGTATTTTATTAGCGTTTCACACCTAAAAGCCTAGGGAAAATTCGCTAACTTAGAGTGATGCAATTATGATACGGAAAAAAATTTCGAATTCACCAACAAAATTTCTATTTTGTTAAAATTATACTTCATTATTCTGAAGTATCTAAAATTTTTTTGAAAATTCGGCTTCCACAATAACCTAGAAAAAAAGATAATTTATTTTAATATTTCAGATGACAGATTGGTTGAGTGGGTGTACTTTTATTAGGTTTTTACGTCTAATTTGGACGAAATAACTATACGTAGGTAGTTTAGGTAAACAATGAAAACAATAATTACGACTTGGATATTTTGGGACGGTAGGTCGATTGTTTTAAGTTTGATCCGAAGCGTACTGACGTTTGTTTTTAACTGTTTCAAGAAACACGAAACAAAAATTGATATATACAATAAGTTGCCTATATAATAACAACTCTTTAGAAATGATCCGCTTACTACAACCGCCTTGAGTTTTGCGGAACCCTTAAGAGGACGTTACACCCAACATAGCTTTTGTCTTTGTCCGACACGCACGCAACATAGGAAAATTAACGTTTCGCTTTTCCAATTTTGTGAGCAAATGGTAGACTTTTCGAAAGAATTATCTATAATAGAAATTAACAAAAAAAAAAAAAAAAACATAATCCTGCATGTTTTTATGGGATTATTTCTTCAAAAAGTTGAGTTTTACACGAAGTATATTGATAATTAAATCGCGTGTTTAATAATTATGTTAACCATCGCGTTATTCAAACACTTGTAAACGACTTGAAAATCAATTCATCGAAAAAACACTCTAAGACTAAGCAATGTTGGGTGTAACGTCGCACTTAAGACGTGTTCTCCGCGTTTACAGTTTAAGAAACTACGCGTCCCTACTATATAAACGCGCATCTGGTTGTTCGTACGTTGGTTACTAACCGTTAGACCCCGCGTCCATCGTCGGAATATTTCTAGTGCCACAAAAACGAGAAATAAAACTTATGACGTGTAATATTTATGTTCACGTTAAAATATGATGTGATGTCATTATCGTACGACATTTTTAACGACGTCGTTTTAAACCGTACATGTTACGTTATGTACATAATATAATATTATACGCCACTTGAAAATCCATAAACCGTCGCGAGATCCATAAACGTTTCGTCGTAAAATCACGGGTTGTATTCGAGAAAATCATTTATGATCCGATCACGTGTCACTATAGTGTGGCGGGTGTTTAAACTGTAGAGATCCAAAGCTCCGATCGTACCTTTGAATACCACAACAGTTATAGCTTATTCCGAACAAATTTTTGAATTCTATACATTTTGCGTATAATAGCGCAAAAACACACAAATTTATACGAAAAAGCCCGCTGGAGTGGCGAGTGTTTGTCCGATCGAATTGATACCACTATAAACGGTATACGTATTAAAATTTCATCGATATTTAAAGTAATACATTGTTTTTTAAACGTGGATACGATTTTCGGAGGTTTTGGACAAGTTTTATTGTTAATTTTAGTTAATTTTACCAGGACGCGTACTAGATAACTGAGCTTGTTCGTTTTTTTGAAGGCAAAAACGGTCAAAGTTGTACGACGATTGAACTACATCCTTCCCAATAATGTCTGAAATTTTCAATCCAGTTGCCTAATTTTTTCGTAGTAAAAACGCATTGATCAGATCAATTATTCTACCCAAAAACACAAATGTAATAAAATGTTGGTGATTTCGCGGTTATAGTTGTTATTAACACGTCCCGAAAAATAATAATCGAGATATCAAAAAAAAAAAAACAAGTAAATTATATTTTAAAAACCAAAATTCAAACGTTTTAGTGGTATAAAATAAACGTAAAGATCGGAGTCTCCTGCTTTCTGTAAAAACAATTACAACTGTGGACATTTGAAGCTGGTTGCCGAAAAATATTCAATAAATTTTTTTTGGTTTTCAGGCCATAACTTAAAATTAAGCGCGCTGAGAATCTAAAAAAATGTCACGGGACCGCCCTTTTTGGCCCTACCCCGAGGACGCCGCTGCGAAGAACGAATATCTTCCCCCCGGTCAAACCGAATCGATTGGACACGTTTTTGAGACGGGAATATTTATTATGTTAATATATCATTCACTTTGTCGTGCCGGAAATCGTCACGGGAGTCTTTATAATAATATATTTATAATAATATAATACCTAGCTGTAACATGTTGTTGACAGAGAGAATCGAGAGAATAATATATTAATGTTATAGTATTGTAATGCGGCGCCGAATGCGTTCAGATTATTATCTACCGTCCAATTTTCAAACGCACCTTTAGTCATTGTTCGCCGTTCGTGCGCACAGCGGCGGTGACAGCACAAATCAGAAAACGGATAAATGCAGTAGACACCCGTAGTTTGGTGTTATTGTCGACGAATGAAATCCGGAAGGTCATTCCGAAAACGGATTTTGTCCATTTCCCGGTAATAATGTGTATACCTACTAGTTGCTTCAATGCAATATCGGTGAAGAAAAGAAGGGCTAAGTGTACAACACATGCGAGCAAAATTCAGGAAAAAATATTAAGTAGTTAAAAATTAGAAAAATTAGGAAACGACTAAACCGAAATGTTTTTTTTCCCGGAAAAATAATATCAAGAACTACGTATAAAAATCGGGAAAATAATTTAAAAGAAAGATGAAACCGGGAATTTTTTTTTAGGGAAAAAAAATATTAGGATAATCTAAACTGCAATAATTTTCCTTATACTTAGGAAAAGTTTATAACAAAAAAAAAAAAATGTTTGAGGAAAAACAAAATATAGGAACCATTGACATCAGACATTTTGTTTGTTTATTAAAGTTGCACTTTGAAGCGCAAATCAAACGATTTTATGAAAAATAAACTTTCCTAAATTTAACTTTCCTGACTTTGATAGTTTCTGAAACTTTTTTTCGTGAAAAAAAAATTCCCGGTTTTATCCGTTCCTTTAAATTATTTTCCTGATTTTTATACGGTTCGTGATATATTTTGCCCTGAACGAAAATTCCGTTTTTGTCGTTTCCTTGAAATTATTTTTCTCATTTGATAGTTTCCGATATTTTTTTTCCCGACTAAAAAATTCCTGGTTCTGTCGTTTCTGTAAAATTCGGTGTCTGTTTTTATTTTTTTTCCTGTACATTTATTTTCTGTACTTTATTTTCCTGTGATTTATACGTCCCACAAAAGAAAAAAAACCGCGATCACTCTGGGTCGCGTAGGTAGTTTGACGGAGTAACGACTACGTTTTGGGTGAGTCACTGCGGGCATGGAAGTTGTAGTTCAAACGCAACGTTTAACAACTGAAGGCAATGATAAATCATCGTCTTTGAAAATACGATTCTGAGCAAACTCGGTTGTCCGTGTAAACGTCTTAGTACATTTTTCGAGGATTTAAAAGTCTTATACATGGCTCTTTGAATTCACTTGAAACTTATAACGAACCCGTTTCATACCTATATTTGAATATTATGTAAACGTTTCAATTTGTTCCGATTATTATTTTGGATTTTTTTTAAAAATTAACTGCGATAAGTTATGTTAGTTTGATTAAATTGCAATCAGTTAAAAGTTTAAAATTAACAACGACAAAAATTAACTGGTCACAAGTTAAGATAGAAAGCGAAACAAACTTACGAAAGAGTTAATCATTTATTTTTCCGTAAAATATTCATAGCAATAAAACCGATAGTACGATATTATCAAAGACTGTAGTATTTTCAACTTACCTAAACAGTTAGGAACAAATAAATGATCAAAATAAAAAAAAGTCAACGGATTAGTTTTGGTTGTTGGTGTTCCACTTGATAACGAAAAAATAAACATAGGTAACTACTATTTGCAAACAGTGATAATTAAATATTAACTGTAAAAAGTTGAGTAACTGCAATTTTTAACCGAATAAGTTAACAAGTCGAAAACAAAAATAATCAACTAGTCAAGTTAAAAAATGATTAAATTATTAACTTAACTAAAATTGTTTTAACTATTTTTAAATCCCACTATTGCAAATCATTACGGTCGGTCAGTGATCGCCGGTGCCGTTTACACAAACATTGTTAGCTTACGTTTTAGGACTATAATTATTAAGTCAATGTGGGTGGTGTTATTGCATTGAAAAAACGCGTAAAACTGGTTTTTTTTTATGTTCATCCGAACAATGTCGCCCGAGACGTCACGTTTATTTGTTGTGCCGGCAGCAGCGTCCGACTAATCGGATTGAACATTATTACACGGTACCCGGAGACACACTCGCTAGTAATGCAAATCATTTTTTACCGGTATCGTTAACAATTCTATATCTATTTTAGTAGTTCTGTTACAGCGTCGAAGGTAATAAAAATAAGCGTTTTAAAACTCGGTTGATATTTAAAAATATCGCGTACCTTGTCTACTATACCATCATTATAGTTGATAGTATTATAATTCATTTGTTTTTTTTTAAGAATCGTTGCTAATAGACTAGACTGAGAGACTGTCACGAGATGACTATATTGACTTTGGAAGTCTGTTGGATACCGATTAATATAGCACACCGATTGCGCTATGTAACGTTCTCTCAATACTCTTTGATAATTTTAATAAAAAGTCTTACTAAAATAATTATTAAAGAGTAATAAGAACGTCACATGAACGTTGGAATCTTGCCTCAAATATTCGCCATTGATTTTTGTGCCGTTTGCCGTCGACTTAGTGTAGTCGTGAACGGTGAAACCGACGGTGTACCGATGGTACTAACAAGTAAAAAACATACAACGGTTGGGTAGCCAGGCAAACAATTTTTAAATGTGAATAGTTTTCCTACAACCATTTATAATAAAAATAAACGTTTGTTAAAAGCCCAAAATTGAGCTTAAAATGTTTTTTTTTAAATTGTTAGGAAACAGAATTTTTTTTTTTTATGTAAGAGCTGTTGAGAACGGATAATAATTGGCAAGAAGACAGAAGTTACCTTCAATTCTTACGTGTAGCGTAAGGGTAAAGTTTATTTGTTCCTAAAAAGGAAGTCAAACAGTTTATGTTCATACCTTTAAAAACAATATTATTATTACAGGTGTTCAATAAAAACTTAAAAAAATTAGTTAGAAAAAATACTTTTTGCGAACATGAAACGAAAACAAACATTTGATCTTAAAACCTGCAGCCTCAGATCGATAATTGCACTATAGGTGTACAACAATATTCAATTTACAA
Organism: Hormaphis cornu; assembly: GCA_017140985.1. NCBI lineage: Eukaryota > Metazoa > Arthropoda > Insecta > Hemiptera > Hormaphididae > Hormaphis > Hormaphis cornu. The sequence continues at coordinate 17,739,138 of CM029361.1, forward strand.
TAAATTACGTTTACTGTACTTAAAACAGAAAGAAACTGCATAATCAACTACTTACGTGTTTTTGAACTTTCAGATGTTATGTTTTATTTTCTATAAATTTTTAGGACTTTTCGGATACACGTGAAACGGTTTCCAATTAAGTCATAACTGTTAATGTATAACATTATCTTTAAATATTTTTTAAAATGTTCGATATCTATTTTTTCCAGAAATTGTATGAACGACCGATGTTGCTTATTTCATTTTCTAAGTACCTACACGATGAATAAAAACAAGTCGGAATCAGTAAAGGTAGCTTGTGTAGTTTAACGAAGTAATACGACTGAGCATTAGGTGGATCACACAATGATAAATCATTGTTTTTGAAAAAACGATTCTGAGCGAGCATGTAGTTGGTAAATTTTTCGAGAATTTCAAAGTTCTATATACTTAGCTCAACATTTTTCAAAATCGCTCGAAACTTTTATCAAACCTTTTATCTTACCACCTATTTTAATGGTACGTAAAAGTTTCAGCTTGTTCCGGTCGTCATTGTTTTTCGACCACCAAAATCCATCAGAAGTATAATATGCGTGCTTACACAAAAAAAGTATAGATTTATTGAGTTGAGTTTTAAAAGTTGATATGAAAAACACCAATGAACATAAAAAACAATCTGTAACCGTAATTATTGTAAGCCACATGTATAATAAAACAACTTTTTATATTTCTATTTTCATTACTTTCCTAGACAATCGCTTTAACGTCTAACCATCGGAACATTCTGCGTATTGTGTGCAGCGCTGTACCACCTACAAGTTCTTTTCATATTTTCCGATGCCTACGAAAAATAACAAAAATAAAATAATCAAATTCCATACTCTTTTGTGTCATTCGATCGGCACACAGCAAGAAACATTTTGTGGGTAAATATACATTATTCGACCCGTCCGGCTGATCACGGTTTTAGTACGATATTATGTTGAAAAACGTCTTTGAGTACCTGTCATCGTGCGAACGTCTGGTTTATAATATGTTATTGTACAGGTATTTTTCCTCGTACGTGGATTATAAATTATTGTCGTGTTCACGGGACAGCGTACGGTCGCAGACGATTTTTCAAATCGATAAAATACCGCGACTACGTGGCGACAGCGACAAAATTACAAAGACTCGAACGACTATAAAATTTAAAATAAAATAATAATAATAATAAAATATAAGAGGGTTCTCGTGTTCTCTCGCTTGGTCGCCATTAAAAAAAACATCGAATACAGGTATAATGTCGCGCGTAGGTATTCGGGTCTAAGTGCTGTTCGGCGTTGACGACGGACGTGCGTGCGCCATGGGGTGTGTGTACCTACGTATTTCTCTAAAACAGACATAAAATAATAAAAATAAAAAAAGTCGTGATCGCTCTAGGTCGCTTGGGCACTCTGACTGAGTAGAGACTACGCTTTGGTGGGACACTATTTTAGAAGTTTTGGTTCAAACGCATTATCTGAAAGCAACGAAAAACCATTATCTTCGACAAAAACGATTCTGAGCGAGCTCAGTTGTCCATAGTATTTTACGTCGGGGCAAAAACAAATTAACAATAAAAACTTTCGATCAAATCTGCGTCTTTCCTATTTTAGTATTATGTAAAAAGTTTCAGCTATTGGTCCGATCTTTGTTCTGGATGTTACGATCGATAAAATCTAAATCGATGTGTAAAAAACACGTCCCCCCGCCTAATTATTTGTCCCCCCCGTAAGAAATACACGGCCGCCCGAAATGACGAGTTTAACGACAAAATAACAACGTGAAAACGGCTATAAACCGAAATCGCGTAAGTCCATTATTATTAAGTTTTTAAACACATGTGTAAAACTATTTTGTTTGGATCGCATTGAAATTTCGAGACTTAGGCGTAAAAACTAGAGGTGTTGTAGACTGCGTAAAAAGCGAAAATTTCAAAGTTCCATAACTCCATCAAAAATGATCAAAATCGATTAAAATTTTAGCACTGAGCTCATAAGACGGAGATTCCATCTCTTGAGGTATTATACGTTAAATTCGGAGCATTCTTTCTACTAGAAAAAATTATCGCAGAAAAAAAAAAACACCATTGTAAAAACAATACATTCTTTGTTTTTTTTTTACACAGGAGCCCGACGATTTTACGTAACTTGTAATATATATATATATATATAGTATCGAACGAATAACGAACGACGGATTTTAATAATTTACATACGAATGCGTTTGTCACACAGCACGCCCCTGGAATCAAGCATTTAGGTATATATAATATGAACAGGTAGTAAAACTATTTAGCAAATTACAAAGGAAAAAAGAAGTAAGTATCAAATAGAATCTTAAATTATTGCAACCTCGTCAAAAAGATTTGTAATCATATTGTTTTCGCTCAGAAATAAATAAAAAAAATAATCATAATTATTAAATCTTGCTTTGAGTAAAATAGTCGACTGCATTTTTACTACTATTGCATGTTTACTAATATTGTACGCCATTACACTGAAACACTTTCCGTTTATTTTTTAATAGAACCATGTGAACATTTTTGAGACTAGAAATGAAAAGAAATTTATGAACTTTACACATATTATATAGTATAGGGAGGGTCGGGTAGTTTGGCCCACCACTTCAAATGGAACAACACTTTTATCTCGGTAGTTGTATACAGATTATTGCTCAATTGCAATCTACTACGTTTAAAAACACTTTATAACGTCTTTGGTGTAATATTTGGTTAATATTATTGTTCGATGATCAGCTAAATAACCGATTTAAATCACAAACAAGAAAAATCGAGACATCGACGTTAATTTTTTAAAATCTTTTTCGAAATGAACCATTTATTCACTCCTATTTTTGGTTCAAACGTTTTTTACAGGAAATTTCGTTTAAATATAATTGCATTGGCAGATTATAAAGACAAAGTATCAACATTGAACTGTGCGCGTTTGATTTTCTATGTACACCCCACGTAATTGCTCATTTTATACCACCTATTTATTAGCTTACATACATTTTAAACGCAAAAAAAAAAAAAATTGTGACAACTTAATGCTTTAATTTGAAGTTCATACAACCTTAAGAAACATTTTGATGTGGTTAAAATACTTTTCTTTTTTTTTTCAATATTTCGCCAGGAGAGTAAAAAATGTCCAAAATGGTCCAATATATATATATATGTTATAATACTACATTTCGATGTCATACCCGTCATAGTGCACATCTCCGAGTTACCTGTGGTAGAGCGTATAGTGGTGTCGGTCATGAGCAGTCTTGTGGATTAATACTATTTATGCGCTTTCCTATTCAGACGTATTCTTCTTGTAGGCTTAACTTTAAAATACAAAATTTGTAGTTATAAATTTAGTAAAAAGACTTAAATTTCGTTGTGAGTTGCTTATTTTTAATCATGTATTTGGGTTATAAATAGTTTTATAATAATAAAATTACTATACCAAGTATATTTATTTACTTTACCGGTGTATCCTATTTTTTATTTATACTTTAATACTTTTTTGAATTATGTTCAAAAAATTAAAAATTTTTGCAAATATCTGATATTTTCAAGTACCTGTGTGATAATATTTATACCCTTATACCAATCTGAGAGGTATCTCC
>CM029361.1:17795275-17819605 GCA_017140985.1 Hormaphis cornu
AAAAAAAAAAAAAAAAAAAACGTTCTCCAGTGGAAACGTCATACACAAAACCAAAAAAAAGCCAAAAAAAAAGTCGCGTGGATTTTAGTTTGATACTGTGGGTTTTGGAAGGTATATACATAGTATAAGTTGTATATCGATTAAAACGAAAATAACGATTCTGCAGAGTGAATTCGGGGTTAAACTATAAAAATTATTGGTCTTTAGTCAGAATTGAAAGTAGTGAAAACAGTATAAAATTGTTTAGAATCTCAATTTTAACATGATGAAAGAATAATTTTAAAATGTTTTATTACTAGAATTTTCTTAAAAGTCGGAATCACCCGACCGCACCGTTTTTTAATACTTTTTTTTTATACGCTTTCAGAATCTACAAAATTATTTGAAATATTTTTATTCAGATACCAAATCTTGTTTTACATAACACGTTAGATTTTCAAATCTTTAATAACAAATTTGTGCGAGTTACGAATTTGATTCCAAAAATAGTCAACGGTATTCTCGAAATTTTTCCAATTTTAAAAAATAAAAATGGTGACAACGAAAATTTTTAAGTAACACGTGTATTTGCATGTTTGAAACGGTGTATTGAATTTTCAAAACTATTTGCAAAAAATTTAATCGAACAAAAATTACAAAAAAAAAAAAAAATGAAAATTTTCGAAAACTTCAAAGTAAAGCTATACTTAGCTCAAAAATTTGAAATTTGAATGTTTTCGTCATCGAGCGGAACCCGAAAAACCGAAACTGATTCGTTTTTTTTTTATTTTGATCGTTTATTTCCCACTTTAAGGTACGTAAACCGAAAATACTGCAGGACGTTTTATACACAACTCGTGAACGTATCTTCTCAAAAACACTCTTTTTGTAATAGATGTCACATTTCGTTTTCTACCTCAACTCGGTTGGGAGACAACGGACAGACGGTTTTCTCAAAAAAATGCTTTCCCCCCAACAAATTCTAATGCCCGAAATTTCGTCTGGTCAGGCCGTTGACAATTTTAGGAATCACGGAAATTCGTCGGGAATTTCGGGAAACGGGATTTACCGGGGAAAACTTTTTCTTTGGAAAAAAAACCGTTTTGGGAAACATTGTTCTGAGACCCATACACGACGATTTGGTTATTTACCCTTATTTTTTTGTCAAACTTTTAAACCGAACGCAGTTCAATAGAATCGGCTCATAATTTTTTTCCACCGACCCCAACCTGCGTCACACGTCCAACAGAGAACGATATCGGTTAGTCCCAACATCAGAGAATGCGACCGATGAAGAACGTAGTACCGCGGAGAACGTGTACGTGTAGTAATTTGTACAAAACGCGCGTGCTGTGTGTGCGCGAACGTGTAACGCGCGCAGATTATAATACTACAACGTGCAGCAACAGATCGCCGACGGGGTGTGCCGGCGGCAACCACCCCTACCCGCCCGGCAACCACCCCTACCCGCCCGGCAACCACCCCTACCCGCCCGCCGCTCCGTTCGCCGCCGCTCGGAATGCCGTCGTCGAGCATACCTCAACCGTCGTCGTACACATTGTACACCCAGGTACTGTTATTATATTACACGTCACGTGTACGTACAACAACAAACTCGCGCATATTTAACGCGTGTTATTATTACTGTTGTAATAACAACATTATCCGTGGCACGCACACGCCGCAATATCGATTATTTCGAATTTCCAATAGCGTCGTCGACCTACAAAAATAGGAAATTTACAAATAAATAAATATTGCACTGCACGCGCACCCGGCGTATTATTTATGACGACGCGAAATTCGTACAACGAGTCGAGAGGTTTTTAACGAGTTTATTTTGCTGAAATTTCAATCGGTTTCGATCGTGTTTCCAAGCGATTATTTCTAAAACTCTGGTAGTGAATAAACATTTTTTTGTTCTCAATACGATAGTGGTTTTTGTGTGTGAAAAAAAAAAAAACATTTAAAAGGCAGTTAAGACCGTGGCAAAATATCGCGTTTATTATATTGTATACTGTAATAGGTACCTAATTAAATAAAAAAAAAAGTTTTTCAGCACTAAAATAAAAACTAGGTAATGGTAAGAAGAAAATGTCAAAAAAAAATTTTTCTCCAAAAAAAAGGAAAGTACAAAAACCAGGAGAATTATAAATATAAAAAAAAATTCACCCTTAACCTATTGTTTTTCAATTAACGAGTTAAAAAAAAAAAGGTTGACGATACTTGGCCAGGTTCAATCGAAGTAATAAAAACGAAATGAATCTTCGCAGCAATCAAACGACCCGGTCTCGGCACAGCTGGTGTATGCTATGAAACACACGATTCGGGCGATTAATTCTACTTGTTAAATGCACAAAATTGACATTACGGGAAACGCTGCTGTTTATCAGCGCCAAATCAGTTGTTGTAAATCAAATGAACGTGTCGGCGGTTAACACGGTAATAGTTTACCCGCGGAGTTTTTCTCAAAGATTATGTTAACTACGTATTATAGACACGATTTATTTGTATAATCTGACGCCCGCCACGGACAATAATCGACGATCACTCTGTGAACACACACACGAGTGTTGTAAACACACCCAGTTACCTATAAATAGTGTATGTACATAGTTAACCAGACAATGTTCGGCCTTTTGGCAAGAGGTTGGGGACTATGATGTACGTTAAATGGAAAAAAAAAAAAACAAAATTTTTGATGTTTTCCAGGAGAGAAGAGCGTGATCAACATGTACATACACGTTTTGAAAAAGTGGAAAGTTTCAAGGCGTAAACGGTAAAAATTACACGTGCTTCTGCAGAAAACAGAGTTCTGCGACTTAGTAAGCGAAAATCGAAGTGTGTCCAATATTATTATTATTAGAGCGTCCAAAAGTTATTAAATTACACTCGTCGAGAATGGATCGAAAACACACTGGTTTACATCGGCTATCCGAGGCCACACGTACGCGTGGCGAGACGAAAAGTTTGCGAACGAAAGGTTCTGAGAAAAATTTTAGGCCACCGAAAGACGGGAAAAATCAACATTTTTTTTTGTACCGACCAACGTCAAGAACTACAAGAGAAATGGACTGGTGTTTCGGACACGTTTGGAGACGACGTGTTAAGACAAAAAAAGGTCACACAGCCGCAACAGAAGAAATCTGGGTGGACCGCGAACTGCAGGAAAATGTGCACGGAGAGAGGCTTGCTCGTGGCAGCTCGGTCATTCAAAGACCGTTTATGCTAAAGAAGAAGCTAAAGAATGATCGATGGTCTACAGCACGATATCGTACAACTACTATATTATATATATATATATACATTACGATGACCGACAAGACCGGGGGATTTAATTTCCGATAACGCGGCGTAAAATCTGTAACCGCGGGGAGTTGCAGCAGCAGCTACCTCTCAATTTATAATAACGCGAGATTATATCACGTCGTGCATGCACCCGCGCGTTTAAAACCAATTACACCTTGCAGTTTTATTTTATTCGTCGTCGTATTCGTTCTTCTTCTTCTTCTGTACAATAGGGGTGTATTTATGGAAAATAAAATAAACAACCGTGGGGCGACCGGTGCAGTATAATGGATACGGAAAATGCACTAACAACAATAATAACAATATATTATGTTACGAGCCCGCGGTTAGCAGCAACAGGTAGTCGTCGTATTACCGCTGCCCTGCTGATTCCTATACGTATATATTATTATTACGCCGTTCACCCCAATTCCGCCCCGCTGAGTTTCGCGGTTGAAAAGTCTGGGGGGCTGGGGGTGGAACAGTAAAAATAAAAAGGGGAATAAAAATGCACCGAAATCCGGGTAAAAAGACATTGTGAGTCAAAGGGCGCGGGCGCAGGTGCAGCAGGACGCTCCCCCCCTGCTGCTGCAAGGGACATTCCGTCGAGGCGGTAGCACGTAAAGTATCTGCAAAACCGTATTGTATACAGGGCGTTGCAAAAACGATTCGTCCGATTTCACGAGGGTTAACAGGGTATTGCGAAAGGTAGGCAACGTTTTCGACGTTTATTCATCGATCGCCGATAAGTCGCGATTATTTCAGCCGCTCTGACTGGCGTTTCTTTGCTCCGGGAAGAGTGCCCCGGTCTGTTTGGCCATAGAACCACGCGAATTTCTCAACATTCAGCTACGTACATTTTGTTCACCGGATCTAATCTAATCTAATCGATTTTTCTTTTTTTTTCTGGGCTCACGTGAACAGCATTGTTTCGAAAAGATCTCGACGAGTTTTAAAAAGTCGCGTTACAGACGCCGTCGACACGATTACAACAGTCGACGCGCTTCAACAACAATTTGCGCGAAGAGTTGGAGTGGATGTGTGTCGTGGCAAAGGGTGGCGTGGTCGTACTATATGGTCGTACTAGTATATAAGCACTTTACCTAATAATCTAACCCGATCAATCGAATTTTACAACAAATGTGACTTTTTGAAATCAATTTTGAACACCCTGTACTACTTCTTTTTCACTGCTTTTACACATTTACGGCGACGTTGCCGATTCGTCGTCGTCCGTCGCGGGTGAAAAACGATTGTTTTATTATATGATACATAATGTACTTGTTGTTCGATTGATAAAAATTTTGTTCGTAAACACTTATTCGAACAGCGTAAAAAATGTATTTGGCGTGTAGAAAAAAAAAGCGTTTTTCATATTTTAAAACCTTTACACGGCATTATATATAAGCAGTTTGTGACCGAAAAAAAACTTAAGGATCGGTCGATTTTATTTTTGACGGGCATAATTCTGGGCCATTGTGTCAAGTGAGAAATGGCGTTTTATAATAGTAACTATTACGTACAAAATTTTGATATTTTTTAAAATCTCGCTCGACAAAGTACCATCTGTGTCCTATCGTCAAATGACTTTAAGAGCGTTGTCGATGAAAATAAAAAAACACACATCACGTGCCAATACGTTCTTCGCTACACTCGGGATCTAATAACCATTATATTACCCAATACAGGTGAACGGCGAATAATTTGACGACAATAACACCATTGATAACAATTAGAAACCGAACGACAGTATACATATATACAGGTCGTAAAAACAGTGCGATATAATTATTTTAATCACGTATTATAGCAACGTCACATTCATAACCAGTGTGAGATATTACGCGTTTCTCGAACGACGGCACGATGGGCATTGAATTGTAAATCTGAGTACTTACGAAATCAAAAACCGTTCGACTTATATTACGATGCGCAATATTTTGGCGGTGTCCTATGTGTCTAGAATTCTAAGACGAATTCAACGGAATTAATAAATGCGAACGATGTAAAAATATGTGCGTGGACTGTTGTGCGTATACAAAATAGTATTCGTTTTACACGGAGCGATTTTTGGCCGGTTAACACCAAAGACTGGACCCCGATTTGCGATTCGTACTGAACAATAAACGTACAGGCAGATAAAATATAAACGTCTATGTAATATGGTTATTAATATTTTTTATTCACTCTCCGCCATTTTAACCCTTCGCCGGCTATCGCGAAATAAATTTTTTTATCTAAAATTTTCGCTCTTCTTTTTTTTTTTAGGTACATCGACAAAAAAAAACATTTACGAAGCGACCAATATTGTGAGATAACATCGACGAAAACGTTCACGGTTTACATGAAACACGTAAAAACGAGCGTCCTGATAGTGCGTGTTAAGATGACCGCAGCAATCATATAGAACACGACGATTCATCAAATCGTAATACAGTATAAGATTTTTTTTACAAAAACACGAATCAACACGAATCAATCGGTCTATTTGAAAATCGAATTTTTTTTTTCTCCAAAATCAATTTGTACACGTCCGCGGGAATCTCAAAGACGGGGGAGCGTCGAGAAAACGGTCGGCAACGAAATAAGTGACGATACCGTTCAGTTTTTAAGCGTTCGTTTATTTTTATGAAAATAACGAGAGCCGAATTATAAGTTACCGAATTATTTTTTTCATTTTTTTCCAAGAAATTATAGCCGTTGTTTTGCAGTATATACGATTCGTTATCGTAAATGTTTTTACGCGGAATCTTTGTAAAATTATTGATTACTACCATGCACACACACTACATAGCTCCGTCGTAAACCGAGTTTGAATCGGTGATCTATACAGCGAGTTCTCGCGTAATACACCGTACTCGTATTATACTGTTATGATTTTTTGCTAAAATGAAAACGCAATTCTGAAAGGATCAGAGTTTATGATTACTCTCTACGCAGTACACGTCTATACGAGACACGTGTTTACAGAATTTTGTCTATAGCGTTTACCACCGCGCACGATATCACAGCATACTTTACAGCACTCGCGAATTTGATAAATGATTACATTTTTTTTGTTTGTTTTTATACATGGCCGGTTTCGTGTTTCACGGTTAATGCATACATACAACTATTGTAAGCGAGCAATGCCAAAACGAGAATGAATTAAAACGCGATTTTCTGTAATTAATTGTTTCATCACGGTAGTTCAGCTAATACACACTACAATTGTTCCGTATAATAATTTGTCGTTGTAAAACACACGAAATTCAAAAGAAAACGATTCTTTGTTTTTGTACAAAAACAATATGACAAAAATATGCCGTCCTTTCAAGATGATTATTGATTTTAATTATACTGTAATCATAGTAGTAATTATAAGGAGTCAAATGTTTGCTCAACCGCCGACAGCGTACGGATAAGTTTGTTTGAATTTTTGTGGTTTTTTTTTGTTTAAATAACCGTTAAGTAATTAGCCTAACGACCGGAGTTTTTTTTTTTTTTAGTTTTTACTCATAACGTATATAGATATACAACTTAGGTATATTGTGAAATAGTAAACGGCCCAAGAACATGCAGATAATTTTATCAATTTTCTTTACTTTTTTTTTACCATACAAACCGAATTGATTTTGCGATAAAAACAAAATTTTATATACGAGTAAAAACAAACTTGAACTAAAAAATTTCCAAAATTTTTTTTTTTTTTAAACCGTCAGCATTAAAAAACGCGAGTTATTGAATTTCCACCATGTAAATTACCACTGTTTACTACGGGATTTTTTCGTTGCGTAAAATCATTTTTACTCAGTACCTATACAATGTAAAAACTGTATAATAACACTGCAAAAAACGTATAGTACTACTGTTTGTAAAAATATTTATAATTAGTATTTATACAAGTACCTAACCTCAGTAAGGCCATTTGAATTGGTTCGGAATCGTATAAACAACAAATTTAAAGAAATAAACAACGACTTTGAAAGCGTACCGGGTTTTTGTAAGCATTATTTCAATTTGTTTTTTTATGATTTTACGGGCTGATTGAAAACAATCATTTCAAAGTTTCTCTGTACACTAAAACAATATACTATTCAATTACATATTGAAAGACCGGAATTTCCGCTCTATAAAAATTCAAGATATTTTATTCTCTGTAATTAATATGCGTCATATTCACGATTACTCGCAGTTGAATGTGTTCAACACTGTTAAAACATTTTAACGGTTAAACTAATTAAAAAAATACCAATAAGATTGATGAATTCGAAATATTTTTCTACAATCGATCAGAGTTGTAATTATACCTGTGAAGTTAAAACGTGTACACATCATCGGATGTGTATAGATCCTTATGCCAAAATTATACGTGTATTTTCCTGTTTTGTAAATATCTTTTTTTACATAAAAACAAATATTAGTATGCAACCAACGAGAAATCCGATTATCCGCTATACAGTTAAAAATTCGATTTTATTTGTTGTTATTAATTATCATAAATAATTGTTGTCTGATCATCCAGAAAAGTTTTTAGGCAGTTCAATTAATGAGAAGCGAGGGAAAACAGATACATATATATATAACAATGGGTACTATGTAAATAAAGCGGGTTTCCAGCAACTATTGAATGATTTCATATAATTTTTCTTTGCGCTGCAAGCAATTAATCAAGCTATTATTGAATTTAATAAACGTACCTAAGAAGTTTGATAGAGAAGATTGTAGCGACTCGAGATAAATTTAAAAAAACGTAAGATTATTTCTTTCGAACTTTTTTTTTTTTACAAAAAAAAAAACCACGCAGAAAACTGCGATTATTACCTTGGACGTCTGGAAATTTATCTCTAGATGACTGGATTTGAATTGAAACGCTTACCTGAAACAAAAAAAAAAAAAAAAATTTTAATCTGAATCATTTTAATCATCTTGTATGATGATCATTATGTTCTGTCATTAACAGTTAATATACCACACTTGCTAATAAAACTATTATAATTCTCAATAAAGTATTGTAAGCATGTTCTGTTTTTTAAACTCAACACAGTTTACCCTTGAATTTTCGTGTTTCAAGTCAGTACAAATACATGCATAGTCACCACCGGTCGTGACTGATAATTATTATTATAGTAAAAAGCAAAGAAAATATTTAAAAAGTTATCTGTCACTAGGGTATTTATCAGTCGGCATTGTCACGATGTAACGCTATAAGAACTATATTTTGTGTTTATTTGATGGTTACCCGTCATTAACAAAACAGCCGCAGCTAAGTGCTGACTGTTAAGAAAGATCAGAAAGCACAAAAATAATGGGTCGTAATTGCACGTTCGAATCACAAAAACACAGTCATCGACGTTGGCGATGAGAAAACAAGCGAGGTAAATCGTAATGAGGAGAATGACACGGAAATGCACGGGAAACAATAATTTAGAGATTGTATTTTAAGAGCATACGAAAATTGCGGATGAAAAAACTGTGGAAATTTTCTAGTACGCGTTTTTCTTCGATGTAGTTCAACCAGAGTACCAAAGTAGGTACCTCCTGTTAATTCTGTATTCACGTCAACTGTTCACAGTTTTCTTTTTTTTACCACCAAACTACGGAAAAAAGCACATCAATCGTAATCGATCGAGATGCAATTTTTAAGGCTTTTGACTTTCGGTTTGCACGTAAACGACAGCAAATATACCGCACGTCATCATAACTTCTAGCTTGTAAAGACGGAAAAACAAAAAAATGGTTCAGCTCATGTTAAACTCGTACGCGTTTTATACCGGTTAGCATTGCTGTCTGTGTATTTAAGCAAAACAACGAAACGCAGATTTCGACTATATGTGGACCGTATGGGATGATTTTTTTCAAAAAAACGGTCGCAGATCGGGCAATCGCATCATCGTTGTCCGCTCGGTCGAAATAAATTTATACTTTAACTGTCAAAACGAGTACCGTACGATTATCCGCCGGCGTACACAAGTGAATCGACGAGCCGTGATGGCGTAAACTTGTAAAAAAATAAATTGAATAAAAACCACGAGGTAATATTATAAAATCGATAAGTAAAACCGGGGGTTGTGTACCTGGGCGGCAGTGTGTACGAGAAGTAGTCGGCTAACAATTAGCGTGTAATTGGTTATAAATTAATTAATAAAATCTCGAGGCGCGCAAAGTTTATTCGGAAATGAAATTAATTTCTTTAAACCGTTATCCTTATATATAAACGTGTATTTATAAAGTTTTCAAATACAATAAACAGCTCCGTGCCATATATTTAACCGTATTAAATTGTACATATGTATATATTTTTTTCTTTGCCTCCTCGTGTTTATTATATCCACACTCGCTCGCCATTGAATCGCGCGAAAAATTGCGCGTGAGAAAAAAATCGCGCGCGGTCGACCAGTGCGACGGCGTGGACGACTTCAACGCGTGTTCCATAAATACGTCAGAAATTTTTACGATTTTTACGATTATTCCTCACTTTCTCGTCTGGTTACAAGCCACTGATGAATAAATAAATGTCACCGGATCCACGACGAGCGGACAAAGACATTCCGAACAAAATTCGTACGGGAAAAGAGGTGAAAACGTGCGTTTTGTTGTCTGCACCCTCGAAAATATGCGTACACGTGGTGTTTGTACGATGGCACAAAAGACGCGTTGACAGTTTATACGGCTTTTTTTTCATAACGTTACTGTATATTTTCTCTACTTAAAATATAGGTTAAACGTAATTGAAAAATAATATACGTATTGTGTACATAAAAAAAAACATAGCAGGCTTACAACTGGAAAAAAAAAACAAATAAAAAAGTGAGCGATTGAATTTTTCAAGCGATTTAGCAGCGACTGATTTTTAATATAAAATCAAAGTAATTAAAAACATTTTTTCCGAGTTCACTTTCGTTCATTGTACATAAAAAATACAAGCACAAACGTACTTGGTAATTAATCTGTTATCGAAGTTTTACAAACTATGGTAATAATTATTGATGGAAATACTTACAACAAAAAAAAAAAAACATTAGATTTTTGCTTTAATTTTTTTTTTATAGAGAAAAAAAATATTTCAAATGAACATTTTAATCGGCTGAGAAGAGCGACCGTTTGTCGAAGGAATAAAAAGTGAGCGAATCTTAAAAGAGTGAGAAAAGAGTTGCTTGCCACTCTAACACATATAAAATTAAAATCTTAAACTATTATAAAAGTATATATGGCTTACACACTTTTTTAAAATGAGGAACACAAAACTTTAGCCTAACAAAAAACCGTGTTAAAAATCGAATCATGGCGAGTTGACTTTGTGCAGTGTAAAAAAAAAGTTTTAAAATCAAGCAGGTTTTATAAATGGTTTTCGATTACGACTATAACAACAACAAAACTCTGGGAATAAAGTGCATTCTATAGAATGATACGAGTTAAATCGTTATATTTCGTTATTTCGTTCGTTGTCGTAATTATGAAATACCCTGCTGCAACGGGTCGATACTGGAACAAAAAAATGTACCTACTATCCGTTGTCATAACGTAAGAATAATTTTTTTTTCTAATCGTGTACAACGGATTTTCGACGTATTTACCGAACGACAGAATCGGGACGATAGACGCAAAAAGAACACACGTTTTCGCGGTTTGTTTTGAAAAACCATCAAACGTATTCTCGCTTCGTCGTACAATAAATATGAAGTTCCGCAGACAGACCACTGGACGAAATTAAAAACGAAACGCGTGCATAATTTTAAGAATTCAGAGTGAATTTTTCACTGACATATTTTAAACAAGTTAGCTATAGACAAGAATAGGAAAATTATTTCAACACATATATAGTAAATTCCAAAACGTTCCGCGTAACAAAACCGCACCTCGCGTCGGTTATACGCGCGAGTGGAACGAGTGGAACACAAGGTCGGCAGATGCGTATAACAATATTATACTACTTTTATTTTTTCTCCGAACCGTAATAATATTGTTATATACTTACGGGAAAAAATAAAATAAAAAATTATACACACACACTGTAATAATTTGTACGAGCGCATTATACGGCTGTCATTCGCTGGTGTGCTTTATCGTTTCTGTTTTTATAGTCCGGTGTGTTGTTAATTAATCGGTATAATCACGCGTACAACATGATAAAACACGATTTTCCGACTGCGTTAAACAGAAAAAAACAACGAACAAATCCGTAGAAATAATATTAAAAGTACTCGCTTAATAATCGTCTGTAAAAGGCGCACGTGGACGTTTTTAACAGAACGCGGTAAAAATAATTAGTGTGTATAAAACAGGAGAGGTTATAACAACACGTAATAATAATTGATGACATATTATTATTATACGATGGATCAATAATCTTTTCACTTTGTTGTTTTTGGATTCGCAGCGTATTGTTTTTACGATGGTTTTTTTTTTGTCGATAACTTTTCGCACGTGGAGGAATGCTCCGATTTCCGATGTCAGCACACCTCTAACGAAAGGTCTGTAAACTGAAATTTCGCACATTTTTTTTTTGAGTTAAACACCGTAAACAAAAAAATTTATAACCTTGGAGAATTTTACAGCGAAAAGTAGGAAATTTTAAGATTTGCGATGAAGTTTGGTAGGAACGATGCGATGTTAAAAATTAGTGACATAATTACTGATGAGTTTACCGACTGCGGTGATATTTCAGCGCTAGAATTTTCTTAAATTTCGCTTTTTGTACAATACCCCGAAAACCGCGAACAAATATTTCAAGATTTCCAAACGATTTCCAAACCGTTGAGCGCAACTCCGTCAAACTATACGACCTAAAGTGATACCGGCTTTTTATTAGGTACAACGAACATATTTTGTAGCGACGATCTACTACGTGTAATATATTATTCGGCTATTTAAATCGAAATATAGCCGTTACGTTTTTGACAAAACACTGTACCTATCATCATAAGCATGTATTAGCATACATTGAAATGATGTTTTGAATTTTATTTTTAATACACGCGTCACGCCAATTTCTTCATCAGGTTCTCCCCGATGAGACGAAAAAAACTATCAGCTACCACTTTACATTATATGCTGTATCCGAGTCAAAGAGGTTTAGTTATAGTATCGTCTACATTATATTTTTAAACGCTCGAACGAAATAAAATTTAGATTCAGATAGACCGTAAGATGACTTAAGTTTTGTGGTAAGACAAACTTAACAAACGCCATAATTATACGAGTGATATTATACAACATGGATATTGAAAGAAAATTTATTTTTTAAATATATTAAAATGAACATCGCGTGCAAAACGTATTCTAACCTTACTGCCCCGTAATTTCGTAATATTCTGCACGTCGTTACTTTAATATTACATGAAACTGACGGAGCTGCACGCGTCGTCGCGCAGAACGGAAGAAAAATCAAAACGAAAATAGACACCAACTACGATATTACGCGACTCCCGGTTCATAAATTGTAATATTGTTCACACGTATTTTTTTTACCTACGCAGTTCTTGACATAAAAAACATAGAACGCAATTATGTAAAAAAATACATTTTGACGTGTCTGACGTGCTAAGACCGTTAAAGGGTACAAAATTAAAAGGCGTGAACAATATTTTTCTCGTCGAAGAATAGGATTGGTTGGTCGTTTGAAGCTGGTCACACGCCTTTCGAGTATTATTTTTGGAGAAAAAATGTCGCACGAGCGTTTGAGCTGCGTTGACGTAAAACCGAATTTCACGTCGAAAAAAAAAAAATCCGCAAATTTCAAAAAAAATCGCTCTACAGGTCATTATCATCAACGTAACTGTTTTTTTTTTTCTTTTTCGTCAATTCGTTCGTTTCGTAATTTCGTCCACTCCGAGATCCGTCTTGGTTTACGCACCGTACACAGAACATCACCGTATACATTATTGTTGTTTTGTCGTCCGTCGCGCAGACATTGTACGTTGTAGACGACGTTTGAGAGGAAAATGTAACGTCGAAAGCAAAATACGTATGTATGTATTTAAATACGCGCAGTAAAAAGTTTGTGCCGCCAAAAAGTTTATAAAACGAATTACGCGTCACTACGTACGTACATTATTATTATACTGTTTATACACGGATACTCTGTAAACGCGTACATGATAATGAGCTGCTGGTGCTGCTGCAGAGCCAAACCCACATCATACCCATCAAGCGAGTTGACTGCAACTTTCAACCCGTTGTAATACACAATATTCTCGCGTCAGAAATAACGTCAAATTCGAGAAAGGAATTAGCGCACAAAAATTAACAAAACAACGATTATTATTACGTACGCGAGTCGTACACACACCGCCGCCGCCGCACAACCGTAAGTTTTGAGATTCCGAGCGCGGCGAAGAAGAGGAGGTTTTTTTTTTCGTTTGTGGTTTTTAAAATGTCAGCCGCCGGTCCGAAAGGTGTTTTGAGGAGGTGGTCTCGGAATCATTTCGAAAAGTTCACGTCACAAACGTCGACTGCGCGACACGTCGGTTTTCTTTTTTGACGTCCAAAACAACGATCGCGGCTCTTGCGTTAAAACGGACACCACGGACGCCGGGTCCCGTAAGAGTTTCGAAAAACTATTGAGCTAAGCAAAGGAATTTAAAACTCTCTCGGTGAAAATTCACCGGGACGTTTCACACACTAGAGACAACCGCGGAGAGAGCTCGCTCGGAATTTCGTTTTTTGGCTCGCGATTTATACAGCCGATATTAAACAAAAAACACGGCTGAACCACAACAACCCCAAAGTCACGCCATCAAACTAAAAAATTTACGTACGATAAGTTATAATAATACACCGACAGTCATTATTGCGATCCCGGGAAAATCGACCGATTCAGTATGCTCGATCAATGATGGTATAAAAATTTGGAATCCAAAACACGCCAGGGCGTGTTAACAGTTGGCGACAAACGATTTTTGTTGTACCTGTTGTTACAGTGTTATCCGAGGAGCGCATAATGTCGACAGACACAATCGATTGAATTTGAAAGAACGAATACCGTTCGTCAACACCGTCCTGTGCGAAACGCTTAATACTCTCGTGTAAACACGGGTAATATATTATAATAAAAATACGTAACACGATCGAATTCGCCAGTCGCCTGTAGTACTAATAACCACTAGAACAATAATAATACTCAACGGTAGTATAATTATTATTTTCGTAAACATAAATTTTCACCCACGAAGAGTGTTTTTCAATGGTATTAACGTAGCATAATGTTTAGACGATATTCGTACGATCGTATTGATAATGTATCGTATTACAATCGTTTACAACAAAATTAGAATCGATAAATTGGCGTGAGTGGACATTGCGAGTTATAAGAACAAAATGTGCATATTATAACAGTATCAATATAGGAAGTGTGTAAAACGAATCTCATTGAGCAACGTTATTGATTTTACCTGTACATAATAATACAGTCGAACTTATCGTCGATAAATCCACGTTTATACTCTCAAAATCTAAGTCAGGACGATAGTTGCGAAATATAATAGCTATATTTTCGGCGTCGACGAATAAAATACTTGATAATAAGCGTGTAAAAAGCGTTTTGTGAATCCGGGGCGTCATTGTAAAAACATCACGACAGTTTCTGATTCGTTTTTTTTATTCACGCGGCGACCGTGTTTTTTACGTTACTCGATAATTATTATTTCTATCGATTCTGGTACGATTGTTATTAACATGAAATTACTTCGACCTTTTTTTTTTTTTTACCTATATGTAATAATACGTTGCGGAAATCGATATTATTGTTTATTACGATAATATTACACGCCGTGCCATATATATATATATATTCAAATAAGGGTAATAATAAATATTTTATGGAACGGAAAAATGCGAGTATTTTATGTTAATCGCGACGGCGTAAACAGAGAAAAAATACGCGACTGACACAATATTGTTGTATACTGTACATAGTGGATTCGTGTGACTCGAAAAATATATATATATATATATTGTGTACAAAACTGAAGTTCCAATAAAATTATACACCGTGTTACTGCTGCAATAATGTCACATAAATATGACAAACGTAATACGAGCACGGAAAAGATCGCAAAAAGGTACGTGTCACAGCTTATTATATAACGACTCGTACGAGTCGTGTGTAACGTTATAAAAAAAAAAATGGAAACAAAAATTACAACGGACGTACGAAAATATCGCGGTATTTTACGCACGAAATAACCACCGGGCTCGCTAAAAAAAAAAAAGTCTTCCTTCTTATCACTTTTTCTAACTATTCCGTTCGAAAAAGCTTCGAGCAAAAAAAAACCTTCGTGCATCTTTGCGCGAGTTCTTTTTTTTCGCCGAATTTTTTTAACCGTAGGACGCATCAACGCGAACGCAAAACGATATTATTACTCGCGCATCGACTGTAGGATCGGAGGGAAAAACGGTTTGATTTGAATGGATAATCCTATCGATCTTGACAAATTCATTTAGTTTCATGGAGAAAAGTATAAAAATATTTCATCCGTGACTGCCTCACACGTTGCATTGATGACGACAAGCACTACTCGCCAGTCCATAGGGTTTACACGGCGTTGTTGTGTCTATGGAAAGACGGTTTGGACGTGTTTTGAAAACGAACGTTGACAAAGTACGCAAAAGACGAGACGGTAACGATTTTGAAAACTAAATAGATAAAATTTAGAAATAAAATTTAGATAACGCGAGCTTTAACGTGTGATCGTGTACGATGGAGGCACAATCACGGCCGACCTCGAACGGTTAAGGAGAAAGGCAAAGATTCAGCGTGTCACGTGAAATATTTTATACATTTATCTCGTTTTGGCCGCGCAATATTTTCACCGTCGAAACGAAATCAATCACGGTTTACCAAAAAAATGCAAATGTACCGGCGACGATTATCGGGGCGCTGTAGTGAGACTTTTAACAACACTTATTACACTCTCAAGAAATGTGAGACGCGTTCGGGAACGAAAAACGTTTGTACGTAGTCGCGTTATTATCATACTATGTAGCAATATAGCGACATCCACCGAACGATATAGATGGTAAAAAATAGAATTAAAAAATTGTAACGTACGCGGATGTGTGTATGCACGTATAGGCGACGTCGTATACGATCGCTCGCGATGCACTATACAATGACGACGACGTAAAAAAACAAAAAAAATACGACAAAAAAACGACGGTAATAAGCAGCGCGTGGCGGGAATCGATATACGGCGCGTGGTCAGTGAAACCGGCGCGCACGGCACACACGAGAGCTTCTCTAAAACATAAAACGACTTACGTACACAAAGAAAACGACATTGCCGGTGTCCCCGCTGTACAGACCAGCAGCACCAGAAAACTCGCGAGACTTCTCCGAGGTCGGCCCGAAAACAAAATTCAGGGATCATCAGGTCCGGGTCGCGTAGGGGTAAGTTTGACGGGGTAGCGACTACGCTTTGGGTGGTTTAAACGCGTTGTTTAATTCCTGAAAATCGCCTTCGAAAGTACGACGCTGAGCGAGCTCGGTTGTCCGGTATCTTTCCTATTTAAGTATTTTTCTTCTTTCTTTCTAAGTTTCGGCTAGATCTTTGTTTCGGACGATCCGAAAATCGATGTGTAAAAAACCACCACCAGAAAACTCGCGAGACTTCTCCGAGGTCGGGCCAGAAAGAAAATTCAGGGATCATCGGGTCGCGTGGGGGTAGTTTGACGGGGTAGCTACCGTAGTGGTTTAAACGCGTTGTTTAATTCCTGAAAATCGCCTTCGAAAATACGACGCTGAGCGAGCTCGGTTGTCCGGTATCTTTCCTATTTAAGTATTTTTCTTCTTTCTTTCTAAGTTTCGGCTAGATCTTTGTTTCGGACGATCCGAAAATCGATGTGTAAAAAACGCGTAATTATTTTCTCACCCCCCCGTAAGAAATACGCGGCCGCCCGAAACGACACGTTTGTAACGACAACAACGTGAAATCGGCCATAAACACCGTGTGAATCATCAATTTTCTAAATTTGACGCGCGTCAAACCATCTTGTTCGGATCGTACTAGAGTTTTACGGAGGTCTTACGGAATAAAAACTGCCGAAGAATAACAAACTAAAACATTTCTCTTGAAAACGATCAAAATCGATTGAAATTCTAGCACTAGAATTGTTAATGACGTATTTCAAGTCGAACGATTTCAAAAATTTCGACGTTTCCGTTTTTGTCGAATCCGAAAATAACTCTCGAAATTTCAAAAAAAAAACGCTTCGAACAAACTACCATCTCGGATCTATCTTTTGATATACGTTAATAAAACCGCGGAGCGTTATTTCTAATAGTGATCACAGGAAAGGAAAAAAACAATTCATTTTTCGCTGACGAATCTAAAAACCTGATGCGTCCTTATCATTTTTTGGTGGTGAAAAAACCACCACCACGTTGCAAACAAACGCGTACAACAACACTACGGTCAAAAGACTGAATGGTTACTTACAAAAAATAGTCTCAAGTAGTACACCTATGATCTGTGGGGGTTTTATTTTGCCGGTCTCGCGGAGTAGCCCCTACTTGCCCGCACCTAACCACCCCCGGAGCCTCGCCCCCGATTTTAAACCTCCGAATAATAACCGTGGTATTTACGGTAACTTTAAAATAACACTTATTTGATGTAATAAGCGCGCGACGTTTTATTATTGTACAACCCGTATCGTACGACGTACAATATACGAGGAGAAAACGCGGGGTGTAAACACAATACGACCCCGCCGTCGAGTCAAATTGTAACAAATAAGACGGCAAACAAAATGTTGCACAAAAGTAAACTTCTAATATAACGTAATATTGTACAACGATTTGAACATAATAGTCGCAATACAAGTATAAGTACCCTGAACAGTGTATAGCTAATCATGCGCTTCGCGTAACTTTTATACTTGTCGCGAAACCGAAATATACTCTTCCTACGCGGCTCAAGAGTTCGTTACGACCCGTAAAACAAATAAACAATTTTCGAAACTCTACTTATTTTGTCAAATATTATACATACATATAATACAATTCAATATCCTTTGACTGTTTTTGCAGCACGACTGCAGCGTATATATATATATTATAAATACCGTCGAAACTATGTAGGTGTACACGTGTACGCGAAAACGCCAAAAAGACTCGCAAATTCTGTATAGAATGTTTGTAATAAAAAAAAATAAAGAAAGTCAAATTGAATTTTCGAGAAACGTGCGTCGTTACAGTAACAGTCTGCGCGCACACTGCTGGATGCGAGAACATAATATTTTATATTGTGAAGAATTCGACGACTTAAATTTTCAAACACAATAAATTGTATGTGTTTTTTGTTTTTTTTCCCTGTTCGCCACGTTTTTTGACGCACTTGACACGTTTCGCACGCAGTGTTGACTCAACCCTTTTGTCACGCGCGCGCATCTGCGATTTAAATACATATTCGGGACCCGTATACACAGCCGGGGTGACCTGGGCGTTAGAAAAAAACGAAAAAATTGTTTCGACGACAAAAACAATATTGAAAAAAAAAAAAAAAAAGCCGGGGGAATCACGGGTAGGTTATTATATTGAATCTGTAAGGAATAACAGAAATAACGATTCTGGAATAACGTGTGAAAATGTCAAACGATTCGGACCGTTATTATAACAGACATTGCGTTTTTATATTGCACAACAGTATTCTTAAGTTCGTATTGTTGTTAATATTCAAAATGACAATTTTTCAATACTTTTATTATTTGTTCGCGTACTGAATATACGTCGGGCGGAATTTTTTTTTTTCATTCAGATAGGAAACACTGTTTTGCATAATATCACACTCATTTTTCGAATCTTAAATAACGAGATTGTGCGAGTTACGAGTTCTGTTCCAAAAATAGTCAAAAAGGTATGACCAACATTTGAAAACTATCCAACTTGAAACAACCACGTATAAAAATTGCGAGTACCTACGGGTTATCGAAATTTTTTAGAAGCGCACGTCGGGAATCTCGCAATACATTTTCAAAACTTTTTGCGAAAAATTCTCTGTCTAAAAAAAATTTAAATTTTCGAAATCTCTCAAAATTTATATCAGACGTGTATCACACTAATTTTAATATTGTGTGAAAGTTTTAGCTTATTCCGATCATTATCGTTATGGCCAAAAATATAAATCGATTACGTATGCCGTCATTTTTAAAGTTTTTTTCCTTAATTTTTTTTACGCTTTAATCCATGACCACTTAAAGTACCTTCCGTTTCCATACACCTATCATTTGAATTACCGACGTTAAAAATCTAAGCATTAATGAAGAAGTTATAACGATTACATTAAAAAAAAAAAACATACACGTCGGGTGAAAACCAATACATTCTTCGTTGCACTCAGAATCTAAAAAAAGGTAATCGTTATATTGATATGATAGACTGTGAGCACAGAGAATTTCATTTGTTAAACGCGCATAACATAGTGTAGATGGTTTGAAATATATACAAGGGATTCGGATTTTACACGAGCTTCGAATTTCAACTGTACGAAATAACAAAAAGAACAGTTTTTCGAACACGATATTTAATTTTCTCGAAAGTACAAACGTTTGTACCTAAATAAAATAAGATTTGTCGATGCGGTGAAAAGGTTGTATAAGTGAGCTTTTACAAAGCTGCGGTTTACAAACAAAATAATATACAACGTCGGAAAGACATGATTTTCAGACACGTTGAATTTTTTACGCGCTTGCAGTGGTTTCATATTTGATTTTAAACGTATACAAGCGGATATAATATGTACAAACAAAATCTGGCCGGCCAATAAACTCGATATAGTATCAAGATGTTTACATGGAGAAAAACGGATTTAAACGGGAAGAAAACGAAAATCAAAATAAAGTAAAAAAAACACATTTTACATCGACCGGCATACGGTACATTGAACTAATATTCTTTAGACGTCATCTTATATTTACATCCGAAAACGGAAGAAAAACGGTGAAAATCCATTTGTTAATAATGGATAAATAATGGAAAAAAACACCGTATCGCAGCTGTTCGCCCGCGGTAAAATAATATATTGATTGATCGCACGGTTTTTATTGTACACGGCCGTCCGAAATGACGAGTTTAACGACAACGTGAAAACGGCGGCTGTAAACCAAAATCGTGTGAACCAAAATATTCTAAATTTTTTAACCACGTAAAACTAACCGTCTACTGTTTAGATTGTATTAAAGTTTCGAACATAAAAAGAGGTTTAACGGAACGCCGTGGAATAACAAATTCGACAGTTTCATAACTCCGTTAAAAACGATTAAAATTTCAGCACTCGTTAAACCCGTTCTCAATGACACGTGTAAATTTCAAGTCGAACGGAGCAATTTCAAAAATTTCGACGTTTTCTGCTCCAAAAATAATCAAAATATATACGCTTCGAGTTAGGAACAATCGTCTCGGATCCATCGTACGTTAAAATCGGAGCGTTCTTTCTACTAGAAAAAAAAAAATACCACCGTAAAAGCGATACATTCTTCGCGCTCAGAATCTATAAAAGCGTCGTTTCTCAAATCTCGTATTGATATCGTACATATATTTATGACAAAACCGTTATTTTTATGATGTCGCGCAACGTTATAAAACGTTATTACATCACCCTCGAAACCGTACAATATCGTACCGATTAATAATCGATGTACCGGATTACTACAACACTGTTATTAAAATAATACGATCTACGAACGGTTTTCGTACCCGGGGTGTGCGAAAACGGAAATTCGAAAACACAAAAGGAGGAAAAAAAACTCTTCATTTTTAACGATTTTTAGAACGATAAATGGAAAACTTTGCTCGCACTTATGACTGTGTAATCAAAAGGTTAATCAAATTATAGACGCTGTTCGGCAAAAATGGTCTCGCTTGTATTATTTTTTTTTACGTAAAAAGTTCGTTTCGATATTTCAATTATTATTGGAATAAAAAAAAAACTTTTAAGCGACCTCAAAAATTTCCAGCGATTTTTTTTTGTTATCACGGTCATCGTTTTTTTCTCCGCGCAGCTGTGTGGCGGGGGGAACCGACTCGATGGGTAGGGGTGGGTTCGTCGTCCCGAGGGGACCACGAGGGGTTGCAGTCTCTCTCTCTCTAAACGTACCACGCGCGCCGCGAAACGAGACGGAAAAATAGCGGAGAGGGCGCCACACCGACGACGACGACGACGAGTGCACTCTCGACATGTCGCCCACAGACCGCGGTGGCGACGGCGGCGGCGGCGGGCGGAGCGTACCGTCGTCGTCGTCGTGTGACCGCCGCGGCACGTGCCCGTCTGCGTCGTATTACAACACGATGTAACAATAGTAATTACGCGCTATTGCACAAGATCTCTCACACGGATGTTAAACTGTTTTTTACACCATTTTCGGTCAATGTGGCCGTATAAATTTGGCGCGGACAATGTTGAAAAAAAATTGTATCGCTTGAATAAATTTCATTCGTCAATTTATTAACACTACTGTATGGAACGAATAAAGTCGTTATTTGAAACATCGTAAAGAACTAACGCAGTCTCGAATCACTAAAAAACAAAAACGAAACACACGGAGGGCCAACTATAACTGTCTTGACTGTTAATTAGCTTACGATTGATATCGAATAGGCTGGATCGGGGACGCCAAACGACGCGAGCGCACGTGCCTCGGTTAATACTGGTTAATATTGGGTGACGCGCAATAAACTTCTCGGAACAATTCTACACACAATACCAAGTTTGACGAACGAAAAGGGCCGCCGCACTTTGTGTATGATACACGTTTATTTCAATGATTTATTAACTTTGTCGGAGACTAGATTTATGCCCAACTGCGATGTCCTCTTTTACTTAAAACTGCACGGCCGTCCAATGAGCAGTCTCGGAGCTTATCCCGAACAAAAAAAACGACTTCGTTTTAGTAATAGATTTGTGTTTTTTATCGATAATTTTTATGTATATATAAAAAAAGAACGGTTGGTAACGTCTCGGGACTTACGGGACGACTATAAGGTCGTCCGTAATACACGCTCCACACAGTAATCTCCCGTGATATCACGGTTTAGCAAAAAAATTATTATCGTGCGCTTCCTCTGTCGTGTTTGTAAAAACGTGGCACAAAAATGGAAAAAAAATCAAACGGGCGTGTAAAGTGGGTCAGCATTTTGGACGTAACTTTGGATGATTCAAAAAAAACGATTCTAGAGTGTTTTTGGCGTGCCGACAGGAAAAAAAATCGTTCGAAAACAAAGTTCTGTTCTTCCCGAGACAGCCTCGTGCCGGCGAACGACGAGTCGTTTTTTTTAATTTACAACGATAATTCGAAACGAATCACAAATTATGGATTGGAAAAGTGTAACGAGAAAAACACTCGCTATTCGGTTTTAACGCGTGAAAAAATTGTAACACAAAAATACGGTTTGCGGGGAGGGACCCTTTGGTCTAAAATTTAATACACCGACGACGATCTTGCAGCCGAATGTTTCACAGAATTGAATTCCACACGGCTTTTTTCATCGGAACTACGTCGTTTTGAAAACGAATTTCAAAAAAAAATAAACTAATATACAACAACAGCGCAACACGTGTTACCAAACTTTTACATTTTTTCGTCGAGTAAAAATTGAAAAAATTTTAAAACGCCGATGTCACAATCGTTTATTTCGGTCCACGCGTTTGAACGTACGTTCGCGCTCCCCCGCAGACACGTCTAAAATACCTATATTATTATACCGATTACACAACACACAAAGTTGTCGTCTACATTTCGAGCAGACTTCGGAATACTTAATACACGATAATACAATTATTTCTCTCGTGACATTATAACAGTCGTGTGTCTAAAACACACGTTACTACTACGGACCGGGCGGTTTTTGCTAGTACAAAAAACAGAATATAATGTTTTTGTAATATAGCACCGAATCTTACGGATCGTTTTTAAACACCGCCTGATTTATTTTATACGGTTCGTTCAACACGTCATAGTGAAATTGGTACGTAAAAGGTACACACGTTTCGGTCTCAAAGTTTTGCTACCTACATCGGTTGGTAAACACAAAAGCCGCAAATTCGATTTTCGTTCTAACGCGCAGTAAAAAAAAAACGACGTAATCAATATTACATTCGATCGCGAAAAACAGGAACGACCGCGGAGAAATCCGACCGTTCAAAATAGCCGCGCGGACGATCGTCATCCCCTGCACTGGGCACTTTACAAACTGGTATATACTATTATTGTTATTGTTGTATGTATACGTTGCACACAAACACAAAACCGACACGTCTTTATTGTACGACAATTAATGTTATAACAACGTTTAAACGTCTTCGGTGCAATCATTCACGCTTACCTGGCGCAAACTTGTTGTTGCCGGTGTTTCACAAACGCGGCGTCCGAACAGAGGGAAAAAGTTTATCGTACAATATCGCGGTAGTGATATATTTGTATTACTTTCGCACATTATATACACACACACTGCAGTCGATGGAATTACAGACAGGGGAGGAAAAACAAATGAGCCACGGGCCATTATCCTTTCAATTAAAACGGGTGCAACACTTTGTAAGTATCCATCCATCGCGTAGTACACAACATTGCCCGTAAAATACGTTGTACTTAGCGTTCATCGGACAATAATAATATTGATTTTGACGCACGCTATATTTTTATTCGGTCGGAGAACGCAGACACGTGTCTATTATAAATCAACGCTTTGAATATAATTTTAAAAACACACGCGCGTGTTAATACATTCTTCGTTACGCTCAAAATCTGTAAAAACCTACGTACTGGTCGTACCGTGTAAAAAAATACCGGAAAAGAAAAAAACTGATAAAAAAACGCAATGTTTATCGCGTAAAATACAGTTGTCGGGTTCGTGTTTTGTTCTCGTTGAACGGCATTTTTCGTGAAAAGGCGGTTTCTTTCGTAAACGCACCAATGTCGGAAGCATATACACGCGACGACTCACGACAAACTTCAACTGCAGTCGAAGATTGAACACTTGAAGAAGGTTTTGCGAAAAATTGTTCGACCGATTATTAATTAGAGCGAAATACCACGGGGTTATCATCGGTCTAAGCACGTGATAACGGTCAACGGCGTACTTGTGTATCA
>CM029361.1:17919339-17959691 GCA_017140985.1 Hormaphis cornu
TTTTCTTGGTATTCAACGTAAAGATCAAAAAACTCCTTGTACAAGAATACGTCAAAACAAAACGGAAAGTTTCGAACATTTTGAAATAATTTTCTCAAATTTTTGGTTTTTGGATAATAACTTAAAAAGTAAGCAACATTTTGAAAAAAAAACTGAAACCAAAATACTATTGAAGTTATTATACCTAACAGAAAAGTTTTACTGACTTTAGAAATAGGGGCACTTCTTCTACACAAAAACATCATCACAAATCTGAACATTTCGCTTTCGCCGTAAAATCCTAAATTTTTTTTTTTTATCGGGGAATAACTCAAAAGTAAGCAAAATATCTAAAAAAATAAATGAACCATGAATTATGTAGTAAGTCTTTGTTGAAAATATGCAGAGGAAATTGTACGAAATAATTGAAGAAAGAATTAGATCTCAACAGTATTGAATAGCCAAAACTGAAGTAAAAATATTGAAAATTTGAGTGATTTTCACTAAATATGTAAAGTTTGTTTATTTTTTTTTTTTGGGGGGGGCGTGGGGTCCTAAACATGTCGCGTTATATTCCAACAAGAAACATGAAGCGTATCAGAAATTAATTAATATTGATTATTACATTAGAAAATTCTTCCTATATCATTTAACTAAAACATGTATGCCAGTATAACGTAAAAAATATTTTTTAAATTCTTATTTCTATAGAGTAATAACTGATTCTTCTTCTTCTTTGGTATTCTCTCAATTATTTGGGGTAGGCCACCTAATCCTATTCCTCCACTTATCAACACATTATCACATACCCTGCGAACACATCAACAACCCTAATATCTTTTTTAATGTTTCCATCCATCTGTTTATTGGTCTTTTCTACTTCTTTTTCTTTCAACGTTAATTTTCATAACCGCTCTTACTTCTTCAGTTTCTTCTTTCCTCATTTTATGTCCAAACCATCTCGGTTTATTTATCCTCATATTATCCACTATTGATGCAACACTAATACTTTTTCGCACAAATTCGTTTTCTATCTGTCTTCTCTTGTTACTCCTTTCATCCATCCCAATATTCACATTTCCGTTACCCAGCTTACATGGTTGGTCTCACCACAAACCAGTACAACTTAGACTAAAATCTGATAAGTTATTTAAGTTGATATTTAAGTTCTAATTTTGTTAAAATTATTTTATTTTAATGTATCAAGACAAAATAAAAACCCCAAGTGAATGGTGTCATAATAATTACGGAGTAACAAGTTTGTGAAAATTTTATCATGCTCTTATATTTTAAGCCAATTATTACAATACCTATTTTAATAATTATAGTTATTGTACTTTTTATTTATGCATTGATAGGTATGATTGAGTTGAAATTAACCTTAAATGTAATGAATTAAATGATTACAAGATGAATGCTATCAATAGATAATTGATTATGAATCTTTAACCCAATAAGGGTATGCACAAAAACATGTAAAAATATATTTAATTTGCCGGGCTGACCACTATTTTTTTTTTTTAATATCTCTGTTTAACTCATGCTAAACGTACGGATTTATTGATTACAGCAGATCAGTTTAATTGTTTTTACAGCGTCATGTGAAAATTAAAAGATATATCCTTTACCATCACACAATACAAAAATCGAAAACTTTAAACGCTGATGACCATATATAATACAAAAAAACTAAATTTTGGTTGTATTAAAATAAACTACTAATTATGAATGTTATTACCAAAGTAATAATATTTTTTCTACAATTCAATTCTTTTTACAATATAAAAAGAGTTAATAAAAATAATAAGAACGATAGTGATTTTAACAATCACTATTTTAATAATATATTTGAAATTTTAGTTAATTATAGGAATTTCATTAAGCGTTGGAACTTTCGTTTTTTCAATGTAGTTACTTTGGCTTAGAAATTCCAAAAACTTTTGTTTCTGGAAACGCGAGTAAAGAAGAATGGTTCTTGTGTGTGTTTTTTTTTTCAGTTTAAAAAAAAAGTTCTAATAATAATTGCATAATTTTTTTTATTTTTATGTCAGGCAATAAAAAAGGTGAGTTTTTAACATTAAATAATGTAAACACTAAATTAAAACATAAATATTTAAAATTTAGTCATCACAATATGTATAAACAGAAATAATAGGAATGTATGTATTTGATTTTAAACTTAAGAATAAGCGTACAACATTCTGGATGCTTTCATTAATGTTAGAAACTTTTCTAGTATGCTTATTGAATTAAAAAAAAAGAAATATAAGGCAGGTTGGATGTCCAAGTCTAAGTCAATGAATTATTATTTTTATTAATTATTAATTATTAATATTAATTTAAAGTGTTTTAGATTCTGACTGAAACGAAAAATGTATTGGTTTTCACATGATGTGTGTTTTTTATTTTGTTAACTACCTACTATGTAATCACTATAACTTCTTTAATAATGATCCGATTTTTAACGTCAGTAACTCTAAATTATATGTACATATATGGACAGATATGATCCATTGAGGGATAATAGACTTAAGCTTCCTTAAAGTTAAAAGTTACAATAAAAAAACTAAGCAAAAATTAATGAAAAAACGTTATAAATTACAGCAAACGCGTTTTTGACTTACTTGATATTTAACTAAGATATGTTATGTAAAACAGAACTTTCTATCTGATTAAAAAAAAAAAATTCAAAAGAATCCAACCAATAGATTCCGAACACATACAATAAAAATTTTGAAATACGTTGGAATTTGGTTATAACAATGTAATTACGTGCATTGTTGCGCAATTGATACTAAAATTGTATTAACTCCTAAAACAATGGTCCAAACGGTTTGAAGTGTTCACGCGTTATTTAAATTAATATTCTTTATAATATGTTGAAACGTTTTTTTGGAATTTTGGACCATTTTTATTGTTCAATTTATTTTTACAAGGACGTATACTAGACAACTTCTAGTGACCCATCCAAACTGTAGTCGCTACCCCGTCAAACTACCCATGTGACCTAGAGTGATTCCGGCTTTTTTTTTTTTTTGTTATGGTAACTTTTTTTTTTTAATATTTATTCTTATTATTATACACAATCTGTAATTATTTGTTTACAATACGCGTATGTGACGGAGGTAACATGGTTAGAGTGACAGGAGATAAGGAGCTATCCGTTTTAGGCACTTAAGAGTAAGAATTTATTTTTAATGTTTTCATAGGAGAGAATGAGATTGAGTACGGAGGAGTGGAGGTAAATACAATCGTTTTAATTTAGTTGGTCACGACACCAGTTTCTTTTAGGTCGACTTCTGGGATCACCAAGAATAGCGTTGGTGGATAGTTTGGAGACCAATGGATTGCGATGGTCGTGTAATTTATAGTGTATACGTTTGCAAAAAATTTCGACAACGTTTTGGACTGTTGGAATGTCTAAAGTGTCGTTAAATACGTAATGTGGGGTTTTGGTTATTAGGCGGAGAAATTTCAATTGGAAAACTTGAAAGACAATTAGAATTAGACAATTGCTTTATTTCTATACATTATTTGTCATTAATGTTACTGAATAAACAATTTAATTTAAATTTACTATCTTAAATTCAATACAAATCTAGATTGTGAAGGTAAGTACTCGTATGTATGTGTGTGTGTGTGTGTGTGTGTGTATGTGTGTGTGTGTGTGTGTGTGTGTGTGTTTGTGTTACTTATTTTATGCCTATCAAAAAATGACACGACATCATATAAATTCAATATATTATGTTGGTGATAGGAATAATTTTTTATCGTGCTTGAACCAAATTCGAATCCAATGAGTAGTATGATTTCTCCTCGAATGAACTCCTCCTCAAACTACTCCAATGAATAATTCAACAATTTTTTAATTTTAATAATTTATATTTGTTATAATATTAATATACATCCTCCGTGTGAAACTTACTAAAGGCGTTCTATTTTTCTATTGGCTTACATTACGTGTGTATAGCTTTTTTTTAAATATAAAATGCGTAACAATATTAATTATTGTTGTTCAGAATTTTATTTTAATTTTTATGGTAAATAATTTTGAAGTTAAGTATCAAAAATTAATTCAATATTGCAATGTTATTCAATTTAAAAAAAAAAGAAAAAGGTGGCAGACCATCAAAACTCTTCGGTAATATTATCGAAAAACTATATACATTCACAAAAAAGAACTGTAATAAAGAATTACAATAAAGTGTAGAGAAAAAAAAAAGTATTAACACTGATGAATTGTACATATTGGAATTGTTGAAAACGTTGGGAAAAGCGCATTGGTGAATACGTATCATAATAGTATGCATGCCCTAACAATCGGTCACAAACATGTTGTCATTTATGAACCACAATTGTGTTTAAACAGTCTGAAATACCCCTGTATTGGTAGGAAAATCAGAAAATAAACAAGCATAAATAAATATTTATGCAGCTTAATAAAGAGAGATTTGTAAATCCTTTGTTAAGTCTCAATTTGCAATTCATGGATATTCAAAATGTGCTTTGAATTTAATCTAATCTTACATATACGAATATGTATATTTACAGAAGCTATATTCAATGTATTTAGAGTTCAACACTTAGGCAAGTTGAGTTATTAATAATCATCTATGATAATACGATGCAGAATATTAAATAAAAATTGTTTTGACAAAAAGATAAGGTATAGAAAAAAAAAAAAAACCACTAATTTTGTAAATGGTATTGTTTCTTTATGCACCAACTGCAGAAGTTCAAGGTAAACAATTTTTTTATTTTTTAGAATCTGAGTGTGGTGAAGATTCTTTTGAAGAATTGTTTTTACTGTGAACTTATAGATTATTTTAGTTATTATTTCAACAGAATCGGTTTGATATGAGACATACGTAATTTTCTTATTCGTTTGATAAGTTACGTATAATTTTTTTTTTTTCTCTGATATCTTAGGCATACGCTCACAACATACCTTAAACGATATAGAGTTGTAAATTTGTTATTGATAATAATAACCAGTTTGGTTTCTCTGTAAAACAAAAGATAGCTATTATTTACACTATTTACATTAATTACAAAGTTACCTGTAAAACAAAAGAAACATCAATTAAAGTTTATAA
Organism: Hormaphis cornu; assembly: GCA_017140985.1. Taxonomy (NCBI): domain Eukaryota; kingdom Metazoa; phylum Arthropoda; class Insecta; order Hemiptera; family Hormaphididae; genus Hormaphis; species Hormaphis cornu. The sequence continues at coordinate 17,924,415 of CM029361.1, forward strand.
TTATCAATCTTAGCTTCACTTAATTTACAATAAAATAATTAATTAATTTTAACAATTAAAATACTTAAGTCTACTTATTGATTCACTTGTAATCTGTATCTTTTTCTAGTAACTACTTTTCTCTTATCATCTAGTCTTCTATCTATTATTCCATCTGGCGGGGTTGATTAAAAGGTATATGGTTTATGGTATAAGGTTGATATATGAAGCGCGGAAAATTTAAATGAAGAAAGTAATTTCTTTACATATACATACTTTTCCTATGCAAAATAATGAACCATTGGTTCAGTAAAATTTTAATGAAATAATTCTTGGCGAATCTTTTACGCTTTGAAAACTAATGGACATTAAGATCTTAAATTGATCTTCAGATGACTGAAAAAATTATATTATGCTCAATAAATCAAATGTATTATTATTGATGATGATAAAATATAATAATAATATTTGTTTCTGTTACAGAAAACGCCTACGCAATTATGCAACGTGCCTTAAATGATATAAGTATGAACATTGCAATCTCTAAGATTAAAATCAATAGTATTAATGTAAAAAGAGTAGAAAATTTTTAGATGGGATGTCGGTGTGTATCATCTTGGAGTGGTGAATACAACTTTGCAGTAGGCCACTGTTTTTGAACGGTTCAGTTGAAAGTCCTGTATTTAATTTTGAAACAATAAAATTATAAACTTTTTACGAAATAAAAGCTTGGTTTTTTCTAAATACATAAATATACATGTATTATGGTAATTTTTTTTTTTTTGATCATTGAGACCATACCGCAAAACAAATTTCTCTCCATTCATCTCTATCTTCTGCCGTTACTCTTCATGATATCTCTGGTTTGATGCTTCACTTGCATATGGGATTTTTAGTTTTATTTTCAAATAGTTTTCTTATGATGATGTTTGAATGAAGATACCAATTAACTGAAAATTCACAATTTTTTCACATTTTCAAACTATAGATACAACCAACTTTATTATTATTCTATCAAACCACCCAAAATTTTTGTCTTCTCATATCTGTTTATAGTGATTGAGAAGACCTTAAGCCTTTACACTATGTTTGCGTATGTATGACTCGGGTCTAATACAAATTTCAAAATATTTCAATCTAGTATGATCAAAAATTCGAAATTTGAAACTTTTGTTTTTTGTTTATTTCGTTTTGTTCCATAAAACTTTCAGTTTTTTTTTAAAAAGATTGAATAACTAAATACGTGGTTGGTTAAACATAGTTATACTTGTAAATTGTAATCAAATATTCAAAAAATTGTTTCAATTTGGAAAATCATCAAAAATTGTGATATCATTGATTTATTTTTTGAACAAAATGTCTAGCTCACACGGTGGGTTAAATGTTTTAGATTTGAAAAAATAATATGTAATAGAAAACATAATATGCTTATATATGAATAAACTTTTATCTGAAATAAGTAAAGTTGATTAGTTGTATGATGTAGACACTCTCTAAGAAATATTTTTCAAAAATGCAATTCCTAAGGGGGTAAAAATAGTAGGCAAAAATATAAAATGTAATTATTGGTTGGATTTTTATGAAACTCGACATTCATACTCTTAAATACAAATAGTGATATTTATTTTTATACGTATATACTACCCTAAATTCTAAAATTCATTAATTTTGTGGGTAAAAAGGTTAAAAGGGGGAATTTTAAAAACGTAATTGCTTGGTCGTTATGTTTTAGATTCTGAGCAAAGCGAGGAAGCTATTGATTTTACAAAGATGTGTTTTTTTTTTTTTTTTTAGATTCTGAGTGAAGCAAGGAAGCTATTGATTTTACAAAGACGTGTTTTTTTTTTTATTATTTTTTTTTTCGTGTCTGTGTCTCGTGTAGCTCCTAGGGAATTGCTCCGATCTTCAACAACAGTACCACTTTCCGGTAGAAAATTTTATATCCTTGGTGCGTTATGAATTATGTTTTTTTGAAATTTTCAATTCCAAAAAAGTTTTTCAGGAAAAACAAAAAAAAAATTTAAGAAAAAAGTACGAAAAACGCATTTTTGACAAAATCAATTTTGTTAATTGGTCATAACTCCCAAAATAATGATTAGAAAGACTTGACATTTTCACACAATGTTAACATTAGTAATGTACAGGTTTGAAGTAAATTTCAAAACATTTCACAAATTTTTGAGCTAAATATAGTACTTTTAAATTTTCAAACATTTCCAATTTTATTGTCATTTAATTTCAATAAAAACTTAAATTTTACAGAAAATGTTTTGAAAATTTAATACAATGTTAACGACATATAGTAACTGTTTGTAACTAAAAAATTTTAAAAATCGTCAGTCACAATTTATTATTAGTCGTTTTAATTCTGAAAAATTACCGAAATTTGTCATTTTGTGTTTTTTTTTTTGAAAAAAAAAAAAACTTACATAATTTTATTATTTAAGAATTAAAAATTTAATATGTTATGTAAAACGCAAATTGCTATAAGTATACGAAAATTTCAAAAAAATCGGCACAGTAGTTTTTAAGAGCGTACAAAAAAAGTGCCGATAAAATGATGCGTCACACTGTGTTATATACACTATGTATTGTTCGTCGACTGGGTGCCGCGCTGGTTCGAATCCCAGTCCCGGAAAAAAGTTTTTTGCGTTTTTTTTCAAGTATTTTTTTTATTTTCAAATCTTGTAATTAACATTTAACCCACATTCCATTGTCCTGTCGAGCTGAAATTTTGCATACAGCTTTGTTAAGGATGACAACACATTATGGAAAAGTCAGTAAAAGGAGACCGAGGGAAAAGGATTAGGTTTTATTTTTATTTTTGTGATCACTTTTTCTAGTCAAAAAAATGCTCCAATTTTAACGTACATTACCTCAAAAGATCGATAGCTGATTCGAGGTGGTACTTTATTTGAAACGTTGATTATTTTTTGGTTTTGAGGAAAAAACAAAAACGGTCAAATTCCCAAAAGTACTCCGTTTGACTTGAAATTTATATGTGTCATTAAAAAAGGTTTAACGAGTTAACTGCTTAGTTTTCTAAACTATTTTGATCATTTTTAAGGGAGTATTCGAACTTGGGGGAACAAATAATTACGGGAAACATGTTTTTTGCACATCGATTTAGATTTTTTTGATCATAGCATCCAAATTAAAGATTGGACCAAGCTGAAACTTTTACACAATAATAAAATAGGAAAGATACAGATTTGACAAGAGTATTTATTGTTTAATTTGTTTTTACCACGACGTATACTAGACAACTGAGCTTGCTCATAATCTTATTTTTGAAGGCAATGATTTATCATTGCTTTCAGAAATTAAATAATGCGTTTAAACCACAACTTCTAAACTAGTGACCCACCTAAAACGTAGTCGCTACCCCGTCAAACTACCCACGCAACCTAGAATGATCCCGGCGCTCCCTTTTTATACTCAATTATACTCGTCTGACTGTATATTATAAACTAGCAAACAACCGTCACATTATGTTATTAATCATAATTTGAACATGTAAACTGAAGTTTGACTTATAAAATAAATACTTCAAAATAACAAAACACATTTTTTATTCTAGTTGAAAGTGAGGTGAATGGTATTGGTAAGTAAAAAATCCTTCGAATATTTTATTCTAACATTGTTTAGTCGATTTTTGATACATTAACTTATAAACACTAACTTTACGTTCTTGATAAACAAATTAATTGATGAAAAGTCCATGATTTGCGAAAAATTATTATGGCCACCGCTTACCTAGCAACTTGAAGAAATTTTAAAAGTTAACATGTTTTTATAAAACTGAGGCATCAATCTACCAATTATATTGAACTAGGTTTCTATTCAAAACACATTGAATTTAGATTACATAATAAGATTAAATAATTTTATTGTATTGATGGTTTCAATCTGTGGGGCAGTGTTTTTGAATCAGGGGTTGTCAAATTGGCAAAACGTGATTTTTGTTAACAAAATATGTAATTTAATATGGTTATTTAGTTGATTTGGCGACTGGATGCGTGGTTACAAGTAGTTCAGGGAAAACCGGAGGGGTAGAATAGGTATTCGGATTCGGGAAAAGAAAAGAGACTTTGCTGAAACAAAATTAGTGCCTAATTAGTTTAATTATTGTGAAAAAATCAAACAAAATTGAGTGTAAGTTTTCTGATAATTTCCGGGAACTCGGAAAATGACATGACCTTCCATCTGTGGCGGTGTGTGAATGAATATTAATGTGAGCTTGTGTCATAATTTTAATTGGTACCTAGGTATTTTTTTCATAATTCCGTAAACAAATATAAGTCTAAGAAAAAAGATTAACAAAGTTATACCTATACAAGAATATTTATATTGGAAACATTCTTAGATTTCTAACACGTATTTATGCAAAAATTATTATAATAATAAAAATATTTATTCTTGGAAAATTGTTTTTCCTTACGGTAAAATTGAGAAAATTGAACAAAATTATATTGAAAATATAAACGTATACTATCTAAGTGTAACGGATTGTGCTTATATACAATTTCGTAACTAATGTTATGTCCATTGTTTTAATTGTTTTAATTGTATTCATCCCAAGTTCTAATATTTTATTAGAATTAAGAATAAAATTGATTCTTGTTGCCGTTGCAGTATATGTTGGCGGCTATTTTCACCACATAGTTTGTAATATTAGTGTCAGAGGTAAGTAATTTTTATTCTAAGAGTATTGAGGAATATCTCTGCGTTGAACGTATTAATTTTTTACCAAATCGATAACAACCTCAAAAACGCTCTAATTACTCTCATAACCACATTTTGATAGTTCTTAATATTATTGTGTAATTAAATGGCAATTTTAGATAAAATTAAATATTTTAATAGATACCGTCAGAAAACTACACAAAGAATAAATACAAACTGTAAAATAAATTAATAGTCTTTACTAAATTATAATTTTTGTGTCGTTACTTTTCCAAAATTTAATAACTAACAAAAAACGTAATCTTGTATAGGTGACATAAATTTTTATACAATTTTCAATATCATCCATTTATAATTTGACTCTTGGTTAGCATTTAAACAATAATTAAAAGTGTTTACATTTTTTTTAAGATCTTTAGTGCAACAAAAGTTCGGAAAATGGACTTAGTTGGTACTTTGCACTTGAAATTTTTTTGAAATTTTTGTTTGTTTTTTTGTCATGGTCCAAAAACCAAAAATTGTTTACCATTTTCAGATAACGGCTTGAAATCTCTACATTTGTAATCATTTTTACGGGTAGCAGGTGGCTCAGAATTTTACGTTGAATATCACAACAAAATTTAGGTTTTTGTTTTAAAATAAATTTTTAATGGGTTTTAATTACAAAAATACGAGGTAATTTGATTTAAATTAGATGATATTCGAAAAAATTTTAAGTTTTTACATATAAAGCAAATTTTTATTCGAAAACTTACAATTTTAGACTAAAAACGCCAATACAGAGGTCATTTGTCATTGGTCCATTGGGATCAAAACCGATAACATACCTACTACTTTATTCAGTTCCTAGTTATTGGAAACTTGAAAATTGGCAATATCACATATAATATGTGATATGTCTATTCAAAAAAATTTCGTAACTAACAAATACGTAAGGAATAGACTGCGATTTTTTCATGCAGTACCTTATAAGTTATATGACATATCATAGTAAACGCATTATTACAAAGAAAACAAGTACATTTGAAGTCGGGTGAGAAGTTGTCTGGCTTAGCGATTACCAAAAAGTCGTATTTCAGGCCGTATAAATAGTTTAATAGTTTATAATAGCTGAGCTCGCTTAGAATTGTTTTTTTGAATGCAATGATTTATCATTTATATTGAACTTTATCAGCATAAGACAAATAACTACACACCAAACATTGCAAGGAGTAATCCCATCCTATTCTAAACATTGACTCACTACACCTACAACTCGTTTCTCTCCTTTTCATTGTTATATTATACTTTACTATCAAAGTCAAAAAGTTTATAAGAGTAACCGCTGTGCATAATTGTTTTCATTGCAATCTGTAGAAAATTTTATGATTTATGTTAATTTAATTTACTAACAAGTAAAAAATTTTACACTTTAAATGAAAAGCAAGGTACACTATTTTATCCAAAGTGTTCTCAAAATTATAGAGGGCCTACTCACACCAGCAGCATTCTGTGCAAATTTGCACAAAAATCCACAACTTAAATATAGCATTAACGATGGGTAATACAATTTTATATAATAATCTAGTTTATATCAATGTATTTATTGAAAAAATTAACAATATTATATCTAAGTTAAAAATTTGTCGTAAACATTGATTCGGTGTCATGGTTTGATAATGCGTACTCATCGACCGCAAGGGGAAAGGATAATATTTGAAAAATATACAGTTTTTTTCAAAAACAAAAAAAACTATTTTTGGGATAACGCAAAATTGGTTTCGACTTATAGTTGCAAACCAAACTATACAAATATCTATGAAATATGTTTTGTTTGAAAACATTTTATCATGAAGTTTGTACGTTATGTTAGGTATATTGTCGTTATAATCAATATGTGTTTACAGATATAACTCCTACAAAAATTGTTCCAATGCATCTTTCACACCTCATTGAAACTGTTGAAGTTTAAATGTCAAAAATATTTTAGTTTCAATATGTATTTAGCAGCTTATTATAAAATATTTAAGTTTTCATAAATGGCTTTTTGTAATATATTTTATCATAATAATATGACGAATTACGAAACAGCAAAAATTTTAGACTTACTTTTCTTAAAAAATACTTGATTGATTAAAAAAAAAAAAAAAAGATAGATGGCAAATTCAAATGTGTACTTTATTTTATAAAACGAAATCAAATCTGTTCAACCATTATTACTGTGTCGTGTCATCAAACGTTTTCCAAGTATACAAAAATAACCATACACAAGTTATCAAGTTATTTGTTTATAAACTTTTCAAATGGGATAGTTTTGAGGTCTAAGATTCGTATGATCGATAAAAAACCGAAATATTTGTACCGAATGCCGAAATTGAATCTTATACAATAGATAGATTTCTTTTTTTTTAGAAATCTACCCACAGCAAAAAGAATCTACAAAATACAAAGATTTATTGATCAATTAAATTTTTTGACGGTGGGCGGAGAACGCCAATTTTTTAATTATATTTATAAATTTCAGTTTTTACACTTACAAATAAAACTTAAAATAAGATTTTCATTATTTTAAATTTTTAACTTTCAAGAGGTTATTCGTTTAAAAAAAATAAGATACTCAGAGATGTTTTGAATTTAGGCATAGATTTTATGACGGAGTTAGACCATAGAACATATTTTGAAAAATTTTGCTCTTGGCCTACAGTGAAGGGGAAAAGCAAAATCATTAATCTTGATTTTCACAAAAACAATCGAATGATTTCGAGAAAAAAAACTGTTGAGATTTTCTGATGTAATAGCGTTTATCCTCAAAAACGAAAATCAACCATCTTTGCTTTGCCGTGTCCATAAATTGTGTCCATACATACATGTATACATGTATATATTTGTCAACTATTATACAAAGTGGATTTATTTTTCTTTTAGAAATCTTTAGTCCAATATCGATTAAATGCTGCCCTTTTAAATAACTTAGTGGTTAAGAATATTATCATATCTATTCTGTTACCTATATATTAAGATATGAATATGAGCATACAAATTCATATACAATTTTAATGAATTATATTTTTTTGCTAAGATTAAACGCCTTAAGTATTAATGATTCAAATATTTATTCTAGTTTAATGTTAACCATTTTTACTTTTATAGTTGATTTGGCAATATTTGTGAATTTAAAATTGTAAATTGTTTCAAAACATAATTCAAATTTACTTGTTCTTCCAGTAAACGTTCACGCGATGAAGGAGATGACTTAGATCCCAGTTGCAAAAAAACAATAAATTTCTTTGTATAAAATTTAAAACACATTAAAATCTTTTGTGAAAACTTAGTTTTACCCGTTCTAAACGATTTATAACAATATAAAACGTATTCTGTTTAAGTTTTACAAATATTTACTAAATTAATATATTTAGAGTGTTAAGTAAAATACATTACTATACAGCTTTTTGGATTGTGTTATTAAACATTACGTTAACCTAACGCCGTGTTTTAAATATTTTGTTAAGTCACTTTTACTACATTGTAGCAATATGAGAATGGTTAAAATATTTAAAAATGTGTAGTTGTCATGTTCTCAGCAATATATTCAAGTATACACCAACTAACACACAAACATTTATCAGATGATGTCTAATGCATCATAATATTTTACAGACTAGTTATGTCTACTAGTGGTATTAGGATGATTCATTAACGTCACTATTTTAATCTACTGACCAGAATATCTACAGTGTGATTTACACTAGATATATACGTAAAAATACATTAGTGTACACTAAATTAAACTTGAACACTTGTGACTATTTATGTTAAAAATACCCGAATCACAAAACAATTCCACTTTTTTTAATTGCGTATAAGTTCGTTCGTATAAAAATCGATGTATAATTAAATTACGGTGGTGAACCGCAAACATTCATGTGCTGCAACTCCTCTATTAACTCCTTGGGTATATCGAACTAAACAATTAATTGTTTATATCATGTTTGTTTGGATTCGACGTGCAACGGTGCACCGCGGAGGGCAACGGTGTGCAGAAAAGTCAAAAAAAGCTTTTATCGTTTGGCAGCTCGTCATTTTCCTGCAGCGGACCGCAGTCCCGTCACTGTCCGTCCGACCCTCGTCATTCGCTCGGCACTCGTCCATCGGTCCAGTCGTACCGGTGCGCATTTTCCTGTTTTTCCCGTCTCGTACGTTGATGACGCGTCATGGCCGTTAAGTTTTTATAGATTCCGAGCCTTAGAATGCGCTGTTTTTACCATGATGATTTTTTTTTATTCTGTTTCTCTGTGAACAACTTTGAGGGCATAAGGAATGCTCCGCCTTTTTAACATCAGTGCCTCTATGCTAAACATATATCTAAAGGTCATTGGGCTCTAAAAATTGTACTTTGAGAGGTCTCAAATACGGAAGATTAAAATTAAAAAAGTTACAACAAAAAAAATCAAGTAAAATTTAAAAAAAAAAACGTTAAAAGACACAACTTGCGTGATTTAGTTATTTGACAATTATTTCCAAAACATTTACGTGTATTTATTTATTTATTTATTTATTTTATTTATTTATTTATTTATGTATAACGGAACTAGCTGAAACTCTTACACAATATTAAAATAGGTAGATATGATACGGGTTTGGTTTGAAGTGATTTCAAAAAATTTTGAGATAAGTATAGAACTTTAAAATTTCCGAAAATATCCATTTTCTTTATGGTTTTGGTTCGATAAAAAACTTGATATTTGACAAAAAGTTTTGGAACTTTAACGCAAGGTTAAACACAGGCTAGGTACTAAACAATGCTGCTGGTGCTACTAAACAATTACAAAAATCTATAGTCACAATTTTTTTTTTTTTTAGTCGTTTAAAGTTGGAAAACGGTCGAAAATTGGTAAAACTCACACAAATTTGTTATCTATGAATTGAAATTAAAATATATTATGTAAAACAAACTTTTCTATCGGATAAGACAAGTTTCAAAAAAACCCGCTCAATCGATTCAGAACGCGTACAAATAAAGTTTTGAAAATTGGTGTAATTTGGTTATAACAATGAATATACGCGGACTATTGTGCGATTAAAACTACCCACGTAATAACTGCTTAAATATTGGTCCAAATGGTTTGAAATTTTCACACGTACCTAATTTAAATTATTATTCTTTACACGTTGATACGACTTTCGGAATTTTCGTACCATTTTTATTGTTAAATTCGGTTTTTATCAGGACGTATACTAGACAACTGAGCTCGCTCAGAATCGTATTTTTGAAGGCAATGATTTATTATTGCTTTCAGATATTAAACAATGCTTATGAACCACATTTTCAAAAGTAGTGCCCCACCCGAAGCGTAGTTGCTCCTCAAACTACCCACACGACCCACCACAGTGATACCTGCTTTTTTTATTTTGTGTTTGCTGTATTTTACATTTTTACCGAGATTAAATCACTGGCTTGCACACACCAACGGCGATCTTCAAAGTCACGACGGTCATTGCGCAGTTCCAACAGCAAGGTCCATCGGGTTTATCAAGTCGGTCAATGGTCATCCACACTTGGAAGTTTCGTATAATTTTTTTTTGTTGTATAAATATGTCGTGTACCAGCTATAATCAGGTCTTTATTGTATAATTTATATTTCTGGACAGTCACCTTTTTTTATAATAATAAATAATTTTCTTATTTCTTTAATTATATTCTGTGCTAAAATTAAAAACGTTTCTAATATAATTTTTTGTCAACCGAAATACCCACAAAGATTTCAAAGCGTAAAAAAACATCTCTTGTCATAACATTTTTTGTGGTATATAAACGTCAACGCTCCAAAATTTACAAAATATTATTTTTATTTTCAATTCTTAGTTGGCTCTCTGGGAAGCAATTGTATTTTTATAGTGTGCTCCTCAAAGGGTCAATTAAAAATATATTTAAAATAAAACTACACAATGCAAACAGTAAACATAACGACACTGATTAACTTACTAGGTATATATTACAGGGGGCAGAGTGTCTCACCAATGATGGTTTTTAATTTTCAAATATTTTAAGCAAAGCTAGGAAAATTACTCAGTCAAAACGATTGAATAATCTACACAAATACTTTTCCAAATGAAGCAACTTTGTTAAGTTAAAATAGTAACTAGTAATTGTACTACTCGTTATCAGCACCTAGTAACTTTATTAAAATTCTATTTTAATAAAAAATAAAAAGTTATAAATTGCTATATCAAAAACAAACTAACAATAAATTTTTTGTACGACTCAATATGGATTACATTCACTATAATGTAGTATATTTTTAAAAAATGCGAACAAATTTTACCCGCTTTGAACCAAATTAATTTTAATTGTTCACTATTAATGTAACTGAGAAACATTAAGTTAATGATACACAATCAAATTAATTTGCAAAAGTTTTAAGCAATATCGGAGTAACTTCTAAGTTATTAGGTAACTGATTTTAGTAACTTTGTATTTAACCATATTTGTATGGTATATATATATAATACCATATTTGTATGGTATTATATATATATAATGATTTGATGAACTAAATATTATTTAATATTTTATTTAATTAAATAACTTGGATAGTTTTAAAGCCTAGAAATTTAGTGAAATACTTTAATGTCAGACACTCTGTATATTAAAACAATAAGAATTCGTTTAATTTTTACACAGTACAGTAGTTGATGAGTCGAAAAAGATCACTGAAAGTAAACTAACAAAATGTTTTACAAAAGGTTTAATGCACACGATAAAAAATGTACAGTGAAAAACAGAGGCAGTTGTTAAATACGATAAGTAAACAAAAAAAAATACTCATGTTCAAACTGTAGACACCTTTACAAAATAAAATTGAATAACTATTTCAGTAAAATAAAAATTACTGATAAAAAATAAAAACAACATATACCTTGGTAAATGCATGTAGCTACTGAAAAAATACTTAATTATGATTTAAAATAATAAACAGCTAGTTCTGTTTATTTTTAGTTATTTGTGTTTGGTTTTTTTTATTACCTAGCTTTGTTTGGGCTAACCTTAAGTCTTAACCAATTTCTTACTATTTGTTTTATATCATACTCGACATAATTAGAAAATAATTTTGAACAACATCTAAAACAAATAAATATTTTGAATCATAAAATAAATGCTTAAACTTTAAAGAATATAATATGCTTCATGCTTTTCACCAATTATTATTTAATTAAGGATTCAATTTTTAAATGCCAGATGGCAATAATTTTTGCCATCATAGTCTAACATAACCTAACCCATGATGTAATAATAGTGTCTTGCAAACTTGTAGGGCACCCACATAATCTTAAGCAGGGTTTCTAAAGTGGATTAAAAATATTAAGTACAATAATATTGTATCAGTTAAACAAAATTATATTATACTGTTGATTAATAATGGCACACCATTGAATGCTGAGATGCTGATTTGTTTATTTTTATTTTTAACAACCTCATTTAAATTTTTCATAGGTAAATTGTTGGATACATTCCTAAATTTTCCTTGTACACCACATTAGTTTGAAGTTGAGTTCCTACACTTTTGGATTTTAAAATGTCTTCAAGTAAACTATAGTATTATACAATGTTGCTTTGAACTGATTGCGCATAACATTCGCAACAGTTGACAAGTTAACTGGAAGTGTTAAAATATAAAATTTGTTATTGAAAGTATTTTGTTTGAGTTGCAAAGTACACTGGTTAGAAAATCAGTGTTTTTCTACAAAGCACAGTACATATACTTTTTAATTTCTATATAGTATACTGTGAAGATACAATTTACTGATTACTCGGTTCACTAGTAGGTATGACTGTATCAGACCTGTTATTTGAAGAAGGGCTATTAGATGAAAATTTATGATTTTGCATAATTGTAGGTCGGCATTGGAGATCTGTTGTCAGATAGACTTTTGGATGCATGGTGATAAGTGATGACTGATGATGTTCTAAATTTGAAGTTTGCATTAGTAAGTTAGATACTTGTCAACCTAAAATAAAATGATAATATGTAGAATATTACATAATTAATTTACATGTATTAAAACTTCAGTCAACAAACTTGGTTTATATAACTGTTGAGGTGTCAAAACTTCATCAGAATTTCTATTAAACCGTGGATGGTTGGATACATGGTAATGGTCCGAATTCGGGGTTTGCATAAATAAGTCAGATTTTTGTCTACCTAAATTTAAATAGTAATTAGAATGTTATGCAGTACATTTACAAGTATAAAGGTCAAAACAATAATCAAATTGATTTACCTAGTTGTTGAGGTGTCAAAATTTTAATAGAATACATGGTAATGAGTTTCAGTCACATACTTATCTACCTAATTAAATAAAAAAAATTTTTATGTAATAAATAAATATGGATAATGTACAGAAAATTAATGAACATTAAAATTTTAGTTTGATGCTTTAGATTTAATTTACCTGTTTGTCTATGGATTCTTACTTCATCAGAATAACTTTTAAAAGATGAATTGTTAAATTTGTGTGGTTTTGATTTTCAACTGCATTGGAATTTGAACGTATTTTTTCCACTGAGTTTTCATCAAAAATAAAACATATAGAAATAATAGTTTATCAAAAGTGTACATTTACTTTCAAAGGATTAAAATATTACCTTTTTCAATATATTTTGGTTTTTTGCTAGAATGATATTGTGGGTCGAACAAATCATCGTCACAAATATCTAAACAATAAAAAACATAAATTTAATAGTTATTCTAAATTGAATCACATACTAGAAAATAGCTCATTAACAATTATTTAATTTATTCAGGAGAGATTTTTTTTTTTTTTAAATAAGTAAAGTACCTAATAAGAGTAGAAAGCAATTATCTACATGTTTTCAAATTTAATTTTTTTTAATTAAATTTTTAACCTTTTGTAAAACAGTTTTGATTGGATAAAAATTTATCTTTCAAAATCTTTGCACTCTAAAAAAAAACATAAGTTTTTAACAAGAACATCAGCGTTTTCTTCTGCATAAAAGGTTCGTAAATCAAAAAGTTTTTAACAAATTAAAATGTAGGTGAAAAAAAATCATTTAAAACCTTCTAGTAACAAATTATTACAAATTGTTACAAATTATTTTCAACTAAATTACATGAGGTCCAATATGCATTTTGGCTTCAAAAAGTTTATAGAAGTAAAATTCTATGCGCCAATAACAACAGTTATTAATTACACAATTTTAATTATTAATTAGTAACACACGTACTAATTTATTAGGTACTCACCACACTCGAGTATAATTTTGAGTACAACTAGGAGTCCTCTGGATTACAGCCGGATTCGGCTAATTTAACTAATGACCCTATTTTAGTCGCCGTAGACAGTATTGAGATTTGAGTTGCATTTTCAGATTTAACTCACCAAGATCAAGAGCAATGCCGCCCTAAGCATCCTATCATGTCGCCTACCCCCCTGTGTGTGCGCGCCAATTATCTATGGTTATTGATGAGCGGACCGGCAAAAAGAAAAAGGAATAGGTAACAAATTTCCAAAACGTGTTGAAAAGGCGTGTCCCCTTTTAATAATTTTTTTTTTAAACGTGACATGACTCGGTAAATACAGGTAAAATACAGGTAAATACCTGTATTGGTAGGCTTTTGTTTGTAGACTCGGTAAATACCCTAATTGGTACGGGTGTGTCAATACCGCGGGCCCCAGTCACTGGATTTGGGAAAGTAGTGTCCCCATCCCAAAATCGCATTGCAATAGCCCCTACAATAACCTCAATTGGTTGGGGTAGTCTGTTCCTCCAGGTTGAGGGTCGGGCGCAGGGCTAACGACCCTGCCCCGGTAAAAAGATACTGTTCAGGACTTGTGCAGGAAGCCCCGGGGATAGAAGGCTGGATGTATGACGGGATAAAGGCCGCTGCTGACACCAGAAAAAAAAATAAAAATCACTCGTTTAATTTGGTAATTTATATAGGTACATTTACTGTGATAATTTACTTTTTAATATTCGCATGTTTATCACTTATCGGAATCATAAGTTTTAGGAGAGCAGCACACAAACTGATAACAGTCGTCACTTCTACCACTTCTACCATTTAATCTATCCTGCGCTTTTACATCCTGCGCATTTCCATTCTGTCGATCGTTTCGCTCTGGTTGAATACAGATTATTTGTTTTTTACGTTATTTTCCCGTCGTACATCATAATATTTGTATTGTTTGCGATCGATCGAAACGAACATGTCATTTTTTCAGAGTGACGACGTTCTTTACTTGGAAATGAACGAGGACGTTGAGATAGAAGCGCCGCGGCCGTGGGCTCACGAACCCGACCCGTCAAAAAAGAACCTCGTCTACTTGGCGGACAATATTACGAAGTTTAAAGAAGTGTTCCGCGTGTTAGCTGTACTCTACAACGGAAACATTCCGTTTAACGTAAGTGCGATAAATTAAATTTTTGTAGATTTGAATAACGCTCGTTTAAACCACGGATTCGATCCGTCATAGGCGTCTCCTGTTTACCTGTTTTCAAGTGATTTTTATCATTTAAAAGTATTTTTACTGTCTCAAGCAATTACAAATAGTTTACTTAAGTACTCAAACAGTTTGGTCTTTCATTTTTTCTC
This sequence comes from Hormaphis cornu, assembly GCA_017140985.1. Taxonomy (NCBI): domain Eukaryota; kingdom Metazoa; phylum Arthropoda; class Insecta; order Hemiptera; family Hormaphididae; genus Hormaphis; species Hormaphis cornu. The sequence continues at coordinate 17,939,672 of CM029361.1, forward strand.
ACTACCCCTCACACAACGTGAGCACCTATCTTTTTTATCTTCTTGTTGTTGTATTTTTGTAATAAAATTTAGGTACATAGTAGTTTATTTTTCTTATATAGGTTAGGTAGTACCTATTTAAGCCTTCCTACTATATTCATTTATACTTTGGTAGTTGGTTCCCTAGTCAATGAACATTTCTTAAAATATTGGAAAAATATGTTTTATACAACCTTATTACATGAGACAATATGAATTATGACCTATATAGCACACACATATTTAACATTGATTTAAAAGTTTTTAGTTTGTGTGGTTTTTAGTTATCATAGTACCTAATTATTGAATAAACTGTAAGAGTTAATTAACTATGCTACCTTTGAAACGTTTAAAAGTATAATTACCTACCTAGGTAGAATGTTTTTACTTTTCGGCTAAATAAATTATAACATGTTGTGGACCTTCAGTTACTTACCACCTGCTGAAAATATTTCAAAAAAAACATTATACCTATACTTATTTTAAACAAAAATTTAAAGTTAAATATTTGTTCATACATACTTTTTATTGACTTAGTTTCTAGTCGTACAAAATTATTTTAGTTATTGCTTGTAGGTATGTCATGCTACTTGACATCAAAAAATTAATATTACAGAACTTGGTGGCGAATATGTTATTCTTACGAAAACGTTGTAATGTAGTTATTACATGATATTATGTAGACATAATCCATAATTGCATTAATCTATTCTACTATAAGTGTACGTTGTTAACACTTGATACTGCAAGTTTGGGTATTTTATGTTTAAAAACTTTTATGTGTGTAATATTTCATGTGTAAAACGTACTAATAAAACGCATTAGTAGGCTACCTACTACAAAATTAAGTAAAAAATATTTTGAGAAGGTTAATTTTTTTTTTTTGGTTTGTTTTATCAACTAATCAAATAAACATTTTAACTTTGAAAAAAATAACACCCATGGCCCAAACGTAACCAATTAATACTATGGCAACTTAGTATTTATTATTGTAACTATTAAAAATCAAATAAAACTATTTAGTTTTACAAACAAATTAATATGTACCCTTACTAACCTATGAGTTATAAATAAATAAAATTATTTCATAATAAAAAATAATAATTTAGGTAAATAAACTTTTATTAAAATATATACCTAGGTAAATATTGTTCTTGGTATATTATAAATACTAGATAAGAAAATCAATCATTATTTTACACTTTTCCAGATTCCATTTGTACTAGTGTATTGTGTAACAATTATCACTATTATTAAGTACGAATTTATTATAAGTAATAACTAATAACAAAACAAATGCAATTTTCACCTTATTATTTATTGTTTAATTGTTGTACTTAATACTAATATACAGCCTATAAAACGGTATTTAGTATTTAAAAGTAAATCATTATTGAACTTGGTTATTTCTTCAAATTTCAGAATATTAAAATATCTTAGTAATAAATAATTTAAAATTGAACTAGAAATAATGAAGAAAAAAAAGTCTTGTGTAAAAAGTATAAAACTCATCGTTTTAAACTTTACTGTATTGTACGTTCTAATGCTGCTCAATTATCGACACATTATCCTGGTTGTATAACAATACAATATCCAAAAAACCAAAAACTGTTTAACCCTTTCAAACACATACCTAGTTTTGTTTTAAAAATTAAAATTAATAATCTCAAACTTTTTTACATCGTTATCATCCTTAATTAACATCGGGGCTTTCACTTGTTAGGTATTACCTTGGTATTTACCTGGTAAATAAAAAATGAATAACTGAATTACTACTTGATTGATTATTGTGTAATTTGAGTGGTTGTGTAATATTAAATTTGTTCAAATTCCTACTTGTTATGAGGAAAGTTTAAAAATATGTAGTTTGCTATAAAATACTAATTTTTTCTAGTTAAATAATAATTTTTTTGTTGCAGTTCATTTACATGGAAACTAATTTACCCGAAATTCAAGGTGATCCCGATGTAGTATTTTCCAAAAAAGCGCTAGCTGCTTTTGATCTTATCAAGGGCCCGTGTGTTGTAGAATATAACAGTTTGTGTTGCAATGCTATAAATGGACTCCCAGGTAATAAGCAGTTTCTATAGAACACCTATGGTTTTTGGCAGTTGATATTCATTTTGCTTTTTATTTTGTTTCTAGGTATCTATAACCATCGGTTTTTGGAAAAAGTTGGTCCTCAAGGGTTAAATCTCATGCTTGCTGGATTTGAAGACAAAAGTGCTAAAGCCATATGCACGTTAGCCTACACCAATGAAAAGGGCAAAGTGAGTCTATTTCATGGTGTGACAAACGGCAAAATTGTTCCATCTACTCAAAATTCTACTGAACCTGAAACATTTGGTTGGGAATCAATTTTTATGCCTAACGGTTATGACACAACATTTTCAGTAATGACTATGGAAACAAAGATCTTTGTATCTCCTCGTATGAAGGCCACATTTGAACTAAAAGATTTCTTTGACCAAAATAATATCCAATTTTAATAGCAAAACTGTTACATACTATAATAATTATTTTTATTCTTCTTCTGTTTCTTCTCCGCCTTTCTCCCATCTATTTGGGGTCAACCGCTCTCGACCAATTCTTCCAATTATTACTCTCATTCATATTCCCTACATACACATTAACAACCCTAATACCTTTTTCAATTTATTGTTTCCATCCATCTCTTCTTTAGTCCTATCTCTACCTCTTATTCCTTCAACATTTATTTTCATAACCGCTCTACTACTTCAAATTCTTCTCTTCTCATCACAAGTCCAAACCTTCTCAATCTAATTTCCCTCATCTTATCCACTATTGGTTCAACGCCAACACTACCTCTTTCATATATGTTTCTTATTCTATTTTCTCTTGTTACTCCACTAATCTATCTAAGCATTTTCATTTCCGGCTTCTACTACACTCGTATTATGGTCTATTTTCTTGTCAACCACCCAACTCTTCAAGTCATACAACATGGTTGGTATCACCACACTCCTGTAAAACTTACCTTTTAGCCTTGTTGAAATTCTTTTATGACATAAAACTCCTGACGCTACTCTCAATAAAATTATCAACTAAAATAGATATTTTTCAAAATTAATTAAGTTGCTTTTGTTATTTATCGGTGGAAAAATGTATTAATAAATTTTAAGGAGCTACAATTCTTTTAATTTAAACCCATGCTAATAAAATTAATAATGCAGTATGCCATGCAGTTAATATATTGGTTACGTTATACTTAATAAAAATTTTAAAAAATACAAGGTTCTTAAGGAGTTATTAAAATATAAAATTGGATTAAAAACCAAGAATAGTAGTTATAAAATTTCTTACCTTATTGTAATCACATAATATAATAATACACAATTTAAATAAATTAAACATTTATTACTTAATAGTAAAATACTTGAATATTAATCACTTCATTTATTATAATATAAAAACATATTATGTTTGTACCTTATTATCCAAGCATAAATATACCTTAATACTACCAAATCATTTCTATTGTACTTGTTATTAAGTTAATACTAATTTAACTATTACTAAATTAAGAACATGTTTGACACAATCAAGACCAAATTATATATTTGTAACTTTTTTTTTTTTTTTAATTTCAAATTAACCCTCATAACTGTTATTATCTTCATAATTTAAAAAAAAAAAAACCATTACTTCCATTATTTTTAATATTATATAACTTAGCATAAGTTTATACAATTAATTACATTGTACTCTATAATATCATTTTTATTATTGTAAAACCATAATATTATGCAGTATGTTTTTTTTTCTCATTTATCTCGTAAATTACATTCTTATTTACTAAACCAATATTATATTTAGTTCATTTCATTGTAAATACTTATTGTCAATGTTTTATTTTTTTTATTTTTTTCTCTCACATATATATAACATATAACTATTATTATTTAAAATTATAATCTAATACTGTTAAAAACTCACTTCTACACAGCCAATGTGACTTGGAAGTGACCACTTACTGCACAATAATTGTAATATTGTTCTATAAATTGTACAACTACAGTCGGAGAATAAACTTTATTATTATGATTAACAATGCATAAAAAATTAGAGGTTATCTTTATAATATTAATCAATTGTTTGAGACTAGAACTTAAACTTCAATAAAATGAGATGTAAACAGTACGAATGTTATTATGAGTGTATGACTAAATTTTAAACACCAAAACAATGTTACTAAGTGAAAATGAACCTGGTTTTTGTACAAAAACAATTATTTTATTTGGATATTCACTAATGTGGATAAATTAAAACTAAACATATTCTATTGCACTTGAATAATGCTTAAAAAAATCTAACTTAACATAAAACGCAATGAGTTTTTTTTTAAAAAATGAACATTGGTTGGCGTCAACTAGTTACAAATGTATGGTTGAATAAAAAAACTAGTTATATTTTAACTTGACTATTTTAATTTATCATTATACTATCTTAACTTTTTACAGTTGAATACTTTTTATTGCCCAATTGAATTGATTTTTTGTTTACATGCAAGTCCAACATTATTTTATGTATTTTATAGATTCCTAACCTAACCATTGCCTTTAAATGCCTTTAAATTGTTTTAAAAAATTATCTATTGAGAGGTAATAGATAATTTTTATGACTTGATTTGATTATAGAGGTACAAAATTCCATACAATTCTAATGTAACATTAAAGCGTTAGTTTTAAGTACACGGCTATTTTTTGAAGAATCATAATAATTATATTTATTTTTTTTTTTTTATGAGTTAAATTCATTTGATTTTGCAAACAAGTCTTAATTTTTTTTAATTTGCACAACCATTAACATGCCCAACATTAAAACCGACATCGTTTTAACCGTGTTTGGGATATTATGTTTATTGGAGGTTCAAGACAGAGTTGCAATTATGAAGAGTATAACCTAACCTACACAGAATAATATGATGGAAAATAGTAATTTATGATGTACCTTTTAGTGTTCTGGCTTCAAATCAATATTTTAAACAGGTATAATAAGATTGTGACAATAAAATAATTATAATAAAAATACCTAAGCGTATACAATTTGGTTAAATTATTAGAGGCACGTTTATGTAAATGAATTCATGAATTCGCTTTACATTTGAATAAATATGGATGTACAGTAATATGACAAACGATTGTATTTTTTTTTTTTTTTTTTTTTTTTTTTTAAAAAAAAAAAATATTTTTTTTTTTTTTTTTTTTTTTTTTTTTAATAAAAAAATTATGGTGTTAAATTTTCAGATTTCCAATAATTCATATAAACCTTACAAGATCACATTGACTCTAACGATTACTATGATTTCTTACATGAAGCATGTTTTAACAATCTTATCAATTTTAGACTGTGGTTATGGTCCCAACTTATCTTCAGGTAAATTTATTCAACTTAAGACTAAGTACCTCTCTAAATTTATATTCGTTATTTATATCGTGTGCATTTAGTTTATATTTTTTCAAACGAACAGTTTACGTAACGTGTATATTTATACTAGTAGTTCAGCATATTAATAATACAAAATAAATTTTCGTAAAAAAATAGAAAAAAAAGAAATCACCTAATAACAAAATAAAATATTGATTAAGTTCGAAATTAAGCATCGAACTAAAATATTTTGACTGTTAAAAACGAAATAAATAATAAGATTGATGACAATGATGAGAGACTATATTCCAAAAATTTCATAAATTGAATTTATACAACAATTCTCGTGCAAAAATAAACGATGCCGTCAGATTTAGTCGAAACGTATTGTTTCTTTTGTTAAAATCAATTTAAGATTCACGAATTCGGTCAACCGATTCCATCGATAAGCAGAGAAAAAAATACTATTCCCATAATTACATAACAACGTACCATTTTCCATGTTAGAAAATACTTAATATGTTTCGAAAAGTGGAACAGAACATACTATATATATTTATTATATATATTTTTTATAACTCCTCGGTTGCTACAAAACGCACTATTTCCGAACAAAACGTTAATGCACGATTTCCCATTGTAAGATGATAAGCAATGAAATCGAATCAAACACAAAACGTAGGTACCTACTAATTCCATTAACATTAAATTTTTCAATTTTATCCATACTTTAAAATGGAAATAGTAAGTTTGGGAAATTTGGCCCCAAAATAATTTACAACGTCATGTTCTGTTACTGCGTTTATGCTGGTTAAATTTTCGTTTTAGAACAAAGAATTTGTCAAAGTAAGTACCAGTGACTCGAAGAAAATTTAAGCGCTCACTATATAGATATTTGTAACTATAATCGTTAAACATTCTGATATTTATATTATTATTCTATATTTTCTAAACACTAAACTTTTTCAAAGAAAATGTTCAAAATAAAATGTCGACGTTGGTTTTCAAGTCAAAGCCTTGAACTACATACAAGTGATTAAAATAGCACTTTCCTGTAAAATGAAATAAAATATAAAAATCTAAGAGGTCGATACATTAGTACCTAAATTCTGTAACCTTCTTTTGTTGTAAAATAGGAATTCGCACATAGTGCGCAATCCGAATTTTCGAATCCAGTTAGGGCGTTCCTTTTAAATGATCAACATAGCAACATTGAATTTTTTTTATACGTTTTACCGATAAACTTTTACAACTTTTGTATCCTCCTATTTTTTTCTTAAGCGCTTCCCTCCAAACTCAACCCTTTAAAAAATTTTAATTTTAAAGCGAGAGGGAAAAATCCAGGTGCGGAACTAATCAAACACTGCAAGGCTGGGCCTTACTCGATAAAAGATAAAGTTAAATAACTCTAATTAACTATACAAATAAATAAAAATAATTAACTCGTTAACTTTTAAGTTCCCTAATTATTGAATTTTTTTTTTATCTATTGTTTTTCGATGATGTATTTTTTTTTTTTTTTTTTTTTTTTGGACAATTTTAAGGGTAGGAACTTGGTAAAAATGTTCAGACTTTTAAAGTCAGTACTTTTTTTGGAATCTACTCTAATGGTACTTTGAGGAGTCTCAAATTTGAGAGTTCAAAATTGAAAAAGTTACAATAAAAAATACTAAATTTAAGGTAAAACGTTAAAAATTACGGCTAACGTGTTTTTTGGTATATTCGATTTAGTTTTTTGGCCATGACTTCCAAAATAATGATCGGAACTAGCTGAAACTATTACACAATAGTTTGTAGATTCTGAAAACGTGTAAAAAAAGTATTGAAAATTAGAGTGTAATTTAGTCATAACAATTAAATTACGCACTGTTGTGAAATTAATGTTAAAATCGTAATAACTCTTCAAAATATTGGTCCAAATGGTTTGAAATTTTCACACGGTATTTAAATAACTACTGCTCTTTATAGATACGCCTTTCAGAATTTTCTGACCATTTTTATTGTTAAATTTGGTTTTAACCAGAACTAGACAACTGAGCTCGATCAGAACGTTTTTCAAGCGCTATGATTTATCATTGCTTTCAGATATTAAAATAATACCTTTAAACCACAGATCTCAAACCAGTGACCCACAGAAATAGTGTAGGTAGTCGCTATTCCGTCAAACTACTCACGCGACCTAGAGTAATTCCGGTTTTTTTTTAATTTAACTCGTTGACTGTAAGTTAATATGTAATAATTTAAAAACCTTTTGTACACAAAAAAAAAGTATAAGTATAAAAAAACAATTTCAAAATAATTTTGAAACGGGGGATTGTCATACTACATAGAAAACCATGTGAATATTATTCAGTTACTTAATAGAAAAAATTTGATGAACTAATATCTATATTTTAGGTAAAGTTAATTTTTTTTGTTAGTGATAGGTACATTTGAAAAATGAAAATTATTAACTTTCAACTTAACGTAACTTTTGTTTTTTCATTTAACTTGACGAGTTGAAAAAATTCGTTAACTTGCCCAGTTTCGTGAAATGGTGACTTGATATACATACAATCCATAACATTAGATTAGTCTGTCACACCACTCTTTCCTCGGCATAACACGTAACTAATAAAAAATTTAAAAAACTGATAGTTTTAATGTTTTTACCATCTATTTGTAATTTTTTGATAAGGGCTTACAAATAGGTAATAATCAATATTATGTTTATATAAATCATACCGTGTTAAATACCTGTTACAAAGTAAACCAAAAAGTTGAAAAATAATGTAACTATAATGACGTGTAAGTACAATTATTGTGGCACAAGTATTTAAAATAAATGCATATTGAAGAATACAACGTTTTATGCATGTGTTCCAAGTTTACACAAATTATATGTTGACGAAATACTAAATATATTTGTATTATTATTAAAGGTAATATATTTTCTCAATTTGGGTGTAAGTTTCTATACGACAGTAACATTATGTTAATGAATTATGTTTTTTTTTTTTTAAATGTATACAAACATGAAGTAATAAAATTTTAATTTATAATATTCAGTTACAGGAACTAAAATAAAAGACAAAAAAATATTACCAAAACTAGCATTTGAAAATAAAAGTAAGAACGATTAAATCGAACAAAATAAAAAGAATAACACATTATTGCAAAACCAAAACGTTACTCGTTACGCTCAAAATTAAAAAAAAAAATTATTAATTGGTTATTCTAAAAATGTAATACGCATACGTAACACATCAATCAAAATAAAACAATGTAAAATTTTTAATGAGTTTAAAACGTGGGCAAATTCTAATATTTTTATCGTATAACAATCATTGTTTATTTATTATTGTATTTTAAATTTGTAGCAATTCATTCTTTTACTGGTAAGTATAATATTATCATGCCAATTAAAAAAGTTTGAAATTAATTATCGTACATTGTCACATAACAACACACAAGTCAGAGAGTTTATAAAAGTATTTCCTTATATTTTGTATTTAGTAAATGTTGTGTACCTATATGGAATATTTGTTTTTTAGGCGACGGACTTGAATATTATAGCCAAATGTTAACTTTTGTGGAAATTAGTAAATATTTATTTTATGTTATAACCATTAGTCACAATCGGCATACAAATATACAATGTACAATTAACAATTTAGATAAATTTTAATTTGTTTTGATTTAAAAAAGTGTACAAAATAATTTTAAAATAGATTTAAATTGGAAATTAAAAAAATGGTATTGATAATATAAGAAAAACTAAAAAAATGTTAATAATGACAACATAAATTAGATATATTGACCACAATGTGTTTCAATCCTAGTAAATAAGACTCTCATAGTAAGTTAGTAAGTCTTTGTAACTACTCAACTATTTTTGTGGTAAAGACAGTGAATTTTGTAAAGGCGGTTTAACTATGAATAACAATTTTTAAAAAAGTGAATAGTAAGAGTATGCTGGGTAGTAAAAAAAATAATTATAATAAAAATGGTCTATGGTCTTACCGAAAAATCGGAAATGATTTAAATAATTTTAAAGTGTAGGTATTGTCTGAAATTTTAACTAATTTACGTCTCACCCACGTATACGTTGATGAAAAACTGCGCGGAACGCAAGAGGGATACCGGACGTCGTAACTTGTTGCCAAAAAGTTTATTAATTTTGGATATTGGACCCACCAATGTTTTCCTAGTTAAGACCTGCAATGAGTAGACAAAAATAAAGACGCTTTATATAAATCCGATTTCAATTCTGTAAAAACATTTGAGTAGCTTAACAGCTTTTCTGTGTTTTTTAGGAAATACAATTTTTATTTTTTATTTTTACCAAAGTAATAACAAATGTAATTTAAATTTTTAAGAACAATGAAATTTTTGTTTTTTTTTTTTTGTTATTTGAGATAAATTTAATAAAAAAAATTGAACGTAATTCTGCTTCCTAAAAAACATAGAGGATTAACAATTTAGTGTGTTAGGTTAACCTAACTTAATTGATTAATCCGGAGTATCCGAATATTCGTCTGGCTCATGGGTCTATAGTAAGTCTGAAATTTTATTTGATTCGTGCATCAGTGTATTTTATACTCAATATAATATAAGTAATATATTACATACATTTATGAAAAGTGCAAACATAATATTCTTTTCTTCAAATATTTTTGGGAACCCAGCCACATTGTGTTGAATATTTTAAAAACATTCACCGATTTTACTATTTTCTTTCTTCATTTTGATTTAACCATATTCTTTTCATTGTTTAGCTGATATAGCATCTTCCGTGTTGTGTTGTGTATTGGACATAGGGGACATTTTAAATTTTCTTTGTAATTTTAGATTCTGAGCGCAGCAAATTATGTTTTTAAAATTATGTTTTTTTTTCTCTTGTGAACACATTAAGGGTATAAGGAACGCTACGATTTTTAAAGTCAATACCTCTAATAAAAAGTTTATAAACTCTGATTGTACCTTTAGGGGTATCAATTTTGAAAATTCAAAATTGAAAAAGTGACAGTCGTAAAACTAAGTAGAAACTTCAAAAAAACATTAATTACCGCTAACGTGTTTTTGACGTATCGATTTAAATTTTTTTGGTCATAACATCCAAAATAATGATTATTGAAGCTTTTACATAATAATCAAATACGTTAGATACAGGTTTGAATACAGTTTGAAGTGATTTCAAAAATTTTTAAGCTAAATATAGAACTTTAAAATTCTCGAAAAATTTACCAGAACGCATTATAGTACTTGACAACTGAGCTCGCTATGAATCGATTTTTTCGAAGACAATGATTGATCGTTGCTTTCGGATGTTAAATAATACGTTTGAATAACCTAACCGGTCAAACCACTCCGTCAAACTACCCATGCGACCTAGTGATCACTGCTTTTTTTCTTCTTTTTTTTTGTCAAACATAGGTACTGTCCAACAAGACACATTAAGCGATTAAGCAATATTATGCAGTACATTTTTATTATTAAGTAAATTATATAAGTATTATACGGTGTACATTATACAACTGTTGTCAGTGGCGCAACTAGCGGGGAAGTTGGCAAAGTGAAACTTTGGGGCCCTAATAAATTGGGGGCCCCCATAGACTATTTTTTTCCACATTTTATTCATTACAAATTTGGGAGGGGCCCCATTTTATATTTGACTTTAGGGCCCCCAAGTGTCTAGTTGCGCCACTGACTGTTGTACATCATACTAAAACCAGTATAGGTCTGCAGTTACAAAGATAGGTATTAATTTGACTTTTTATTACTATTAGCGTATACAATATAGTTATTATCAAAACTCTCTGTACATAATAAATTTGTTTTAATTCTAGAATCAACAACATTAACCCCAAAAGCGAGATGTTCCTATGGTTACGAATCGCATGGTTGGTAGCATTTCAACCAGACTTTTAAATAAGCATATTGTATTTTTTTCAATTATAAATTAACTACTTAATTCACGCATAGGATACGAAAGGGTAATAAGATAATTTTTAAGACCAAACACTTTAATCACAACACACACATAAAGGTTTACTTCAGGTGCATTGAGTAATTGAATGGTTGATTGGATATTATGCTATCAACTGAATACGTTATTTGTTAATTGATCAGGGGCGGTGCGTCAGGGTAAACTTTGAGACGGCGTCTCCCCAATAATTATAGCCGGGCAAAAAAATTGTCTAAATGTTTTCACAAATGTTTTAAATAATCTTAGAATATAAATATACAATATTATACATCTATTGTTGACTACGTTCAGTACATACGTTCTGAGCTATTCTTAGAATTGCCGATAACGACGATAACGCGATACCAATCTGCGGTGTGCCGTAAATTACGGCCCGTAATAATAGATGTAATATAGAAGAGACGATTGAACGACAGTCTCAATTCTAATAGGTAGGAGGTTATTACAAAGTTGGGGGGGAATCATTGCCATAATGCAGCGGTTCTCAACCGGGGGTCCGCGGACCCTTAGGGGTCCGCGAGTAGGTATTGGGGGTCCCCGAAAAAAAAAAGCGTAATGGCGGAAAAATTGAAATTTGTTGTAGTTAATTGAAATTACTTGTGAAACTAGTTGTGAAATATTGAAAATGTTGTAAATATGTTTTTCGTAACTTATACGATTTAGTATAAGCGTATAATAAGAGTATAATACTATAATAGGTATAATTTATTATTCTAGGCGGCGCGGCGGTACGATAAGATTGTATGTAATCTGGTAATGTGGCGTTGCTCGTCACAATTACATACTATTTTTATCTTAAATTCAGATAAAACTTTTCTTGTGAACGGTTTGTTTGATATTTGTATTCCGATAATTAGTCAGTCGCTTGCTTACAAAGAGACCGTGTCACACACACAACGTATTTGTAATTACTATTTTTTTTTTGACATTTTCACACTATTCAAACATGGATCATTGGTTAAAAACTGGTAGCGTCAGTAAAAGGAAAACTACTGAATCAACCGATCCTATTCATACTCAAGAAGTGCCGTCATCAATTACTAATATTTCCACAGAAAATCTTAAGAAGTTACCACAGGATAATAATACTAAATTTCAAGTGCCGGGAAAGATTAGGAAATATTCAAAAGAATATTTGTGCCATGGGTTTTCATTCATTACGATTGATAATGTCCCTAAACCTGAATGTGTTATCTGTGGGGAAATACTAGCAAATAGCAGTATGAAACCTTCACAACTTACTCGTCATTTGATTACTAAACATTCAGATTTAATAGACAAAGATGTCACTTTTTTCAAACGTTTACTTGAAAATAAAAATAAGTGCAATTTGAAAACCTACCTCTTTTCAGGTAATGCTAACGTAGATGCAGTTGAAGCATCGTTTCGAATTAGTTATAATATCGCCAAAATTGGTAAAAATCACACTATCGGTGAAAATTTGATTTTGCCAAGCATTAAAGATGCAGTTCATTGTATGTTCGGAGAAAAATATGTCCATAAAATAAATGCGATCCCATTATCAAATGACACAGTCAGTCGTAGAATCAAAGACATTTCTAATGATACTGAGGAGACAATCCTAAAAGACATCAATAACAGTGGATTGTTTTCCATTCAAGTTGACGAGAGTACTGATGTAGCACAATTAGCTGTTTTGTTAGTTATTGCAAGATATATAAAAAAAAATGAAAGCGAAGAAGGTCTTTTGCTCTGCCATCCTCTCACCGAACGCACAACAGGTGCAGATATTTTTCATGCTATTAATTCTTACTTCGCCGAAAAAAAAATTAAGTGGTCACAATGCTGTGGTTTAAGTACTGAAGGTGGAAAGTCTATGTCGAGTTGTTACTCTGGTCTTCTTGCGCATGTTAAGGCAGTATCCCCACTAATTAAGTGGACTCATTGTTGTATCCATCGGCAAGCTCTTGCATCGAAACCTCTTCCTGCAGATTTGAAGGACGTTCTGGACGATTCTTGTAAAGTGGTCAATTTCATCAAGTCTCGCCACACGAACTCCAGAATATTTTCAATGTTGTGTGAAGACATGGGAAGTCTTCACAAAACCCTCCTTCTTCATACTGAGGTTCGATGGTTATCACGAGGTAAAGTCCTTACTCGTTTGTTTGAACTTATGCATGAAGTTCAAATGTTTTTTGAAGACCACTCTTTTCAACTGTCATCAAAATTTAACGACCGTGAATAGCTTCAAAATCTAGCATACTTATCCGATGTTTTTTTGAAATTAAACAATTTAAATTTGACTCTTCGAAACAGTGCAGTGACAATATTCCAAACTAATGACAAAATAGAATCTTTTGTTAAAAGAGTTTTGGAAAACGTGTATTGAGAATAACCAACCAGAAATTGTTGAAGCACTGCATGATTTTCTCTGTGAAACTGATATGAACTTATCACAAGGCATCAAACACCAAATTGTTCAACATTTGAATGAGCTTAAAACAGCTTTTGAAAAATACTTCCCTAAATGTGGAAAAGATGACCACTAGATAATGTTCCCTTTCAGTGAAATTTATTTCAAATCTGCAAATTTATCAGCCCGTGAAAAAGAAAAATTGATTGAACTGAAAACGGACTCTCTACTTCAAGCAGCATTTCTTGAAAGAAAATCACTGATCACCTTTTGGGCTAATGTGAAAGACGAATATCCTGAACTTTCTTACAAAGCATTCAATGTTTTACTACCGTTTACGAGCTCTGTATTAGTGGAGAGAGCCTTTTCGTCATACACATTTATTAAAAATAAGTTCCGCAATAGACTATCGGTGAGTTCAGACTTACGAGTTTATTTATCATCCGTGGAGCCAGATTTCAAAAAGTTAAGTGCTAGCAAACAAGCTCAAGGATCACATTAAAATTACATTTTTAACTCAATATTATTTTTTATTATTTTTTATTAATTATTTATATATATACAATGTATTGTGCATGTTGATCAAAAAAAAATAAATTTTTCATTATTAAACTTATTTCGTAAATTCATATCTTTCTTATGTAAAAATATATGACAAATTGATATTCGGGGGTCCGTAAAGTAGTAGTGAGTAGTCAAGGGGTGCGTGAATGAAAAAAGGTTGAGAACCGCTGCCATAATGGTTTTATACGGAGTCCTGGAGACTAGTCTCCTTCAACGGGCGTCGCTATAATCGTTTTTCATGTGTACTGTACGTTTTACTTTTTTGCGTTTTATACTGAATAATTGTTTAAATTATGGAATCGAATCATTTTATTTTAATGTAATATAAAATATATACATTTTTCAGTAGTTTAAAATAATTAATATTGCAGTTAAATTTATAAAAATAAAATTAACCAAAGGTATTATTTTAGTAAGTAAAATGTATCCAATTATACCATTGATTAAACTCCAATATTTCAAAAAAAAGTATTTGAAAATAATAAAAAATTAAGTCTCCCCATAAATTTTATGCACGCACCGCTACTGTAATTGATGCCCACACAAAACCACGCGCATAAACTATAGAAAATAATAATTATTGATCATCCAGAGTAATCTCCATGTTCATTTTAGGTTAAACTTATAATTCTATTTATTGAAAAACATTTGAAATTTACTGCCTAATTTTAAAAACATCTACTGTTTCCTAATTTATATTGTATTTCAAAAAAAATAAGTATAGTAAGTAACGGGATAAAGTAGGTCACACCTTAAAGTAAGTCACTAGTTTGAAAGGTACAGTCTAATATTTAATTTGAAGGAAATTGACAACAAACAAATTATTTGAATTTTACAAAAAAGAAAGAAAGTAAATGCTGAGAATGGAATGAAATAAAAGTAGTGAATTCTAGCTCGGGCGGGAAGCTCGTTGAAGTAATAATGACTATGCTTTGGAGTAGGTCACATCTTTAAGTAGGCACCTGAATTAGAAGTTATGAATTATCTGAAAGAATAATGTCTTCGTTTCAACAAAACACGGTAGTGTTTAAGAAATTGTCAAAACTGTTTTTAAATTTTTGTAAAACCTGAGGATAACGTTCAGTTATACCTAAATCGAGTATTTGGATTATCATTGAACACATTTTTCCTATTAGTAGAATCAAACATCGTTTATTTCTTCAAAGAATTGTTCAACTGTTACGTGAGTAATGCAGTTTGCCAGTATCTGATGTTACGAGCGTAATTCACCAGTATCAGTACAAGGATTTTAATAGTAACAGGTCAACTGAAATACAATTTCGCACATCGATATAGCACTTTTATTTTAACATAAATATGGTAAAAATTTTTTCAATGTAAAAGAGAAGTGAAAATTTCCTCAATATTTTTAGATTACGAATGTAGCAAGGATTATATTGGTCTTACAATGATAATTTTAGATTCTGGGTAAATTTATTGATTTAAAACAATGTTTTTTTTTTCTGTCTCTGTAAACTTTTTAGGGCAGTGGCCGGAATGGCCCAATTCTTACATACAATACTACAAAAAAATGACCAAACTAAATTCCTGGAAGCAAATATTGTTTATTTATATTTTATATTGATGTTCTTATACTGTCATATATCAATTTTACATTGTTATTTCAGGTCTCGAAAAAGGTGAATTTTTAACTTTAAATATTGTAGATATTTTTTTTTTTTTTTTGTTTCAAGTATTGACGCAATAAATTATCACAACGTTTATAAAGATAAATAGTTGTACGTGGAAATTTAAATATTAAAATACTGGACTAGAATTTGCATACAACTTTTATACCTAATATTTAGATTTAGTTAAGAAATTTTTAAAATTTTGATATTAAATTTAAAAAAAAAACAAATACAAGAATGGATTGGATGTCTAAATCAATAGTATAAAGGTACCTACCATCAATTTGTTGGTTTAAGAAATAATTATTTAACAGACTAAAGTTCATCAAAATTAAAATAATAATATTAATTAGTTGGGTAAATTTTATCAGTTTTGGTAATTTTTTTCTAAAGAACTTTCAATAATTATGGGTGGAAAGATTTGAATAAGATTCAAAATTATTTTAATCATAAATATTTAATAGTTAAAAATTGTTATTTATTTTATTGATGTGTATAATTATCATGTTATAAATTTCACTTTTACTGAACTTTCTCAGAATCGTAATTTTTGTATTAGCAATTAATTGATAACAGATTTAAAATAAATACCATTATTTCAAAACTAGTAACTCAAAGAGCAGTTACAATACTTGTTAGATATTTAGCGTAGTAAGGAATGTATGGTTATTATTATTATTATTTTTTTTAATTATAAGGGCTCCTTTCTAAGGAAAAAGTGTATTATTATAACTTTTTTTTTCTTTTGTGGATTGTTGGTAATTCTGATTTCAAGAGCACACAGTAATTAAAATACTAAACTATAACTATATACGTCAAAACATAAGTACTTGTTGAATGTTGCAAGATCGAAAAGAATAATTAAAATATAAAACAATTTAACTAAACATCACAAAATATTAATCTATTTATTAATTAGTTTAAACACTAAATTAATATTAATCGTATATAATGAAAATATAAACAAAATTCTTTACTGGGAGTATAAATATATAGATATATGTATGTGTAAAATAGAGTCTTATTGAGTATCCTTATAACAATATAACAGCTGTATTTTTGAAAATACAATCGTTTGTTTGACACTAAAATAATATATGTTGTTATTTATATCTAAATAAAGAATTTAGTTTATAATTATTATATCCAATTTTAATCGAATCTAGATTGTGTAGGTAAGTATCGTTATTTTTGTTTCTATTACCAATTTATTTACCTTTAACAAACACTGATACTAATATGGAATCAATTATTACAGTTTCTAAGACAAAACCAATGATTACAAGTTAAATCCTAAAATTATACATTTTTTGTGTATCCCAAGTCACTCATTAAAACCTACAAGGTGCTTCCCGTTGATCTATATCTTTAGTATGGTCTAATACCGCAAATAAAGGGAAAATATCTGAAAATTGCTATTTTTTAGTTTAAACATTCTTAATCATTTAGTTACCTATTTATAATTACACGATATCGTCGCGTTCGTACGCGTTGTTCTAAACAATATCAAGACCTATTTTCTCAAGAACGGTTATAGGTATTATACCTATAATTAAGTAGAAACTAAAAATGCCAATAAAACTTAACACTTTTAAGTTTCAATAGCAATTTCAGCATTCTAACTTGTTTCAGTGTAAAGTTATTGCATTGTCACGTATTATACGGTGTTATAATAACGGTGTTAATACTATAAAATCATGCAATGTTGCATAGTCAAAACTTCAACCTTATAATAACTCCGAAAATAATAATTTTGGGTTGGCAGTTGATCCAAAAAATTCTTGTGATTAGATTTTAAATTGTATGCAAAGCTAGCCAGTAGCATCAGTTGTCGTTGCCATTTGACGTAATAAAATAATCAGTGAAAATACCAAATAAATATTAAACATATTATATTGCTTTATTTAATCGTTAACTTGCGCCACAATAAATTGCAATTAGTTTATTTTTTTATCATTACTATCCATACTTCAAAATGAGTTGCATTAAGCTATAGAAGTAAAATAGGTGTCATGTTTGTAGTTTGGCTATAAATCATTTTTTAAATTGTTTTATTGATTAAATTATAAAAGTCCCCCTATATGTGTACTTTTTATTGCGAATACGTGAGTACTATTGAGTATATTACCACTGTTCAGGGTACTTTATAGGTAACTCCTATAATAGGTTATCTAACAGATTGAATAAATAGAAAAATTTGAAAATTTATAATTATGTCAATTCACAATTCAAAGATTTTCATTACTATTAATTTATAGTAGTAATCATAAACCAAACACGTTACAGATAATATATTCAGTGTGTTTCAAGTTTCTCAAACAGGCAAGTAATGTCATTAATTTCATCCACGTTTTGTATCACTGTACCGAGTATTAAATCAAAACTGAGTACCTACCACACTCTGATAAAAATAATTTAATTGTTGTCTAATTTGGTAAATGGAATATTTTTATATTTATGTACCCTTACGCGGCAGCTGTTGAAGGTAAAAAAATAATTTTTTTAACTTGACACAGTAAAACGTTACCTAGTTAAACTTTCATTTATCAATAATATTACTTTTCTATTCAAACTTTCTCAGTGTACATCGGCGTAACATCATAATTATTGCGTTTTTATTTATGGTGGACATCAAAGCAATGATAAATTACTACAGTTAGTTAGACGTAAACATTATGAAACTAAATCTAATTAAGCTAGGCAACTAAAATATTTTTTGCTCGGCAATATTGAGTAAAAATTCGAAAGTACTATCGATAAAGTAAATTTTCAGATCAAAATTTGCGATTTTCAGAAAAATTAACATAGTCAAAAGAGGAAATCATACAAACATAGTAGTTAACAAATACATTATATATGTTCTTAATGTCTACATTTCAACAATGACGCCAAATGAAAAATTGTACCACTCATAAAATTTCTTAAGCGTCTGATGTCTTGATGTCTAAAATTTGTTGTGCTCGATGAATCGAATGTATAATCGATGAAAACTATTTTTTAAATTAGTTTTTCTGTTACAGATGACGTCCGTGCCATTTTAATATATGCCTATAATTACATTGGTGTGTATTGTCAACAGTGTAACCTCTAAGATAAAGAAGAAATCTTACCCAAAATCTCCGTAAAAAAAAAAAAAAAAACAATTTGCATGATTGCGTGTTTTCGATTTTTTTTAAACTAAAAAGATAAAAACTATGCCATGTTTCTTTCTTACAACTATACTGGATTTCACAACAACGAAAACATGCCAAACATGTTCACGCACATAATATAAATGTTGTTATAACAGCTTGGCTATATTTTTCTCAAAATTAGAGATTAATTGATTTTTCTGTGCTGTAACGCACTATATTATCAGTTGTTCAAGAACTCAAAGTAAACGCTATAAAGGTGTCAGAATCAAAAGAAAAAAAAAGGTCCATTGAATGAGATCCATAAGATTGCCATAAGTCAACGTACTTGTAAAGTCTTTTATTGTATGGTTGTGAAACGTTGACATTAACTTTACAGGATAACAATAGTAATTGAAGAAATGAAAATGTGGACTTAGCGATCTAAAATGGTAGTTTTTCAATAAAAATTTTGGAAATCAGACATAGACACAATACCTACTTAATTTGATGCGTTTTTTGAGCAGGTATATTCAAAAAAGTCAAAATAAATGGTTTTTCTGTAAAAAATTGAACTTTTCGGGTTTGTGATAACATTTTTGTATAAAAGGAGTGTTCCAAGTATCTTAAATACTACATAAAACTTTTAACAATAATATGAACTTAGTATGAATTTTAGCTTCAAATTTGATTTTATAAAGAAGAAAAGGAGTAATTTTTAAAAAATTAAGATAAAAATGGTAGTAAATTATAAGAAAATTGGTAAATTCTAAGAACAAAAAAGAAATAAAGGGAGTAAATTATAAGAAAGTCAAGAAAAATGGGAGTCGCTTCTTTGGGTAGGTCAAACAGTTAATGGTTTGGAACTGGGAGTTAATAAGTATAGTATTTTAACACAAATTTATATCACCTAATTTATGTTTACATGACGTGTTGAACCGTTTGATACTTTTAAACAATTGCTAAT
>CM029361.1:17959701-17974065 GCA_017140985.1 Hormaphis cornu
ATTTACGTTGTTTATTTCTCAAACACGTGTTATTTCCATACTATAAAGTCGAATGTAAAAAAAAGTACTGTTTAAGGTAGATGGTAAAATTAGGTACATTAATGGTTCCATAATAATTTGCAATGAATTTACGTTGTTTATTTCTCAAACACGTGTTATTTCCATACTATAAAGTCGAATGTAAAAAAAAGTACTGTTTAAGGTAGATGGTAAAATTAGGTACATTAATGGTTCCATAATAATTTGCAATGAATTTTTTTTTTCTCAGGACGTATTAAATTACCGAGCTTGTAGCCTCGCTCAGAACCATATTTATTCCGAAGAAATTTATTTATCGTTGCTTTCATTTACTAATCAATACGTTTTTACCACATCTACCAAACCATTGACGTACCCAAATAATTGACCAATTCCAAAGCGTAGTCGCTATTCTAAACAACTTCTTACTAGACCTTGAATCCATTCCATTCGTTATTTCATACTTATAATTTACTCCCTTGTATTGTTAAATCGAAATTTCTTTATTTCGCCAAACAAAGTTGAAAAGTTTCATAATATTATTACGTTTTTATTTTACCAGCTATAGAGTGTATACATTTAAAATAATTTAAACCAGTTTTTGTTAAATGTTTCTCATAAAAACATAGAAAATAATAAGATAAATTTTTTGGTCTAGTGGAAAAGGTAATATCGGTTCAAACTAACGCTTGTAAGTAAAAAGTCCTTTAAATATTTTATATTTACTTTCTATAGTTGATTCATTTAATAAACACTCGCTCCATATTTGTCATTGACTGATGCAAAAATTATTATTATCACTGCTTAATATATAAATGTTTTCTTCTTCAATATTGTTAAGTGTTGACATGTATGTTTTAGACTGTACCGACTTAGGTATTTACAATACTTTGTAAAGTGGTACTATTTTTTTCAATGTAATTAGTTATGTATTTAGAATTGATTTGAAGAAAATTATTTCATGTTTGCTTTTTAGTCTATGCTTATGGATATTATTTGCACCTGAAAGAAACTCTTAAAGTCAACAGTACGTAACACGATATTTTAGGTTCTAAGTCCACCTAACAAAGAATGTTCTGATTTAAACATGCCTTGTGTTATTCCCCAACCAAAATTCTCCAATGACTGTTATCTATGCCAAGGTATTAAAAAAAGTTTGTTGTTTTTGTGTTAGATACTTTACGAGCTAATGTATAACATTTTACTAAAAAAAACGGTCAGAAAATTACCCTAAAAAAAAGAATATAAGCTGTAAAAGTTTTTAATAAAATAAAACTGTTATAATAATTGTACTAAGTGTAGGTTTTTTAAAAAATTATAGATAATCTTCCAACGCCAGCAGCATTTTGTTTGGAGAAGTACCCAAGTCCAGGTCTCGCTAAATTAAAAGAAAGGTACAAAATGTTATCTACTCATGTATGTGACATTCTTATGATAAATAATAATAATAATATATTTTATTTAATTAGAATGAAAAAATTCTATGTAAGAAACCTTTTTATTGGTCAACGTTTTTTTTTAAGTATTTCATCATAAACTTGGTTAACAATAGGAGAAAAATAACTAACAAAGATGGGTTAAAATATTCCGTAAAAGATTCTGCATTTTTGATAATACTTCTAAAGATTTCTAACTTACAAGGTGAAAAAAATTTTACTTTAAACTGAAAATTACTCTTAGCATTTTAAATATTTGCGTCAGAACCATTTCATTCTAAGGCAACGATTACTTAATAATCAAATGATATAATTCTTAACGGTTTAACACAATTACGTAGGTATATATCTACATATTTTATATCGACTATTTTCTACAATATTGCTTCAATAACCTAAACTCGAATACATATTTCAGTTCCAAATATTCGCTTACAAATTAATTTTAACATTACACAGTATATACCTACTATATTTAGGAAAGACTTATTGAAGTTCGTGATGGTTTATTAATTATTGATACAAATATAAAAATGTGTATTATTTTGCGTATTTCATTGTATGTTTGCGAGAATTGTATGACTTTAATATTTCTAGTTCGAATTTTTATTCTAGTTCAATGAATAAATTATTTTTTGTCGTCGATTCAAAATTATTTGAGTATTTTTTGATTTGTGAGTTGTTTTTAAACGTTTTTCAAATTTGTTTAATCTTCTAGTAAACGTGCCCGGGATGAATATGAAAACGGAGAACAGCCCAGTGCCAAAAAAACATTAGAACTCTTCACCAGATAAAATTTAAAACATAATAAGTATTTAAATACTGTGGTATTATAACTGTTTTCAACAATGTACAATAAAATATGATTTGTCAACAAATATTTTAAACCGTTCATTTTCATGGGTACCTATTTGTTTTGTGCTTAGAAAATATTTATACATTTTTATATTCTGTAAATTTATATTTACAAATAATCTCCAACATTTTTTAAATTCTTCCTTTTTCAAAATCATCAAAACAACATTTAGTTTGTTTGCTATTATACCTATAATAACAATAAATTAAACAATAAAAAACACGTTAAAACTTGTAACGTAACACATAAATAGGTGACCCAGTTTTGGGCATGTACAAGCACCATACATATACAAATTCCAATTTTGATATTAATTTCGGGGGGGCCAATTGGAAAATGAAAAATAGACGGTTATTAGGTGAAGATAAAAATCAAAAATTGTTGAAAAGGTAACGATAAATAAGATGAAACAAAATTATTAGGTGGAATGATAATAATTATGAGAGTAGTAAAAAAAAAAAGTCAGAATCATTCTAAGACAAGTAGGTAGTTTGATGCTTTGGGTCACTGTTTTGAATGGTTCATATAAAAGTTGTAATAAAAATTAAATTGCTTACTAAAATAACGATTCTGAGTAAAATGTGAAACAGAGAGAATAGAGAAATAAAGTAATTAGTTACTAAGTTTAGTTTGGTGAATTAATTTAAATAACGTGTGAACATTTCAAATCGTATGGACCATTATTTTAAGTATCAACTGCACAAGAGTGCGTAATTTCATTGTTATAAGCAAAATAACACCGTTTTTCAATATTTTTTTTGTACGCGTTCGGAATCTATTAAAGCGAATTTTCGAAATTATTTTGTTCAGATAGCAAATTTTGTTTTACATAAAATAATTAATTTTTAAACCTTAAATAACAAATTAGTGTGAGTTGCGAATTTTTTCCGAAAATAGTCAAAAATATGAACAAATTTCGAAAAATTTTCAAATTTAAACAGCTAAATGTGAAAAATGGGAAAACGGATTTTAAAAAATTTTTATTAGCATATGTACTTACGTGTTGAAAATTTTGAATTTTAAATTTTTAAAACTTTTTGTAAAAAATAAAATTTTTTTCCAACAAAAATTGCAAAAAAAATTAAAATTTTTGATCTTTTCAAAGTTATATACTCAGCACAAAAATTTATCAAATTTCTTGAAATGTGCATCAAACGTGTATCTTACTAATTTTAATACTATGTCGAAGTTTTAGCTTGTTCCGATTATTATTGTGGAAGTTATGGCCAAACATCTAAATCGATTATGTCAAAAACACGTTTGCCAAAATTTTTAACGTTTTTACCTAAATTTTTGCTTAGTTTTTTAACTGTAAATTTTTAATTTTTTTACGTTTAAATCTATGACCCCTCAAAGTACCATTTGTGTCCATACACCTATCATTAGAGGCACTGATTAGCATTATTAAAGAAGTTATCGTGATTACATAGTGGTAAAAAAAAAAAAGAAAAAAAAAAGCACGCATCATGTGAAAACCAATACATTCTCCGGATTAAAAAATGAGTGAGTACTTGGAATTTAAATAAATACGTGAGATTACTAAAGTTGTATGACACACATATACTTACCTACTTAAAACTGCGTTCGATTCATCGGAAGTCTAATTTTATGCATTAATAATGCACATTATTAATTTACTTGTATTGTATACTAGATGGTACGTTTATTTTTTATTATCAATTACAATATAGACATAAATTATGGCAGCTAAACGTTTGTATGTATACATAGATTATTATAATTATTACTAGTTTACATTGCGAACAGTCTAAATCATATTATGTAAAATATTGTTAACTAATTGACACTGGAAACGGCGTGTATAGCTACGATAAATTGTTGAAAAATCAAAAAATTTGCACAAGACCTTATATCTCTATCTTATATCTACGTATAATGTCTGCAGCCTAATTAACTTTGCGCTGTTCGATTTCCGCGACGTCTTTAAGAGGCAAAGTATTGTTAGAGCGTTTGGTGCACAAACAAGCGTCCGCCGTATGTCTGGCAATCCACTTTAGGAATTTGTTCACTCTGGCGTACACCCCGGGATAGTTGGGCTTGGCGCACCCTTCGCCCCACGATACCAAACCTTGAAAACAACAAAAAAAAAAAAAAGGAGAGTTTACGTCATAAGAGTTGTCAATTTGCACCACTTTTATTATTGAAAAATCTGATATCTATTAATATTCACCACCATTTGCATGTGCGATTGGCACACCCTAAAGTTCATTAAATGTAAATCGATTAGTTTTGTCGACGCCATCCATGAACGTTCGTACCGTAGTGATAAGAACGAGCTTGGCAGCCGCGGGGAGGCTGACAAGACGTATGGAAAAATCAAAATTTGGAGAGTAAAAAATTAGAAATTCGTAACTTGGAAGCTATCTAGCGAAGTGGTTTGGTTAGATTATGCTAGGTTGGAATCAGTTATTTATTAAAAATTATACATTTTAAATTTTCCAATTTTTGATTTTTTAAGTTTTGACTTTCCAATCTTTGGTTTTACAGGTTTTGATTTGCCAAGTCTTGCTATACACTCGTTCATACCCATCAAACTTCATGACAGGCGCCGACAAGGCCATCGCGATAGTTTAAACAGTTTTAATTTTGGTGTGAATTACAAACTGAATTTTGAATAAAGTAATATTAGTTGGTTATACCAATATATTACTGGTAATACTGGGGCATAATTTTGTAAATGCGATTCGTGAGCATATTATAAGCGTAGTAAAAGAGTGCTTGGCAGGATGGCAAATACTCCACCAAAATCACAAATAGAGCCCTTTTTTCAACTAGGGCAGCTTTGTTAACTATATGAGAAGATTTTAATTCATCATGATGTCTATATACGAGTACGTGTGTAAACATCTGTTATTCCATATTTTTTCATTTATTCCCTTATAATTTATACAAAATTGTATAGAATAAATCAAATTTGATAAAAACCGGGATCACTATTGTTGTGGTTTAGACATATTAATGAATATCTGAAGGCATTAAATCATTGCCTTCGAAAAACGATTCTGAGCGGACTACCGGTCTTATACGTCCTAGAAAAGAAAAATTTTACCAAAAAAAACACGCAACAAATAGTATTTATCAAGGCGTTTTTTTTTTTTTTGCTAAACAATTTTAAACATTAGGTACCTAATTGCTTGGTACTTCAACACATTAATTATTATACTCTCCAACATTGATTAAACGTTAATTTAAACATTAATTTTTGTTAAAATCTGAATGAAATTTTTGAAATTTTTTCGATTATATTTCGGCACTACTATTTTCAAACTATTAACCGTCTTTATACCGCCCTTCCGAACGATTGAGGAAACACATTTTCGTAAAATTAGTAATTAGTTACCTTTGGTTGGCTTGAATTGAAAAAAAATAACAGCCACCTAATTCAATTTTGTTTTACGTTTGATTGCACGGATAAAATTATACGGCTTGAATACAGGATAAGCCGCTGCAGTATAGTAAATCTTAAAACGTGTGTAGCACAAAATAATCAATAATATTTTAGCCCCCTGTGGTTTGCAAAGCTGCAGTTTAGTGACATTTTGTCTCGTAGAATAAGCAAGTATAAACAGTAACATAATTTTATTCCCTGGTTCAGCTCTCTACTTACCGACAATCTGATACATCGAATCGACGTTGATGTGCAACGGGCTACCGCTGTCACCCTAAATAATAACAACAAAAAGAAATTTGATTAAAATCGAACACTGGAATCATGTGGCGATGCACAATAGCTGAGCTCTGATTCTCTATTCAACTATGGCGTCGTATGGACTGTGCTAGAAATCGTATTATAATAATTTGTATAAATTGACACGATCTTTTGAACGTGGTTTGTTTATAAATATATCAACTACTTCCGTCCGTCTGGTGATTCGGATCAGCTTAACGACAACAAACGTGAACTGTGCCGACACTTTCCGACACTATGGATTTGAGTAAGTACTGGCATCACAAAAGGGTGATTGACGAATAGGAGATATACTTCGACAAACAATATTTCTGTCCGGTCTTACGTTTAAATTTTCCCAAACACAATGCGGAAACGAAAGAAAGAGTGAATAATTTAGTTTAAGCTGAAAAAGCAAGTTATTAAACAACGCCAAAGTTTTTTTTTTTTTTTTTTTTTTTTTTCGAATCGACGATAGATAGGTAGTTATTTTATTCAGAAACAAACGATTATCGAACACGTAGGAACAATGATAATTGACCATAGAAAGCTTTATGCAGGAAAATTATGCAACAAAATTATTAATAAGCTGAAAACAAAAATAATCAACGAGTTAAATTAAAAAGTTAAAGAATAATGAACTTTTTGACTTTAACTTTTTTACTAGTTAATGCCCACCCTTGCTGCCTAGGGACCCTGAGACTCCAAGTCCAGCCTTAAGCGCGGCTATGCGAAAACTAAAAAATGTTTAAAGTCAACGCCCGAAATTGAAAATTTGATAAGAATATTTGTTTCTAATCAAAACTAATCAAAACGTAGGTATAACATAATTAGTGATTAATTAATAACTAATAAGTGTAGTACTTGACAAGAGTCCTTTTTGCCTTCCATATATCCAGCACACATCATGTTGGGCCTGATGCGTTCCTTGTAGTTCGTCTTCAAGCAATCTTCGTTGCTCATGATCTGCACGGCTACCTCACGCAGTACGCGTGACGTGGTACCGCCCTGTTTGGTCGTCCCCCAGCCGGTAACGATGCCCTCGTAACCGGCAAAAGTTTTCCCTGTGTGTAAGAAACGAAAGAAAATCGTTAGAAAAATATTTTTAAAACGCCGAAAACAATCTAGGTCGCGTGGATAGTTTGACGAAGTGGCGACTACGCTTTAATATCAAAAAACAATGATAAATCTTTGACTTCGAAAAAACGAATTCAGTTATCAATAACGTAATATACGTCGTGGTAAAAACCTAATTTAACAAAATAATCAGTTTTACTACTTACACAACAGCGATACTCATTGTTGTGCAAGACTGCATTCACTATGTACTAGGTACCTATGTTATAATAAGGTATTTCATGAAAATATCGGACCAATACTCGCCTCTCCATCGGGGTTTTTAATCTAAATTTTTATGTCTTTGGATCGAAACTCGTTTAATATGTAAAATTTTGAAAATTGTCTCGAACAACATCCAATTTAAATTAAATCTCCTAACTTTTTTGTGCTATTAAGCGGATCACAGCTCATTCCACACGCAATCACAAACAATCATATTTGGTGATATTCCAATTTTTGTTGTTTTCGGCATACAACCCAAAAAATAAACAAAATATAAAAAAATGTTTCAAATAAAATATATTTAAAAACCAAAACCTAAACTTCTTGAAACCTGAAAATCTCAAAATTTTCTCTGTAAAACTCTCGATTTTGTTTTTGTTTTTGTTTTTTTTTTTTTTCTAGTATAATACTCAAAAAGTATGCGAAATTCAAAAAAAAAAAAATTGGGACCGACGTATCACTTGAGTCCAAATCAGAAAAGTTACTGTTTTTTTCACAGAAAAACAAACATCGTTGTAAAAACAACATACATTCTTCGCTGCGCTCAAAATGTAAAATGAACAGTTTTGACATTCTCAAATTCAACGTGGGTATTTAGGCCGTAATTTTTTTGTGATGATAATTCTTTTAAAAAGAGATATGTCACGACTACAATAATATTTATCAACAGCAGTTAATAAACAAAAGTTAAAAAACAGCAAATAACGGATTAAGCTTTTGGAGGCCGTTAGGCAATTTAAATCTTGGGGTCACGGTTTTTCTAACAGTTCGTATCAAATGTGGATTTCACTAACCAACAACAATAGGAATCCAAACATGAAATGAATATTAGCATATTTTTATGCGTTCAAACGGCAAAAAAACTCGGCATATTTAATTTATGCATAATATATAATTGTACAACACATTCAGAATATTTGTATGAAAAATCTGACGGTGTTTTGGTAATTATTTATATATTAGCTTACGATTTTTTTACACCTTTTTCCACTGTCACGGGATCCATTAAAAAAACAGGACCCATGGGTGCAATCGCCTACTTCGCTAAGCGAACGATTCGGCACTGATCAACGGATAGGTATTGCGATCGGGTTATGTACGTTAATGGTAATGTTATTGTTTTATTTACTATTTTTTTTACCGATTCCTTTTATTTTTAGAAAAACATAAACTCTTATATTGGTACACAATTTAAGAATAATAGTATTCTAGAATAGTGTTCTAGTTAGAAAACTACCTAACTAAAAACGCTAAAATTTAGTCATACGTACCTTCGTCTGGCAAGCAAACCGGATCGATACCGGTGTCCTGGCCGAGTTTTAATCCATCGGTGTCCAAACGCAAGAGCGCTATGTCGTTGTTGTGCGTAGCTGGCTTATACTTGTAGTAAATGTTTACACTTGTCACATTCAGGTCGATGTGTTTTGTCTCGTGGTCGTCAAAACGATCGTACTCCAAGAGCCGTACACGCAAGTCTTCCCATTCGAAGCTATTATTATAATAATTATCCGATTTCATTTAAACAATTATTACATTCATAGGTACACGGTAATAAAATATTTTCAAAAACATTTTGTGTCCATGTAAGTATGATGTTTTGAAAGAAAATATTCATTAAATATACAATATTAATATATATTTAAAATATTCATAAGTTTCGATAAAGCTTCGACCACCGCAGTTGCATAATATATAATAACACAATACGATAATATTTTTATGTCCATCGAGAAGATAATTTAACTTACTACCTATTTGTGGTCCTATTTTAATCACAAAGAATTGTGTATGAATTTTTTATATTTTGGACTCCGTTCGTTAGAATTAGGCACTTTTTCGGTTAAAAATGCGGTTGGCCTATAGCGTAACTCAACGCACGAACAATACACGCGATCGCCAGCTCATTAACGTGAAAAAGACTTTTTTTTTTTCACTCAAATCAAACGTAGGTATCGAAAGTAAATACCTAGGTAAAGTTTTTTTTTTTTTTTTTTAATTAAATTAAATGATTTTCTCACGATAACGTCAGTTATATATTAAGTGTTTATCTCGTCGGTAGCTGAAATGCAATTTATATCTACTCCGTTCCACGAGAGAGTAATAAAAATCCGCTGATAATCTTACGTTTAGGACACTCAGAATGATGAACTGAGGTCCGGAGACATAAACGGATTATTCTCTCTGTTCTGAACTGAGTATATATTGTCATAATTGTCAGATACTCAGACAATGTGGAATATTATATTTACCTGTCTGCCGATGTGCTGCTGGATATCGGCGTCTGGACATCGATGCGATGCGATTTCGGTATATCAATGCATTTACTGTTTTTTTTTTTTTTTTTATTTGTATGGAAATATAAAGAAGGTGCCGACTAATTTTGATCTAAACTTTTTTTTCGTATAGTAATCACACGTCCTTGTACTTATCGTATGTTATGGTAAATGTAAGTGTTTTTGTAACACTGACGGCTTATGTACTCTCAAAAAAATTAATGTTTATTGTCTTTAAAAAATTGCAGACCCGGGTTCAGTGTGTGGCCTGGGTGGGGCTGGCCCAGCCAATTTCTTCATAAATGTGATCATATAATACAATTGAATGCACATCTAGTGCAGCTATTGCCAAAGTAATCGTGTTAGACATTGGTTTTGATCGTAAAACTCGTGAAAAATTCAAATTTTATATTTGTTGTTTATTGGTTATCGACTGAGTGTTTGACTTTTGTTTGTATAAATTCAACAATATTGAGTGACTATAATAATGACTCTAATAACTGAAGATCCTAATAATAATTTAGTTTATTATATATTATCTTATATTCTATACACGCCTATATTATGTCGCTAAATGCTGTTAAATTTAAATACGTTACTGTAATGTTTATGCCGAACTCTGCCCTATACTCGACATAAACAACACCCAATGTTTTACTCCGAACATTTGTGCTCTCACCCAAAAAAAAAAATATTCCTGGATTCGCACCTGCTATAAAATACAACCGCTACGGCATGGTTAGTATATTGTTAGTATATGGTTAATATATTATTTGTTTGTATAGTTACTTGTTAACGCAATGGGCGGCCGTCAAGACGTATTTGTTGTTGATGAGCGAACCGCCGCAGTTGTACTTGCCCCGGTACGTGATCATCGCCATCCACGGATACTGGTGCTTGTACGTAGGAGTGCCACCGACGATTCTTTTATGTTTCCCCAAAGCCCCACAAGCTGAAACGATAATGGACGAAAACTCGGTAACAACTGCGAGGGTGAGCATTTAACTCGGTAAAAGTTAAGTCGTGTTAATTTCAATCGAATCTCAGATTAACTCGTTAACTTATTTCGTTTCGTTAACTGTATTTTTTTTTTCTCTGTGGACAACTTTAAGTGAATGCTCTGACGTCAGTGCTTCTAACGAAAGGTCTTTGAACTCCAATTATCATACTTTTGGGGGTCTCAAATTCGAAAGTTCAAAATTTGAAAAGTTGCGACGAAAAAAACTAAACGAATTTTGAGGGAAAACGTTACAAATTACGTCGGCCAACGCGTTTTTTTTTTTACATGGGTAATCGATCTAGTTTTTTGGCCATAACGTTCAAAATAATCAACAAAAATAGCTGAAACTTTTACACAATATTGATATAGGAAAAATAAAAGTTCGACCCAAGTTTCGAGAGATTTCGATAATTTTTGAGCTAAGTATAGAACTTTAAAATTTCCATTTTCTCTGTGTTTTCGTTCGTTAAAAAACTTAAACCTCGACAAAAAGTTTGGAAACGTAACACAAACAAGGTTTAAAAATATACATACAAGTACGTATGCTATTAAATAATTTCGAAAATTCATAAACAAATTTTTTTTTTCAATCGTTTTATATGTTGAAAAACTGTCAGAAAATGGTCATACACTTAACTTATTTTTAGAAAAAAATTCGTAACTCATAAAAATTTGTTATTTAACAATTCAAATTATAATACGTTATGGAAAAGCAAATTTTCTATCTGAAAAAAAATTCAAAAAATCCGTCAAGTAGATTCTAAAAAGCGTATAAAAAAAGTATTGAAAAATGGTGTGATCTGGTGATAGCAAATAAATTACGCACTGTTGTGCAATTGATACCAGAATTGTATTAACTCCTCAGATAACGGTCCAAATGGTTTTAAATTTTCGCATGTTATTTAAATTAATATTTTTTGCACTCGTGGATAGGTTATTTTAGAATTTTTAGACGATTTCCGTTGTTTAATTTGGTTTTTACCAGGACGTATACTAGACAACAGAGCACGCTCAGAATCGTATTTTTAAAGGCAATGATTTATCATCACTGCTTTCAGATACTAAATAACACGCTTGAACTACAACATCTAAACCAGAGAACTACCCAATGCGTAGTCGCTACTCCGTCAAACTATCCACGCGACCTAGAATAATCCCGGCTTTTTTTATTTAACTCTTTGACTTTAAGTTTATTTGTAATGATTTAAATTGTTTTTTAACTCTTTTTTTTTTTTTTTTTTTTTTTTTTTAGTAAGTAATAGTATTAGTAAGAAAAAATCAAAAGAAAACACGAAAAAAAATGTTTGAAATGAAAGAAATATCATACTATAAAACCACGCAAGTTAAAGATAATACGTATTATGAACCATAATCTTTATTTTAATTTAAGTTGGTTTTAATTCAGCATTGAAGTACACAACTAGGTAAATAATAATAATTAAAAAGGACTATTTTTCAATAATATTGTAATCAAAATCTGTAAAATCTGTGCAGTACCGCAGTTCGTTGGGACATTTTGAACGGTTAAATAGGTAAATGCGTAAAAAAAAAGCTTGAATGTGAGGCGTAGAACATTTAACACAATCATTTACAAAAACAACTGCAGTTTTTCATAATCTAAATATAAAAGTAATGTCGAAAGTTGTATGCGCGCGGCAAGTCAGTATTCTCTGCAACGTTCTACTTCCATATTACCTATCGCTGATTTATAATTTATGGAAAATCAGTTGTACTTAATTTATACGTGGCAGGTGTATCGCGTAAATCACTCAATCAAATTTCTTTTAAAAATTAGTTATTTTCCGTACTCCATCATAACATTCAGATTCCAATCAATTATTGTCTAGGTGCTCTGTCTTTTTTCATTTTGTATAACTATTAAAAATGTATTTTCTCTGTTTGTAATCCGATTTTTTTCTATATTCAGTATCCAGGTACACCTATTTGTATTTTAAAGCACTACGAAGAATGCGATATTGTAAAATGTTAAAAATGGCCTCGAATCTACGATTGTACCAGAACAAAAAAAAAAAAAGCCCTAAAAAATTATTAGTTTTCCTCTCTGTCGCGCACAAACCAAGAGAGTTCGAAATTAGTGCGATCGACAAGACGCGTAAAAGACGACGATTATACTATACAAATTGAAAATGATGAGCGACCGGTGAACACCGTGGGTAAAACAAATTTTTAATCGGCATACTAAAGAAACTGGAAAAGATCACCGCGGACTGTTTAGAATTAAATTACTGAATAAAATGCTCATAAAACGTACAAAATCGCCTAAAAACCGTATCGAAAATGTGCCGATAGTTTTAAAAAAAAGTTCGATAAATTATTAGAAAAAGAGACCACCGTGTGATTCTGAAATAATATTCTAAGCGTTTGGCGCAAAGTCAGATATAATTTTTGAGAAAGCTATACGTTCCGAAATCCTAAAAAGACTTATCCGTAACTAATAAACCGTACTCACAGCACGAGGGACATGTGGTCTGGTCGATCGGCGTGACCGATGGATCGAACGGCTCGACCCGTGACTCCTTGAAGTCGTCGTCGTCGTCGTCGTCGTCGTCGATGGTTCCCGCGCCCGACTGGCCGACCGGCGTGACCGTGTCCTGCAGTAGCTCGTCCGAGGGCCCGTCGTCGTTGTCCCCGGTGTCCGGTGATTCGGCGGTGGTCGTGATCGGTGGCTCGATCGTCGTGACCGATGATTCCGTGGTCGTGACCGACGGCTCGAACGGCGCGTCCGGCGGTCCGGTCGTCGTGACCGTGACCGGTGGCTCCTCGACCGGGGGGAGTTCTCCGTCGTCGTCGACGATTCCCGCGCCCGTCGTTTGTTGCCAGAAGCTGTGATATTCGTCGAGTTTCGACGGGCCGAGTTCGTCGGAACGATCGCCGCTCGAGATGATCTCGTCCGTCGCGCGCGTCACCTGAAGGAAATACGATGACGCCGTTATGTAGGTATTATGTACAGTTCTCGGCGGCAAACTGTGCAGCAAAGGCGATTTCGGTGTAGTGCTGGCGCGTTTTATTTTATTTTACATCGCGGCGGCAAACGATTTGAAGCTTGTTTCTCTGAACAGCAGCTATAGGCGTCCAAATTTCGGATGCTTGGCTCCTCTTTAGTTAAGTTACCGAAGTGCTTGCAACTATTTTAAAAAATAATAGGCGAACGCATTTAAATGAAAAATTTACTTTGTACTGACGTCTCTTCAGTAGACCGTTGATTGTATCAACTTAGAAGGGGCAGGGTAGAAAAAAATTTTAAAAAGTGGGTTTCTGTCCCCCTCCCCCCCCCCCCCCCGTACCACCCCGAATTCGAACACCGGGTGTTTTTGTCGCGCACGCGCTTTCTTCAAACGTAGAATTTACGTTTCGCCAATCAATACGCTACCCCTTGACCCTGCTGAACGAATATTTTCGCGATATCGTTTGCGTCCAAGGAGATTTTGTAAAACACGAAAATTGGCGCGTTTGAGTGGAGTACCGCGGTGAAAAGACGAAAAAATATTTAAAAAAAAACATAAAAAGACTGTGGTGGTTTATCAATAATGTTTTTCTCCTTAAGGTCGTAGTCGACCATACAACGAGTGACGAGCGTTATTTTCTTAAGTAAACTAGAATTAAATGTCGGTTTCAAGTAGAAAACGATTTAACTAAAAGTACCTGCCAGGTAGTGTTAAGATTTTAGTTAGGTAGGTCCTATCTATCTAAAAACTTCTGAGCGCAGCAAGCAAAGTATTTGTTTTTTTTTT
>CM029361.1:17979065-18032488 GCA_017140985.1 Hormaphis cornu
ACAAATATACGAGTATGCATGTTTGAGTGGTATCTGGAGCCCGGAGAATAGCATCGGGAAGCAGAATCGGTCAGTCGGGGACACTAAGTATTTACGTACGGGGGCGTGCACACGTCAATAAAATAAAAAACGAAACCAAAAACAGACAATAAGTCACCTGTATGATTGAGTTTTAAGTAGGTTATTTTCAATTGTTAAAAATTAAAATTTAAAAAAAAAAACACATTTTATACCGTTATCGTTGAGTTGTCGACTGTTTTAGTCCAGTTTTTAACATAATATATTATTGTCGTTTACGAGAAATAATACTATTCAGATTCTACATATTTTGTTGAATAAAAATTATTATTACGATGTGAATATTGTGATGTAAAAAAGGTTAGGTCTTTGCCGATGCAAAGTAGACATATTATTTTGTTGGCACATTCAAGTGTATTTTAACTTTTGATATATAAAAGCACTTGAATAGTTGCTGTCGGTGTATTGTTTGACTGTAGTGTTTTAACACGGATTCAAATGGGTAAGATTAATATCTGGTCGAACATTTTTAAGCTAAGCATAAAACTATGAAATTCTTGAAAAATTTACCAGGGCGTATACTATACAGACAACTGAGCCCGCTTAGAATCGTTTTTCGAAAGCAATGATCTATCACTGCTTTCAGATATTAAATGATACGCGTTTGAACCACAACTTCCAAACCAGTCGCTCACCCAAAGCGCAGTTGCGACTCCGTCAAACTACCCACGCGACTATTGGTCTTTGTTGATCTTTGTCTGTGTTTCGGCTTTTTTTTTTTTTTTTTATTGGTAAGTTCACATTTTTGATAAACGTGTTTTAAAAAAAAAATGACTATAAAGTAGTACCTGCCCTATCCAACCACTGCACCGCCCGTCGACCAAACGAAAGAGGCGTGGAAACGCGCGTCGCCGCACTGCATCTATGTTACATACAATATAATTTGATTTGATCCTCGAACACACGCTGGGAAAAGTAATTTATTTAAAAGGATATGCTTGTCGAAATCATATACACCTGCGGCCCAAACGAGTTTTTTTTTTATTCATAGTTTTTCGGTGTCTTCTCGACTGTCTTTCCGAATGGTAAACCTCCTCAACAATAGAAATAATAATATTTAACACTATACAGTTATATTATAAACATTATACAGGGTGTGATTCACGATCATTGAGTCAAACTTAAGGAGATGTTTACGTACCTTAAATGCATCAAAAAAAGTTCTTCAGACCCCTATCCTGTTCTCACTTAAAGGAGATAATATAAGTTTTGCGTTTTTTTTTTTTTTTTTTAAGGAACAGTTTTTTTCCATTAAAACGTTCTATCACCTGAACAAATGCACACACGATTAATTTGCGAATACATTGCTAAAAGACTCTTTGAATTTCTGTGCAGAAAAAAATTTATCTCAAACTTTTTGTTTTGTATATTGGATAAATTGGATGATAAAAATAACCCTAAACTTTAAGAACTTTAAAAGTTTTAATTTTATCTTACTAAAAAATTTAATGAACTTTTCAATGGTACACTCAATTTCATCATTACTTCCTTTGCCATCACCGTTATTCTACTTAATGTGCGAAAAACGTTGGTAGTGAGTAAAATTTTAGGAGCTGGAAAATCTTATAAACTTAGCTCATATCATACAGAAAATAGGATAACAAGTACGTAATTTAAAGACAAAATTTTATTTCAGAGATTCATGAAATAAGTATATAGGTCTTATTGCAAAAGTCGTTCAAAGTGTTCAACATTTTTTCTTAAACAAGCATGCGTGTGCTCTTTGGCGTACCTGCCTTCCACAGTTACAGGTACTGTTGTCATTCTCCGCAGTTTTACAGCTGCCTAAAGAATGCGCTCTCTCGCAAATTCTTGTCATTTAGTTGCTCCACACGTCATAATGGGTAGTAGGTACATAAAACGAAACAAAACAAGCCCTTCGCTCACCCTAGTCCTTTTTTTTTTTGGTACATTAAATGAAATAACGGCACCTTTTATGGGTAAAAAAACTTGCATTAAACAAAAAAAAAAAAACACAAAAATTAAAATAACTCCCTTGTCATTGAAAATATGAGACAGGGGTCAAGAGAACTTTTTTTTGTGTTTTTGAGGTGAACAAACACATCTTGAAGTTTGACACAGTCATCGTGAATCGCTCTGTATAACGCGGCCAGACGAGCGTGGTAAAAAAAAAAAAAAACCTTAACCGAGAATGGAAGATTGTTTAATCTCTGTGTTTTTTTTTTTTGGTGGATAATTATTATAATTTTAAAACACCCGGCTAGTCGACCGACGCGCGTAAACAAAAATAAACCATAAGCCGAGGGACGAAGTTAATTTGATTTCTTTGTGTTTTTAATGGCTATTTAATACACGACGATAAGAGTATGATTAGGAAGGGAAGGATCATGTAGGTGTATATATATATTTTTATTTTTTTCGTTTACCACGCTCGACCGGACTCATCTTTCTGAATCCCCACACTCGTTTGTCTCTGTCAGGAGAAAACCAACAAGGCGACGAGAGACGACGATAAATTTATCTGTACGTGTTTTTGGGTTACCCGATTTTTATTATTATTTTTCAATCACGTATCTACCTATTCCAGTTGATCGTTCGAATCTTGTATCTCTTATTATAATATAGTCGAGCCTGAATAGTTTTTTGTTCGTGCGACCGACTCCGGCGTCGTATGTATAGAGTTAGGTGTACATAGTTTACATATATAAAATGCAATGTAAAACGTGCGTGGGATTGTAATTTGGTTTTGATTGAAATTCTTTTTTATTGAGACTCATAACAACGAGAGGACGATTGTAAATTACACTAAACTCTCCCGAATTTGACGTGCGCAGCTGCAGAACTCTCCTGGTATACCTATATACTTTCAAAACCTACAGTATAGTGGATGGGTACTAGGTATGCAAATTGTCCGGGATCATTTTTAATCTTACCTGACTGTGCGTAGGCATACTGTTTTAAGTCCGAGGCTCAAAACCGGTTTATTAATAGAAAAATTTATAACAACAACACGAAAATTCATTATTCCGTAGAACGAAAAGATGCAAAATAACCGGAATATTATAAATTTTAGTTTTTACATTGACGTTTTTTTTTAGATTCTGAGCATCTCTAATAATTGTACTTTGAGGGGTCTCGAGTTTGAAAGATCAAAATTGAAAAAGTTACATTACATTACAAGTACGTCAAATTTGACCTGAAACGTTAAAAATTA
Organism: Hormaphis cornu; assembly: GCA_017140985.1. NCBI lineage: Eukaryota > Metazoa > Arthropoda > Insecta > Hemiptera > Hormaphididae > Hormaphis > Hormaphis cornu. The sequence goes on from CM029361.1 coordinate 17,982,319, forward strand.
CGACAAACGTGTTTTTCGACATAGGTAATTGATTTTAGCTTTTTGGCCATAACTTTTTTAAAATATTTGACGGAACTAGCTGAAACTTTTACACAATATTGAAATAAGTAAGTTACAGGTCCTATAGTAGTTTCAAGTTGTTTTAAAAATTTTCATATTTTTTTTTTTTTTTTTGTGGTTTTCGTTCGATAAAAAACTTTAACAAAAAGTTTTGAAATTTCAACACAAGGTTAGCAACAAGTAAGTACACGAGATACTCAAAAATTTCAAAAATCCATAGTAATTATTAATGTTTTAGTCGTTTAAAGTTGGAAAATTTTCAAAAATTGACTTAATTTTAGAAAAAAATTCGTAACTCGCACGAATTTGTTATTCGAGAATTTAAATTATAACGCGTCATGTAAAACAAAATTTGCAAACTGAAAAAAATTCGTCAAGTAGATTCTTAAAGCGTACGTAAAAAACTATTCAAAAATGATGCGATTTGGTGATAACAAACAAATTACGCACTGTTGTGCAATTGGTAATTGAAAATCGTATTAACTCCTCAAATAACGGTCCAAATGGTTTTAAATTTTCACACGTTGTTTAAATTAATATTTTTTACACGTGGATAGTATGTTTTTTTGGAATTTTTAAACCGTTTTTATTGTTAAATTTGATTTTTTACCAAAACGTGTACTAGACAACAGAGCATGCTCAGAATCATATTTTCAAAGGCAATGATTTATCATTGCTTTCAGATATTAAACAACACGTTTGAACTAAAAAATTATTATTAATAATAGTACATTAAATTATGTTGTTGTTACTATTGTTTTTTCAATTGTCAATTACCGAACAGCGAACAGCGTTTAATAAGCGCACACTTTTTTTTTTTTTTTTTTGTTAAACTTAAGTGTGGACGAGTATATATTATGATATTTGTACAATGCTGTCGCTTTTCACTGCAGAACAATGTATAGCCTATACCTAATAGTACACATTATGAAGATGCTTTGGGGTAGGTATTACATTGTTGAAAATATAATATAGGTAGGTACAATAATAGTGAAAAAAATATAATAAAATATACGTGTTAGTTTAATTGTTTATTTATGTACTGTAATTTAACTGCATTATTGAAGTATTACTGGCTATGGAACGTGAAATTTTTTTTATGCCTGATACCTCTAAAAATATTTTATTTAATAGGTTGGATTTAAGCCCGCTACCGCTAAATCAAAAACATTGTTTGTGTTATGGAAAAGAATACTTAGGCCCTCATCCCTAAGGACTCGACATTAAAAAAAAAAAACTGGCATTTATCACTCACGAGATCCTAACGAATTCATAAACACTTGATCATTCGTTGAAATCGGTTCATTAATAAATAACGCTTTATATGTATAATATAAATATGAAACGCGCAACAACAATTTAAAATGTATAAACGTGTACATATTTTAAAACATTTCATACAATTATTGCTGACCACTTTAGATCAAACATGTTTCAATTTCGGTAACCAAAAAAATTATTTTTTATCAATAGAGAAAACAATAATTCACCTACTTGCATAAAATCTCCCACTCGTCTCTAGCTAAAACTGAATTTAATTTTGTATAATCAGAGCTACTAAAATATATTACAGTTTCTTGTTAGGCTAACTTGAGAAATTGTTTTTGAAAAATTACTTATTGTTTATTAAAGAGTTATTGTTTTTTAAAGAGTTGTGTAATACCAGCTGCTGTGATTTAAGTAACACGATGTGCACCACTGGTAAAAACTTGAGAACACTAATTGCTTTTTAGTAAATATTAAATGTAATAAGGAACAAGTTACCTATGTTATTAAACTGGTACCTACAAACAAAAGGCAGAAAATAAATGTACAATTTTGTATTTAGTTTGTCAGTTTGTCAGTATAATAACCGTTTACATAAGTATTGTGAACCTTTATTATCGCACAAAATATAACATTAGAAATGTCTCTGGTTTACATTCTTTGATGTACTTCTTGTTTTTTATTAGATGCAATATTTGAGGAATATTTTTTTTTTGGACTATATTTGCATAGTAATCAATACATAGAAAAATGCAAGCTAAAATCACAAAAAATTACAATCACATTTGATTTACCTATACTTTACACTAAAACTATTCTACAAAAGTGGGTATGATTTTATTCAAAAATCTTGATCAGCTTAAAAACCTAATACCACAAAAAACCCAAGCATAAATGTTAATTTAAACTAATTCCTGTTGACAATCTATAATAAGTGTTAGGTTTATCAACTATAATATTTACTATATTAATGTTATAACACAACTGCCCATATTTATCATTATTTTTGGTTCAATTTTAACTTTTACATTATAAAATTCTGTTGTTAACTACTTTTTTTTTGGTTTAGTAACCATAAAACTACGATTTGGCACCAGTTTTGTCATTTTCTAACCAAGCCTATACCTATCAACTCCCTATTACAATGCCTCCTCTCGAGAGGTGCTAATAGTGGTGAACAGCCTGTTTCCAGAAATTTTAAAGATGGACCCCAAAATGGGTCCAAAACAATAGTAGGTATATTAGCTGAAACATCACAGTATAAAAAACCTGATAGTTTTGTGCTTGTGAATATTTTAATCTATTTTGATGGTTGGTCACTTACATTCCACACAATAGTCAAACAATCTTAATAATATATTCATGTTACATCAGTCTTTTGTCTAAAATAATTCATGTTTAGTTACATGTTTGCAACAATCATATTTGTTATACTCTGGATTGATAAAACAATGTTTGAACAAGGCTTTATTCAGGATTTAATTAATCATAAGATTAATTAAAATAAAAAATTATAAAAATATATTATAATAATCTATAAGACGTTATAAGTTATCTTAATATGAGTATAAACATTAATTAATGTACGTTAGTTAACACCACAAATGTATATAGAGGACTGTGAACAAGAACAAATTCTATTTTGATAAAGTGTCCCACATATTATACTCTTTTTATGCGCTCTATTCGCAAGAATTTAACTATAACCAGTATTTAACTGAAAGCATGGGAATATGTGTACATCAAACCTTATAAATGCATGTAAACGTCTGAATGTTTTAAACAATTTTCATGAACATTTTGTATCACTTATCTACATGGTAGTAAAATATAGTCCCGTGTTACATCATTGTTTTGTCCATAATGTTTCATGGTTTAGTACATGTATGCAACAATCATATTTATTAAATTATGTATTGATAACTTAAATAAGGCATTTTTTAAATTAAAAATGTATAAATATTAAACATTAGCTAACAAATAAATAAATAAAAACAAACAAAACATAAATAAAAATTACAACCATATAATTTATGTAAATGCAAGAACAGTACAAAATATAATACATACATACATATGTTGTAAAGTACAAATATGGCGAACAAACTAAAAACAACTATAAACAACAATACTTGCTGTACAATAATTGCTGTTGTATCAATTTTTGATATTATTCTGTATTTTTCAATTTTCTTTGTGTTTATGATAAGGTTTATTAATATGTCATTAAGGCGTTAGCCTATAGCATTAATATGAGTACATTTTATTGTTATTATTATTATTTTTTTTTTATATAACTCTCTCATTACTATTGTATATATACTTTACTGCTGTACTACATGCCCTTGCGGCGTTGATAAATCAATAAATAATACAAAAAAATAAAATAATAATAATTGTAGAAATTATAAAAATATATTTTTAAGATGGTTATTTTTAAGCTATGTAACCAATTTTTGTGGTTTTATAGTAGAAGGTAGAGATAAAAGTATATTTGCGATGGTTTTTCAGGCAAATAATTGTGTAGTTTAAGACTCCTTAATTAAATCACGCACAATTTTCTTTTTCAATAATGACTGGACAAAGTTGTTGGACTGAAAAACCAAACAGAGAAATATTATTAATAACACATAAATATACCTATAAATTAAATAATATTACAAAAGACTATTTAACACATCACTATAACAACTTGTAAATATGTTTTTTGTATCATAACTCTTTCAGAAGTTGTTTGAAGCTTTTATATATGATTGGATACTAAAACTTATCTCGAATTAGGTACAGGTACAATTAGGTATTATATATCATCTGCAAAACGTTTTTAAAATAATTCAAAGACGAGCAAAACATTTTAAAGATCAGTCAGATGGTAAACAAATTTTGGTATCGATTAGCTAGTAAACTAAATCGCTTCTATTTTATTGTATAATAAGATAATTAAAAATCATATAAATCACTGTACTTAGGGATACATATGAGCTGATCTTCTTCATAATCAGCTTAACGGTCCATTTAGGACCAGCGCTGCCATCGAGATCTCTCTCAACCTATCTCTCTGATACACTGTTTCTAATGTTCTGGTCTATCATTACTAAATCTTTGGCAACTACGTCAATCTATTGAGTTTTTGGGTCATCTTAGAAGGGGCCTCGTTTTATTTATTCTATTGATTAGCACATTTTTGAAACTTTTATTTTTTAATAGTTCGAGCATGCATGGAGAGCGAACAGTTTGGCAGTTAATCAAAAATGTACATATAAGATGATATTTTGAAAAAATAAATATTGTAGAGAATTCAGAATATTTTTAATGTTTTTATGTTATGTGATGTTATAGGATGTTGTACAGTTGGGTTCAATGATGGCTTTTGATAATCTTGATTATAACTATTGACGTACTTATCAATTATGACTAATTATAGCAGTTTTGGGTTAAATCCAATCTTTGAAAACACTCCAATATGATTCATTATGCTTATCAAAGGGAAAAACTTCCCGGATTCATCGTTCTACGTCTCCCATCATGCTCTGCCTTTCTACATGATGACCCAAATGATATTTTTATCTCCAACATTTGAACATTTTACGGCACCTAAAATTTGTTAAAAAATAAAATATGGAATTCAAAATGTTATTACTAAAAATTTTCAACTACCAACTTTCTTATGCCGTACAATCATGCCATCATCAAATACTTCTTTTTGATGAAACCAAGCCAAGAAGTTGTAATAAAACATTTTCAATCCATATATAAGAAAAAATCACGATTTCAATAACTCTACAATTAAGGCTTTTGCTTTTGTAAAATAACAAATCTGGAACACTTATTTTTTTCTATTTGTCGTCTGAAACAAAATAAAACAATTTCATGATAAATAATTGTTTATTAAACCAATAATTAAAATAGTTAATATTCATAAAGTTAAATCAATTTTACCAGTGGTGCAATCCGAGGAGAGGTTTGAGGGTTGCAAATTGCCAGGCAAGTTCTAGGTGCTTATTTGCAGTTTCTCTTCGAAATCCCTCCGGCAGAATTCTTACTAAACCCACCAAAGAATAAATCCTGGGTGCGCCACTGCAATTTCATTATTATAATATAATGTGATTTAGGTACATTGTTTTATAGCTATTAAGTTTAACCAAAATTACTAGATAATGTATCGTTTAAACGCGTTTAGGCAACATTGGCTTAATTCTTGTGTATTTTACGTGAAACTGTAAATAATCTAGTTAATATTTTATTCACTAATGTAAACAAAATTCATTGTTATACATTTTCGGTTTTTTATCAAAGTTTAGAGTTATTATTAGCCTCAAAAATAAAGCATAGAACCCTATTAATTTGGGGTCAAGATTACCTCACTTTAACAACAGCCTGGCGATAACGGTCCAAATAAAAATTGTTATAGAAGATTATTACTTTACACTGCGTGTACCAAATACATTGTTACAAAAATAGAAATATTGAACAAAATTATTTTTGAAATTGCTTAAACAGCCATAAAGAAGAGTGCTACGCTTACACACAACAAACAGAATTATAAAAATAAAAAACCCTTGCTGCCAAATGCCAATGAAGGGTTGATTAAAGGAAAATACACTTTTGCAAACAATTGGTAAAAGATACAAGAAAATAACACAAAAAACATAAATTTTGATTTGACAGTCAATATTCAGAAGACATTATTAAAACCAAACAACGTTTTGTTACTACAAATGTTATTACAAGTGTTACTTACAGAGAACTCTAATTGAAGAAACAGCAAACATTATTTTTTTCTAAAGAACTATGGGCTATCATTATTCATTGTCCCCAAAAAACGCATAGTGCTGAGCAAGTATGCAATACTTACGTTAGAACTTAGAAGCAAACAAGTTTCTCCGCAACCGACATCACGTGTCTGTTATGAGGACATACGAATATCATAATTAATATTATAATTCCAACAATCCAATAGACATTTGAGGTTCTACTACTCTGAAGCCGAATCCAGTGTCGGTCGGCGTTCTGTTGAGCGATCGAGCCAACAACTAGCGTTCTTGTTCCGTGGAGCCATAACACTGCAATCGGGCATAGGTATTGTGATAAAATATAATATTTTTGTTTTATAACGATGAAAATTCTTTTCTTACGTCTTACACGGCAATTTATCATGTTCAAATGGCGCACCGACCGTTTGCTTCGTGTCTGAAAGCGAATAAAATTGTCAGCGCGCACAGTGGTCGCTTTACACCGTTTGCCGATTCAAACTCTGATCCCGCCCATTTAAGTGCGCGCGTCCGAAAATACCTAATAATTACGAGTCGATAAAATTCTTAAAAATCAATCGACAGCCGAAGTGTTTTTATCATAACATAACAATTGACTAGTTTTTGCGGGTGTATTAAAAGCAAAGTGGTGTGCTTACTATTTGTACTCGATCGCATATGTTCGGCGCTAAAACACCCCAGGGATATCAAAATTTGATTTTGACATAAAACAGGTATTCACATATTAAAAAACCGTCCGAGTTCCGATACATAAAGTACGCGAATACCACAGACATACACACCTATTATCACAAATTAGATTAGATTTTATCTTATCTGTGCTATTATCAACAATATTATGTTTATCTTTCATCGTGATTTTAATAAAATTTAGGTCACGAATCTATGCAATACCGTTTTATAATTATTTTGTTTCTGTAGGTATTGTAAATATCCGTGATACGATTAATGCAGTTGAAGTTACTATACTATATAGTTTATCGATATGTTTGTTACTTAAGTCTGTTTTTTTATTAATCAACCAACTAAAAATTGTTGAAACGTTCTATTGACAGAATGCATCGACGGTATAGCACACAAGGTCGAGTTCCGGTATCAACTAAAAATCTCATTACTCTGCATACCTTACAGTGCAGTTGCAGTATAAACTCTGTCACTAGCGTCACTGCAAAGTTGGTTCATAAATAATGCGAAACGTTTTTTCACTCCATTAAAACACAATATTAAGTTTAACAATTTTGCCGTTATAAATTGAATAATTTACCATGAAAGTTATTTTTTTATTATTTTAAACAAGTATTGAACGTTTAAAATGATCATAATATCACTCATAATTTAGTTGCTCACGCGAAACCCTTAAAAAAATATGGCCCATTCATTTGATTAGTACCCTGGCACGATGTAGAAAACACTAGAATTTTCTACATCTTAGAGACGATTGTTGTGTAACATTGATATACTATATTATACTATTTTATCGATATTCAATACGAGCGTAGTGAGTGTAACGACCTCCCGACCTCCGCGATAAGCATTTTGTTCGGTTTTCGAACTTTTGTAGTAAGTACCTAGACTGAAATGTTCACAAAATATTTAAACGTATAAGATTTCAACTATCGAGCGATTTCAAATAATATTGAGCTATAGAACTTAAAAATTTTCATTTTTTTTTCTTTTTAATGTAATTTTTGTTTGATAAAAAATTTTATTTTCCACAAAACGTTTAACATTTCAAAAATCCTAAATCTCAATTCTGTCAAAAATTTCTTCTACCTTTGTATACTCATTTTCGTAAAAGAGAATCATAACTCGCAAAAATTCTAAATTGTTTAAAACTTACTATCGTGCGTCGCCAATTAGGATTTGACAGGATAAGGATCAAGAACAATAATTTAAGCTTCCAGTGATGAGTGATCAAACACGGAAGACAAAACACTACGAATTTAGGGGAAAAAAGCAAATGAAAAAAAATCCGGGATTGGTTTATGTCGCGCGTGTGATTTGACGGAGTAGCGACTGCGCTTTGGGCGGGTCACTGGTTTGGAAATTGTGGTTCAAACGTACTATCTGAAAGCAATGATAAATCACATTGCCTTCAAAAACACTATTCTGAGCGAGCTCTGCAGTCATCTAGTACCAGGCACGTAACCAGGGGGGGGGCCAGGGTGGGCCGGGCACCCCTAAAAAAATCATTGGCCCTTAGCTGGCACCCCCGGAAAATCTTTCAACAAAATTTGCCCCTATATTACGCCCCTGTCTCTAGATAGTTTTTAGTGGCTGAGGCCGTTGGCCGTTGGGGGCCAAAAATATATGGCCCCCCTGTTGACAAAATCCTGGTTACGTGCCTGTCTAGTACGTACGTCCTGGTAAAAGTAAATTCAACAATAAAAACAGTCCAAAAACTACAAAATTCGTATGTGCAAAAAAAAGTTTTTAAAAAAATATTAATTTTAATACGTAACAGTCGATCGGTTATAACGTTATTGGTTTTAACTCGATCGAACCAACACTCCAGCGAGCATTTCGGTATGAATTTTGGTGTTTTCGGACTCGCAAAACGCGTAAAATTCAAAAATTTGTTTGAAATAAAATACAATTCAGGAATCGCTTGGGGACGTACGCGACTACACGCGTTTGGCCGCGAGCAACACGTTTCGTCTGAGGATCGAAAAACTTGCCGAATCACAAAAATGTGCAAACACGTCATTTCTAAGGGGTTGTACATAGGCAACTTTTCTGTCATCTGCTAGCGCGTCTTGTCTGCGTGCGAGTACATATAGTACCTAGTAAACGATTCACCCCCGTCCCACAACCAACGCAACGACCGTACTATAAATACTGTGTTATACGTCTTGTTCGTGTGTGTGACTTTACTTACTTAACTTTAGCACGTAGGAATAAAAATTAACATTTTTTGATCGATTTAGCGCGGGTACTTGGTAACGTACTCTTGGTAACGAGGGGAGAAAAACGTCTTCCTAGTTAAGTTTTCGTCAAATCGAAGTGGTAATAAAAATATTATCAAAGTGGTCCGGGCCGGTAAGAAGATCGGGAAGGTAAAACGCCGAATTTATAATATCATTACACTACGGTTTTATACACACGCGTACGCGTTAAACAATTGCGGCAATCCGAGTGAGACGGGATAGAAAATAGGGAACACAGAATGGAGGAGATTTCGGCTGAGGCAATTTTTTATACATTCCAACAGTATGTTGTACTACTCATGTAAATATCACGTGTAGGCCACAACGCGTACCGAATAATATCGTTGTTAGATAAAAAAAAAAACCGGCTATTTTATGTTTTAAGTGCGCGTGTGAGCCATATAGTATGTACGGTGTATAATATTGTTGTGTTTTTTATGTATAACGATCCGGCAGGAGACGGCGAGAGGAAAATATGTGGCACACGCGCACTCGCACGCACACAATCTCGTTGGTACGACCACCGCGGCAGTGAACAACATTTTCTTCGTGACGAAAATGTAGAAACAAAATCAAAATGTAGATCGCGTGGGTAGTTTGATTCTGTGGAAGCGACTACGTACAGCGTACGAAATCATATGTACAAACCGATTTGTTGCGGTAGGTACCGGAGCGCGATAACGATGTAAACTGAGCGAATCCCGCTTAAATAATATATCCCCCAGCTTTGAAGCGCTGAACCACCTAGCCATTAGTTTTCTCTAGTCTTCGGAATCGGCGGTATGTTCTAACTGCGCACTTTGCCCCCCCCCCCCCCCCCGCGCACGGTTGTTGTCCTAAATTCTGTTTTGGCCATAAACACACATATTATACGTACAATATACATTGCGCGCATTTACTGTTTTTGTAGAAAAATCAACAACAGAAGTATCGATGGTGTAAAACGTAAGAGGAGCGTATGATTCTTTTTTTTCACGTAAATTTCCCGGAGGCTGGAGGTGAACCGTCGCCCCTATGTTACTCATGTCCATAAGTTTAACGGGGTGGACCGGTTCGCGGTAAGTTGGACCCCCCTGGTGTCGCTACATAACGTAACGCACGGCTCGGCCGGTGCAGTGCCGTGCTCTCTCAGATTTCGAGAACCAGTAATACATTTTCGTTTAGAAAACGTTCGTGTAAAACCGGTCCGCGATAAAGAAGAACTCGGGCTGTCTGCAAGACGACCTCCTCGGGCAAACGGCGACGGTCGACGACGGCGCGAGTGCGCACCGCGTCCGAGTAAAAAAAAACAGTGGGGTAAGCCGCTATAATATTATGGATTATTACTACCTGTGTGGGAGGGGGGAGGGGGCCTCCGCCGCCGCCGCCGCCGCCGCGGTAAGTACGTAAAATCCACGGACCGAGAACATCTACACTAATAAAAATATGATGCCCGCACAGAACAGTTACGTTGCATATTTTACAACGTCTTAATTTGGTGGTCGTCGGGTATTTTTAATAATTTTCGCGTAATTAATTAATTAGGTTCGTCCAATTCACGCGCGGTGTCGCCCGGAAACAACTACAGGTAACGGTTGTCTCAAACACTTGGGAATAGAACAAAAAAAAAAAAAAAATCGCACCCAGTGAAACGCGGATATTTTATAACCTTTACGGTAATTATGTACTACAAAAAGTACAGCGCGATATGTCGCTTGTTGAATATCGCGCAGACGGCCGAAAGGATCGGAGCAGAATCTCATCCAGGTACGATCACAGCAGTCGCCTAACCGTACGAGGTACAAAAAACGTTTGTTACAACGATTGGCGTCCGTTTTTTTGTGTTAGATAACAACAATATGGATCAAAACGAGCATAATAATATCGTTTTCAACGAAAATATCGCTAATGTTCTTCAACGTCCGACGTCCAGCTGCCGTCAAGAACGTAATAACATTATTTCGTTCGCGGGTAAGTCAAGTATTTAAATTCGGTTTTATTTCGAGTATTGTTTACAAAATCACTATAAAAAAAAAAATATAATATAAATTTATATAATATAATATATTATTTTTAATTGTATTATATAATTTTTTTTTTTTTTTTTATATAGGTAAGTGTATATGGGTAGGGGTGGTACACGAGTTATAAACGAGTCATAGCTATAGTGACAAACGTCTTTGGCACGGTCATAATTTTAACTTTTGCATTGTACCTACCTAAACAATATCGACCCGAAATAATACCTGCCCAGTGTTTTTAGTTTATTTAATTAAATTTGAGATCAAATAATTTTTTTCGGTGGCGTACATTCGAATTTGCCCCGGGGCACGATGGTGATAAAAATAATCTACGGAAAACGTTATTTCCTTATCATTCTTTTCCCGCCTATAATCAGTTACACGACATATTCGGACGTTCTGTTACTTCGCTCAAAATGTGTCAAATTCTAATGCGAATTTTTCAATGATAGTTTTACACGCTGCATCGATGTGAATTTATCAGTAATAAGTACTTGTACTTACATTAGAAAACTTAATTGGATTCGATGTATTGTCTTGGAAAAACAGGACATAATATAATATTATTCGTTTTAAAAACACGCAAGGTTAGCGCGGCCATTCTACAAGCATCCTAGAATGCTGCTGGGTTACTAAATTTTTTTTTCGAACCATCGACCAGGATACTGTGTACGTATATATATTGACCAGCAATTTTTGTCCAACCGTGAGTACACTCACCTGTGTGCCAAAACCTAAATGGTATAAAAATCTTAATTTGTTAAAATCGAAAAAAAAACATTTTTAAAGTACCAACTTATCTACAACTTATATAAGCAGGTATATTTAGTACCTAATTTTTCTAACATTACATTTATATTAAATAGGTAACCGTTGTAAAATACTTGGTTACTTTGTTACAAGAAACGTTGTTAGTTTGAATTACTTCTAACAGAATCATTAACAAAAAAATACATTTGTTTGTTGATTTTAGTAATACATAATTTTATTTTATAATGTGTTTGGAACTAATAAAATTTGCCGAAAATAAAATATTATTATAAAAAATAATAACTGTTTCCCTAGTAGATAACCAATTCAACAATTTTAACTACTATTTAAACTAGTAACTATGAATGTGCGGAAAACAATAGCGAGTTCTTAGAATATGTCTAGACTTATGTTGGGGATACCTCAAACTATTATTAATTTATACAATGCACATTTGTAATTACTTATTTTTTCTTAGTTTAAATAAATATTAAATAGGTAAAAGTGTAATAATATAATTTAATTATATTATATTATTACTCTTTTACTTTAGTATAGAGCGTTACACGACCCTTTAAATTTTACAAAATATTTTTTTTTTTAATTTTTACCTTAGGTGTTTAAGCCCCCCCCCCCCCTATGTCACTGAATCTAGTGAAATTATATTGTATAAATCATTCGTATTTTAAATTTTGATTAATTGAATTGACTTTTTATTTTAAAAATAAGTACCTTTAATTATTTAAGAAATTTCATCATCCTACGTATTGTTCGTATAAATTATATTGTACTAAATGCAAATTGTTTTACTATATTATTTTATTTTATTTATTTTTTGATTGCTACAGTTGAAGGAAATTCTGATGAAAATGAGTCTATTTATTCTCATGATAGAGATACTAATTTGGAAGACTGTGCAGATGAAAAGTATGATGATAATAATGATAATGAAGATGGTGGTTACTCTATTGTAATAGATGAATCGAGTAGTGACGAATCTACTCAAGTTCAATACCAGACCCAAAATACATGTAAGTAAAATTTTTGAAAAAAAAAAAAAAATGTTTCATATTATTTTAAACCAGTTTGTATTTAATTATATAATAATTATTTTGATTATTCATGTTTTCATTATAATTAATAGCATTAAGTAAATTAACTACTATTCAAAATCATTAATTATCACAAGCTTTCCCAAAATATTTTTAAAATAATTTTAATTATTATGATGATTTATAAAGAAAATATGATATAGTATTGATGTATAACTTTTGTTTTTTAAGTCAAAGAAAATTGTGACAAAAATGATGTTTCTACTCAACCTAGCATCAGAAATTTAAAAAAGATTCAACGAAAAAATTGGCTTATGGGCTACTCGACACCGAAAGATAAAAGTATAGCAGCTCAATCTAGTAACAAGGAGTTGGTTGCATGTCATAGGAGGTGTAAAGATTGGTTGCAAGCAATTAGATCAAACATATATAATGAATTTTGGAAACTTAATTATTATGCTCAACAAGATTTTATTAGATCAGCAGTGTGTAAAGTTAACGCTATCAAACGAAATCCAAACCCTTTAAGAATAAGAAATTTCTCTTTTAAATATTACTTCAATTGTGACGGAAAGCCAAAAAGGTGCTGTAAAAAGTGTTTTACAACAACATTAAATGTAAAAGAAAAGTTTTTACGTACAGTAGTTAAAGATATGCCGTGTAGTGTATCTTATGCTACCAATGATGATTCTACTCAACCTAATATCAGAGATTTACAAAAGATTCAACAAAACAATGGACTTATATACTCAACATCAAAAGATGAAAATATAACAACTCAATCTAGTAACAAGGAGTTGGTTGGATGTCATATGAGGTCATAAGATTTTGATTCCAGTAAAGAAAAAGTGCTTTGTGACAAAATAACTAATAAAAATTTTTTAAATATTCACAAAAATTCCTTCATCTCCAACGTATAAAACTACTAATAATTCAAAGTATTTACCTGCTCGTTCTGTAATGTACAAATTATATTGTTCTGAAACCCATAAACCATCTTATAATCCAATTCATGGAAAGGAATTAAAAAAACAAAATTGAAGTTTATAACAGGGCAGACTTGTAATAAATGTCATGCTTTTAAAAAGAAAATTAAAATGAAAAGTGATGATGAAAATATAAGTAAATTAACGGAAGATTTCTATAACCACCTCAAACATTATGCTGAATATGTTTATAATGCTTAGTTTTGACAGGAAAAAATCAAAGATAGATTCAACAATGATTTGTCTGTCTTTTAATTTGCAACAAAACCTACCAACTCCATTTCTAAAATCGTTCATCGATTTTGACTATAAAGTATTGGACTTATAATTTGTCTACACACAGTCTAGCGGCTAGTCAGACATCTTGTTATTTGTGGCACGAAGAAATTGCTCGAAAAGGTGCTAACAAAATAGCATCATACATTCACAAAGAACTTTAAATTTACCAAATAATGTGAAAACAGTTATATTTTACTCAGACTCATTTTCGAACCACAGTAAAAATTCATTTTTTGTGCAATGTACTTTGTTGTTCTTACAAACAAAACGTCTATACAACAAATAAATCACAAGTTCTCTAGTGCTGGACCCACTCATTTGGAATGTGATCACTTGCTTATAGAAAAACTGAAGAAACATTCTACAACTCAAATATCTCATCCAAGGGACTGGGTTTTACTTATAATCTGTACAAACAAACAAAATCCCATTTTATGTAAACAAAATAAGTCAAGAAAATTTTTTTGATTTTGGAAAAGCATTTTAAGATTCTTTTTTTACACTCATTAAAAATGTAGATGGAAATAAATTTAACTGACACGATGTCACCTGGTTTCAATACAGAAGCAGTGACATTGATACTCTTTATTACAACACAAGTTTGTCTGAAAAAGAGCCTTTTAAGGTTCTAGCTATAAAAAGAAGTAACTATGCCAACTGCCAACTATCCAACTGCTCACATTCATATCAAATTGTTACCATGATTTGTATAAAAATTTGGTTGATATTGATACTGATTACCAATCAGATGATCCAGATCTCATTTTACTGTGTTCAATTATTTGAGTAAATTAAGATTAAAGCCAGGGGAATAAAGTAATAAATTATAAGTTAAACAAAATGACACTAATATCATCAAATGGTATTTTATTATTAATTGTTTTGTTATAAATAATTATTAATTCACAAGCCTTGCGCTAAGAAAATTTTAGAGTTTCACAGTAATATAATAACCTATAATAATCCCTAGGATATTGCTTAAACTTAAAGGGACACAATTCCACTCTCGATTTTGGCCACAGAACGTGTTCTCTTGAAACCAACTTTATGGAAACAATATGTATTGTAGAGCTATCAAATATTTACTGTACATAGAATAGAACTAAATCAAAGCAATAGAAATCACATTTTGTTCATGCAGTTAAAGTTATTAATTGATTTAATTAACAATTATTAGTTTTATTTTTGGTTTTTCAATAAACTGATTAAAATTTATCAAACAGTGCCATCAACAAAATAATGACGCTATTAAGCAAATCAAATTCTTCTGTATGTGCATTGAAAATGTAATTTTCTTGTTACATAACGCGTCTAATTTGTGTTGGTTTTCGCTAAACAATGTTTACTTCACTGAAATGATATGCTACAAATTTGTGCAATCATAAATGAAAAAAAAAAAAACATAAAAAAAAATGTATACACTCAAAATTTAAAACTATAAAACCAATAATTCAAATATTTTTTAAATGTTCGTTAATCTTAAAATTTAGCAAAATTTGTGACACATAACTCCCTAAAACCTACCCATGTCACCTACCTAATTACTGCTCAAAAGATTCCTTAAGATAAAATAAATGTATATGTTTTCTTATTTTTGATAGCCTGGGTAAATAACAGATTATTCACAACCAATTCTCAATTTTGGTTCTTAATTTTGGACTTAAATCTATGATTCTTTGAAATATTTTGGGAATAACCACTTGTGACTTCTGTCACAATAATGCTTGCAAAAACATTATTAGCAAAAGCTCTTTTGCAAATTTAGCATTAGTTATGAAAATATTAAATAGGTTAATATTTCTAACTAAATAAATCATACATAGAGGAACTAAAAAATACATAGCAACCATTTCAATTAAAACATATTTATCCTTAACTCATCACAGTACTATTTATATTTATATTATAATATAACAAACATTATTGGTCCACAACTGTAAAATTATTATTTCAAAATGTTTATTAAAAAGATTCCAAAATGTTGATAAAACGTTACTGCCCAAATGGCGCTTTAAAACTGCATTTTATATTTTAAATTGCACAGTGTGTGCTGTACTGCTCATGAGCGCAAGGCTTGATTAATATTTAAGTACCTGAGTATAACCAAAAAAATAATATTTTAAGGATTTTGAATGTGATATAAAGTAAACAAAGACTATAATGTTATGTTTTAATGAAATCTTTTTTGTTTTTGTTACTATTTTTTTTTTTTTTTTTTTTTTAACATTTATTATTTAATACACAATCTGTAATTATTATTTTACAATGAGCGTATATGATGGAGGTAACATGGCTTGAGTGACAGGAGATTAGGAGCCACCCAATGGAGGCACTTAAGGGTAGGAGTTTGTTTTTAAATCGTTAGTAAGAGAGAATGAGATTGAATATATAGGAGAATTAGGGAAGTACAATTGTTTTAACTTAGTAGGTCACGACACCAGGTACGCTTAAGTCGTCAAAATATTTTAATCAATGTGTCCGTTTTGTGTACAGTAATATTTATTTCATATGAAAAAAAAGATTAAACGCTACGTAGTTAATCTATAAACTAAACTTTAAATAATAAATATAAATACATAACATTGTCTGTAAGAATTACTTGAACTATTCCTCTTTATTCAAATTAATTTAAGTCTTATTAATATAAGACTTAAATTAATTTGAAAAAAATTAAATACAAACAAACATACTGTTATGTATATTTAATATGTCAGGTGTGTCATTTAGGAGCAACTGACTTGTTTGGCGAGAGGATTAAAAGACATATTTGTAAAGGGTTCAAGTTGTTGTAATAGATTGCCAGCTTTAATTAGATTAAGTTCAGATAAACGGACTAATGAATTTCGAGTCAAACAAAGTTAGAACTTTGTTTTAATCATTTGAGACTATTATCAAATTATATAATCATTTTTTTTATTTTCTATGATTGTTATTTAAGTAAACTAATAATTTATTTTTAAGGATTTTGTAGACGATCTTAAGGTAGTAGTATAACCTAAGATTATGTTTAAAATAACGTTATGAATTACTGATTATAATCATACTTGAATTGTTTTATTTGAATGTTTATGATTCTATGTACCTATACAAATTTTTTTTTTATTATCATGGCCATTTTCTACATGAAATTATGTAAAAGATTGTATAGATTTTACCTTGACTATCTTTTATCTATTATGTAAGAATATAATATTTTAATTTATTTTTATAATAAAAAATTATCATCGAAAAAATTATAGATAAGTAGTTGTTTTAAAATAGAATTGGTTCTAACATTTAAGTTGTTAATCACTGTAACAATTTTGTTGTATGATAATTTTTAAATATAATGACTTGACAGAAATGAAATACCTACCTCTTACAGTTTACAGTTTTCAGTTTTCAGTTTCACATATAATATTTAGTGTAATATAAAAATGAGTTAATGTCTTTATGGTCTGTTACTTACTACTTATTGTATGTGTTTTTTTTTTTTTCAATAAAGTATGATAAATAATTATATTTCACTTAAGCAATTTGATTATTTTTATATTAAAAGTACTGTTTATATTATTTTATACTATTAAATTTATGATTTAAATTTAATTAACAATATATATATATTTATCTATTATATTAAATTGTTTTATCATTATTCCGCTTATAATTATTAATTTTTTTTATTATTATTTATTTATTCAGCCAAATCAATTACAATTAAATAACTACAATAATAAATTGATAGTAGCTGATACGTATACTAACTGAGCAATGCTCGTATCTAGTATACGGAGTTCAAAAACATAATTGTTTATTTTTTAATAAAAATACTTAGACTAGTTTTTGAAAACAGCAGTACTGAACAGGTATTATAGTCATGTTTTGAAAATTTCCCCGAGGAATATTAGCTCTGAAGTGTCGTGTTTTTATATAAAACAAATATTTATACTTTCAACTACAACTTAATTAATAACACTATACAAAAAGTATCATTGATTAATGTTGTAGGTATCTTATAAGATCCTAAATTAAAATTCCACGATCATACTAATTAAATTAAAAACAAAGCATCTATTGGCTGTTGCTCAGAATATAATAACCCACTTGTATTAAAGTTTAAATTATGTACTCCTCTTTAGCTCAATCGCAATTAGAGACTAGTGTAATATGCTAACATTATTTGGTACCAGTTCCATAACTTTTATTCAAAACCTGCAATCTATCCAAAACTTTTTCATTCAATATAAAGTACTACTATAAAGTAGTAGTTATAGTACTTACTATAAAGTACTCAATAATAAAATAGATTTTAACGCTTTATTAGAGAAACTTAACTTTAAAGCCAACCAAAAAAATACTAGACAAAATTTTTTCAATTATTAAAAAACACACATTCAAATTATTCAATAAATTCACAAATATATGCTTATGTCATTGGGAAATTCTACCAATCTAGCTCTCTATTTTTGTAGTGATCATGATATAAAACAAATTTGTAATTTATTTGAATTTTATAATGGCACTGTTTTTGACAACATTGACTGTTTTGTGACATTTATATTTTAACAAGTATATGCTTGTCACTCATCTGAATAAATGGTTGTCCCTATTACTACTTAATTTCGAACTAAATGAATTATGAACATATCTAGTGACCAAAATTTTTATGAATACATTTGTCATTTGTTGCTCTATAATAATAATCATTGAAACAACTCTGAAAACAAATTAATATATTTTCCATAAACCAGTTGCAAATCACTTGCATTTAGCATATATTATACACATATAGACAACACACAACCTTGTTCAGTGAACCCTATGATGATTTGGTAAAAACTAATAAACATTATAATGAGAAAATTAAGTGTATTATAAAACATTCACACATTTTTACATAGTCAGTAAATATCCCGTTAAATACCTTAGTTAAAAGTATTAATTAATCAGGTACAAAATGACTGTTGAAATACAACTCAAATACAATTTTACATTAATTTGTCACGATTAAAAAAAAAAAAAACAGAAACAAAATAAATCAAAATCATTATTAAAAATATGTAACATAGATTATAATAGAAAAATTATTTTTATAGCAAACACAGTTAATATGAGTATTACCATGTGCCACAAAATATTTAATAAAAACAAAATTTAAAAAAGCATCTTATACAGTAAAAAAAATTATGTACCTATAAGTTGTATAGAAAAATGTATAGAAACCGAAATAGTATAATAATTATTATTGTAATGTTTTTGAAATACGCAAAGCTTAATAATGTTGACAAAACCATTTGAAAGATAAAATAATTTTACTACGTTAGTTTTAATTTTTCGGAAATTATTAACACAAATTATTATACAACCACACTGATGCAAGCAGATGCGTATAATTTTTCTGGTTTATCTTGAAAACTTTAACAACCACACATTATATACAAATGTATGCACTTTAAAATTGTTGTTACTTATATAATATGATATTGTTTTTAACTTTAATTTTTAACATACTAAATAATTAATTAAAAAAAAATTCCTTTAAATTTGAACACAGTGGTTTTAAACAGTCATAATGTACAAAATGGGTTACATTAATTTTGATTTTAAAGAACTTCAATATTTTCGGTTTCTGGTATTCCAGAATTAGCGTTTTCCTCAATTGGTACTTCAGAACCTGCATTTTCATCACAGGTTTTTAATGAGAGCTGGTTTAAATTTTCTTCATTAATTAATCTACTGTATTTATCAGCGGCGGCAACAAGTATTGGACGAGGAATAATGTGATACTTTCGGCCCAAAGGACATATATCATAGCGTTGACAGCGTTGAATTTTTTCAGGCTCTTTTTTAGGGCCAATAGTGAATCCTTTAACCATTTTTTCGCTATAAAAAAAATATACAATTTAATTTAGTTTAATAAGTAGAACACAAATTCCTCTCATTTTGGGAAAAAAACATGAGATCATTAGTGATTTTATACCATGATGTTTGATTATTTATTTAAATGAATGAAAAGGAATTAATTTCAACTCTTAAATTCATTAATACATCCATAAAAACAATTAAAGGGAAGGTATAGTGTAAATTTAAAATTGGCATAATTAATCAAAGGCATATAAATGACAAAAAATATAAAATTAGGTAGACTATGTCTATGGTCTATATGGTTTATTTAAGAGTATGAGTGTAATTTTGGGGCCAGTTTTATTTAATTTTTTTTTGTCTCCTTTGCCATCCTATAGTGCGTCCAGCGAGAGAACGCAGCTGAGTGGCGACCAAAGCTTGTCATTTTCTGCGCATACCCACCGCAAAGCACTAAGTAGTACTTAGTGACAGCAAAGCACCGGTCGCTGCCTAGTGGGGGTATTTCACCTGGAGCCGCCAGTCGCCGTCATAGTCATTAAGCAACGTAATTACATTACAGTGATTCACGATTGGCGCCGCGGCATAGCTCGTTCGCTTACTTGCGCGAACAAACTGCATTCTCTCGCTGGACGCACTATAGTTACTTTCAACTATTTGAGGTTGGCTGATCTTGTCCTATGCTTCCACGTATCTCCTCAATCTTTCACATTCCATACACAGTACACACACACCAACAGCTCTATCAGTCATCCGTCTCTTTTTCAATCTTTACCTCCCTCTTTTTTCTTCAACATTTATTTCCATAACCGTTCTAACTGTTTTTGTTGTTTTCATCACATCACACATGGCCAAACTATCTCCGTCTATTATCTCTCATCTTGTCCACTATTCTATATTCAGTTGTCACTCCACTTATCCATCAAAGCATTCTCATTTCTGCCACGATTAGACTCTGTTCTATTTTCACATTTCAACCGTCCAACACTCTGAATCATATAACATGGTACCACAATCTTCTAAGACTTACCGTTAGTCCAATTTTGTTAGTTAACAACTGAAGTGAGAAATAATATCGAACTAGTTATAAAAAAAAAAAAAAAAAAAACAGTTAAAAAGTATCATTTGAAGTGGTAAAATTAAATTTAATAATCCATATAAGTATCTAAATATTTAAGAGTAATAGTTTACACTTGATTTTTGAAAAAAAGTATTGCAGGCTGTGACAAGCAACAAATTACAAAGCATACATAGGTACTTATTGGCTATTTTTTGTGAGAATGTAAATATTTTCATACATCTACCTACTTAAAGACCACTCCACATGGACAATATTAGCTTGTTCTTTTCACTCACAGAATCCTTTTCAAATATTTCAGTAGGTAATATGATATATATAATATATTGCTCTTAGAAATGGATTGATAGGTGTGTAAAGCCTTATTTTTCACAGTTATATAGATATTTTATAATGCAGTTTTTTTTAAAATAATTTAATTTTTTTTTCCAACTCGAGCGCTGTGTATCATTGACGCAATTTGAGTAAAAAATTTAATATTTGATCTGTATATTTAAACCTGGGCAGGTGTATTACAAATTTTTTAGTCACAATAAGAAATATCATACAAAATGTATAATGCTTACTCGCGCGAGTCGTTTTTTTTTTGCTGTACAATGTGCACACTAAACTCGGAATAGTGACGAACGCTGCGTCGGATGTAATTAATTGATCTTCGAACACTCGGGAACGCGACCGACGGAAAAAAAGTGAGCGGTACAAATATATTTTAGTAATATAATTAATTTTTTATAAAAAAAATTACTATTGAAAAATCGTCGTCTCGAAATTCGAATGATAGAAAGTCGACAATGCGCGCGTGTTCTTTATCAATATAACAATATTGTTATCTAATACCAATGCCACAAAAAAAATAATAAAAAATAGCCACTTTGGCGCAAAAATGCTGCTGTTGCTGCTGTGGCTGCAGTGCAGCCAGGCTGGCCGGACGTTTTTGTGCAGCTGTTTTAGCGCGGACGTGTAAATTTTTTGCTAAAAAGTAAAAATGTAAAATTTGGCGTAAAAAAACCGCGCAAATTTTGAAATTTCCAATTCGACTCATTGACGCGCGGAAAAAAACGGTTCGCCAAATGCAAAGTAATAATTGATTAATTATAACAACAGCGAACAACGAGAGCGAGACAGAGAGCGAGTGAGAAAGAGGAACGGCGCGTCCCTCCTACTGCGCAACTGCGCCTACAAAGTACAAAGAACAAAGACGCGCAGCTGTAAGTTGCAATAGCGTTCCGTCGTTGTCGCTTCGCATTCGCGCCTGGCTCGGTTTTCCGCCGTTTTTGGCCGTCTTCGCCGTCCCGCATCCGTCGGAAACTGGAAAAAAAAAGTGAGTTTACGACATATACGTGATCTATATAATCGATCGTTGATCATCGCGTCCAGCGCCCAAGTTTGGTTTCGCGGTCCGCCTGCAGTGCTTGAATTGAAAAAAAAAAACGAAAGGGGGACGCTGTTGAGCAAACATATACACAAATGTTCCGATTTCCCAGTACCCAGATCTCGGGAGGAAGTAAAATGATGTAAATCTGATGGGGTACGCTAAAATATTTTGTAAAAATAAAGGGGTACCTACTTAGTTCCCCTAAATTCGAGGACTGCGATCCGTGGTGTCGCCCGGGCCGATCCCAAACGATACGACTTGGAGACGGCGGCCATGTTGGTCCGCGACGAACGCCGTCGTGCCGTTCGGGCTCGAATCCCACTTTACCGACAACACCTCCCGTATACTGTAATAGGTTGATTGTATTTTTTTCTTGATTTTATAGGTCGATTGAATTTAATCCCTTCGTTTCAATCGATTCGACGAGGATAAAGTTATGAGAACAATAATAATTATCGTCGTGATTGCAGTGGTCCGCGACGCGAATCAACATAATATTATTCTTTTACTCATTACCCATGTCGTTATTTCCCGAGAAGAAATCTTCTCTACCTATAACAGGGCTTGTATAAGCCTTAAGGTTAGTTTCATGGGTAGTTTTGGAATTTTGGATGCTGAAGGTAGTAATTGGCCACTTTCCATGGTAGTCAGTTGGAAGGGAAGGTGTTCGAGAAGGGTCCGCGAGTTAAAAGTAGCTGTGTAACTTCGAAACTGAGCGTTTCTGCATATCGTTTTCAGCGTTGAAAAACAATTGCTGAAAATCTGAAGTTCGGGTTGATACTGCACTGGCTGATTGATTTAGTTGTTTATTATACGCGGTGTGCTTAAGATCCCAATGTATGAATATATTATGCACTCTTACAGGTACACGCGTACTGTTTCTCAGACGCTCACTTCCAAACGTGTCTACGGTCCACCAGCCCAAACGCAAGCGGACGTTACATACCTCGTTCCAGTCCGACGGCTAGTCTGTGAAATGTTATTTGCGAAACACTGATCAAGTAGTTTGTTGTATCGTGTATTTTTTATACTTGCTGCATCACAAGTAAGTTCAAACACTAACACTTTTATGATTTTATAAAGATTTTATGAATCTTTTGATGCTTCCATATTCACTAATTGGGAAGCAGTATTATTTGTTTAATGTTTTGTCTAAGAATATGTTTAACCTTTTTTTTACCCGTTTTTGATATTATTGAATATTGCATACCGACATCAAAATGTATTAAGAATATTAATCAATTAACATCGTCTTTTATTTAAAGGAGTACTCTACTATTAACTTGAATACTAAGGATATACACAGCATCATTTATAGTTGATGTACCTCATTTAATTATTATAGGTAATTTAGTTTTCTTTCATTCTTGTGTGGATCCAAAATGTTATTGGATTTTAAAGTTTTGTTATAAAACAAAGGTATTCTGAGCAATCTTACTTTTAAAAAGAGAATAAATTCTAGGTCGGTTGATTCTATGTTGACTACGCTTTGGAGTAGGTCACTTTGGGCCGGTCATTGGATTTAAAGTTGTTGTCATGTCTAATGCATAGATATTGGAAAAAATAATAGATTACCAAAAAAAAAATTTTTAGCCTATTATTATCACAAATTTGAAACTTAAAAATTTTTTGTCACAACATTTTTGGAAACTTTTTGTTATTTACCCTATAACTCCAAAAACAATAATAATTTCCAAAAACGCTTTAACCTTAAGTACTATTTAAGTCCGTTTTCTAAACTTTTTAGTGCTATATTATTTTATGATTGAGTGCACTCCTGCTACCCAAAAAATTGATCATAAACAAAAATAATAATAACCAATAAATGTATAAACATTAAACATCATTGTAAAAACAATACATACATGTTAAAACAACAAAAATATTCAATTTTACTTTACTTTATTACATAAAATTTGAATTTTTTGTTAGAAATCTGTATCAGTTGAATGAATAAATAACTTGGTAACAGATGGTTATTTTCTTTTCCTGTATGATTTAGTTTGTAGAAGATGTTTTGTCCAAACGGCTCTTTTGACAACCCAAGGATCAACTGGAATTCAGCTTGTTTTCTGGAAAATGTAGTAACATTTATAGTGACTATTTACATGACAATATTTGGAGTAATTCATATCAAAGAGTACCTCGCCAACAGTAGGGCTATGACGCCCAGAGGCCTGTCACAATCAAAACTCTTTTATTTACAGATAATCATTACATTTCTCATTCCCTTAATTGCTGTAACCTGGTGTTTGGCAGAAGTTTTAGTTTTCCAATCCGGTGATATCTTTGGTTATCAAGTATGATATTAATTTTAGTATAACAATTACCATTTCAAATGTATACTTTTTTTATAAACATATCAACATTTATTAGTATTTGTTTTATTTATATTTAAATGTTTAGGTGTTTTATTCGTGTGCTACAGTCTTTGTATTTTTGATGGCAGCAAAAATTTTTATAATGGAAAGATATAATTACTTGCCAAATTTTAACTACCATGGACATAGTCTTACTATGAAAATCTTCTGTATTTTAGTATTTGTTGGTTACAATTTGCTTCTTATTGCAGTTTTAGGAGAAGATTGGCCTCAAATTCAAAAGTTAGTACACCATTTTTTTTTCATTTGATAGCTCTCCCTTGGTGGTTGGTTATAATATTTATTTTTTTTTTTTTCAGTGTACAAAATCAATATGAGTTAGGTGTGTTTGTTGCAAATTACATTCTGAGCTTATTTTTATTGGTGTTATGTTATAAATCACCTGGATTAATTAATTCAGAGGAATACTCTAGATTTGTACTTAATGTTGTAAGTATTTTTTAAATTTATAACAAATTATCGTTATTTTTTTTACTAAATTTTATTTTAGAAAACACAAAATTAAGATCTTATCGTTAAGGGGAACAAGTGCGGCTAAAATTTGTATGAATAGTGTAGAAACACTTTCTAAATTATGTAATAGGTCAATTTTAAAAAATGTTTTGTTAAAAAGAGTAAAACCTTTCCTACGATGCTTGTTTTTCTGATTATGAGTGTTCTTTAAAATATTTTTATCTATTAAACAATAAAAATACTCTAAAATACCTTGAGTGGTTAATTCGAAAATGTATTTTACTGAATTATCTGGCAAAACATTTTATTGGTGGTTTTAATGAAGTTGTAGAAATACACTGCTAGGTTACACTAGTTTTGCTAGCAAGTGACTTGCTTTAATCCAAAATTAAATTAATTTTCTTTTCTATGATGTCGTTGTATTAAAAACCCTAGAGTTAACGCAACATTTTAATGAAAATTTTACTAAACACAATTTTTTAGAATTAGATAGATCAACATCTATCTGGCAGTTCTATCTAAGCATGTCTGTATCAACACAATAACCCCATGCGTATCAATTTGCAAACTTTTCCTCTTAATAAATAACCGCCATCATTCCCTTAACATTATGTCAATACTTATATGTTTTATTTGTGTTGTTTTTTTTATTTTCAATGTTAGATACTTCATTACATATCATATTATCTATTGAATTAATCGGACATAAATGTAAACAATAACATTTTAACTCAACAAAGTAGTTAAGGGTCACTATAGTTAGTGACTACTACTCGGACACTACCTCAAACTGTATAGAATTAAGAGTAGTTTTTATTTTATAGAATGAAGCAAACACTGCATCAGAAAAATGTTATCAAATAAAAGAAATCATTATGAGTTTAATTTGGCCAAAGAATAATTTTGCTTTACAACAAAGTGTAATTGCATGTGTATTATTAACAGTTGCAAGTAGAGTAGCCAATGTTTATGTTCCAATTTACAGTGTTACAATTGGTATGTAGTTAAAAAAGTAGTTTTTTGTACATTTAAAATTTGACCAATGAAAATGTTTTATTTTAGTTGATAGTTTGAAAACTATGCCATTTGAGTACCAGTGGAATCAAATTTTTTTCTTGGTTGTTGTGGTCTTAACACAAGGTTTCAGTATGAGTTTCTTGGAAGGTTGTAGAAGTGGTTTATGGATTCAAGTACAACAATATACTGAAAGAGAGTTCCAAGTGAGCTTAATATAATTATTTATGAATGTTTTGTTCCCTTTTACGTTGTCTTAACTTGGTGGCTTACTAATTTTTATTTTTGTACTATAGTAATACTAATAACTAGTAGTAAGTAAAGTATTATCATTAAACACCAGTAAAACTAAATTAATCTTCATTTATGTGTTGTTACAAGTATCATACTAAAAATGTTTTATTAATTAAGTGTGTCATCTCTGTATTTTCTGATGCAAATACAACTTCAGAAAGTTATTACATTTTTTGGGCTATTCTGAAAATAATTTTGAATTCATGATTATATCTTTAATGTTTTCACAAGATTTTAAAAATGTTTATGCTTAGAGAAATTAATAATGATTTAAATTATGAAGGTATATTTAATCAATTTTATACAACCACCAAATCGTGAAAAACATTTTATTTGAACAACTTTTTCAATTCAAAATTAGCCCATTGGTTAGGAGAAACCGGATAATAATAATTAATAAACTAAAACCGGTATATATTCTCTTTTAGTCAACCAGCTATATAAAAAAAGAAATAAAAGTATTTGTATTATTAATAATATTAATATTAATAATTTGTCCATTAAAATTATAGCCCATCAACTGAACTTTATGTAAACAAGAAAGCTTGGTTGACAAATTTTACCATAAAAAGAGGTAGAAGTAGTATTTTAAGTACCTTTTTCAAAATCAGCAAAATAAGCAATCAATTTTCTAATATTTTTTTTTTCCAATTTTGAATATTGCATGATATGTACCGCAACTACAGATGAAAGGGACCCGGTGACATTCCAATCTCGGGGCCCCATATTTTAGACTTTTATTTTAAAAGAGCCCCATTAATAGGGACCCATTTAGAAATTCAGTGCATCCCCAGTACTCCCGCTAATTGCAGCACTGGATGCTGGAGTACCTACATAAGTACTGTATATGTAACACCAAACATCTTTTGTAATATTTTTATGTGATTATGCAAACAAGTATGTAATATTACTTAAATCCTAATTGTGCTGTAATTTGAAATTTTTTTACCTACCAAATAACAGCATATTTTATCATCATTAATATCATATATAAATATATATATATATATATATGATACCACACAATATTTACAAAAAACTGACAAATCATTTTTTTTTTTAAATAATCTGTATTTTAAAATAAGTATACATTTATATTTTAATACATACTTTATACTAATTATACAATGTACATACAATTATTTTTAGGCAATGTTATACCATCGTTTACTAAAATATAGTTTGGAATGGCATTCGTATATTCCAGCCAGTGTAGTTATAAAGAATATAAACCAGGGAACACATTCAATTGCCGTCTTGTTGTCAATTTTTCTTTTCAATGTTGGGCCTTACACACTCGACATATTTATTGCAGTTATACTGTTTTTTACATATTTCAATTGGTTGGTCTCAATTGTGGTCTTCTCATCAATAGCTTTATACCTAAGTAAACCAAAATTTTATTTTTATTCTACATTTTTTTGAAAATAAACATTAACTTTAGTTAATGTAATTGGTTTTGTTGATATTGAATTTTCCTAGTATTGGAAATAACTATGATCAAATGGGCCAACAAATTACAACATAAAACCAACATTTTACGTCGAAACTTTGAAGATCGAAGTATTGAAGCAATTGAAAAACTTGAAACTGTAAAATATAATTTTGGCGAAAAACACGAAATTCAAGTTTTTACTGATTTAGTCCAGTTGCATCAAGTAAATTTGTTTTGCTTTAGGAACAGTCACAAATATGTAGCTTACTAATTTTTTATTTTAGATAGAAAAGCTCAAAATAAAAGTGCTTTTAACTGTTTTCAACACTGTTAAAAATATCTTTGTTTGTTTTGGACTGCTAGCAACAATTGGTGTTTTTGTTGGCATTGATTTTAAAGAAATTACTATAAGCAATTGTGTCTTTTTTTCTGTGTATATGGCTCAAATATTAAGATCTTTGAACTGTTTTGGCACATTTTATAGGTACGATAAATTAAATTAAAATAAATTTCAATATTAAAAATAAGTTGAACATTTGTTTTAATTATAATGTCTTTGTATTATCTTTAAACAGAAAGTATACAAAGAACTGGAGTCAAATAGATTTTGTAGTAAATTTTTTGAAAATAAAAACAGATTTTATTGATGGCTGTGACAAAATTAGCTCAGGATGTAGTACAATAGTTTTTACAAATATCAGCTTTAACTATGGATATGGAAAATTTGCTTTAAAAAATATATCATTTGCTGCTGAATCTGGCAAAGTGTTAGCTGTGGTTGGACCAGAAGGTAGTGGCAAAACAACAATTGCCAAACTGTTGTTCCAAATTTATAAAGCTAAACATGGATTTATCTATATTGATGGCAAAAATCTTTTAAATATTGATCATGAATCATTGAGAAAATGTGTTGGCTCTGTTCCACAAAAAAATAATTTGTTTGAAGACACCGTTGCGTAAGAAAAATTTAAATTAAATTGAGAAACATTTAAGTTAATCACTTATCTGATTTCAGGTATAATTTAGTTTATGGAACTGAAAAATATGTTGGCATTGATGCCACAAATTCTATAATAACTGCTGAACTACGTAAAAAACTTATGGATTTGCCTGGAAGATGTAATACTCTAGTGAGTATTATTTGGTTTAAAATAGTATGTGTCAATACCTTGTTTAATACATTGTTCTTCAATATGTTCAAGGTCAGTGACCCAAGACTTAAACTTTCTGATGAAGATAAACGGCAAATAGCCATTAGCCGACTGTTACTGAAAGAGCCTCGCATCATGATATTTGATGAAGGGGAGGGTAACCCTACACTTGATGAAATAAAAAAGAGAAATGATGTAATTAGCAATAAAAAATATTTGGTTTTTGTATTTGTATTGTAAATCTTGATGGTTTTTAGTTTATGTTAAACGAGTGGTTTGCTGATTGCACAGTTATATATTTTACGCGTACACTGTCAACTGTTGTACAAAACGCTAATCAAATAATCGTACTGGACCGCGGAGAAATAGTTCAACGCGGAAAGTAATAAATCATATTGTACTTTTGTTTTCTAATTGGCAACATAGTTATTTATTATGTAATGTGGTCTTGTAGTCATAAGGAACTTATGGCCGCGAAAGGAATGTACGCTAAAATGTGGTATGACCATTGCGCTTCAGAATCATTAAAAAATAAAAACAATACTTCGGCATCATCTCCAACTACAGATGCCGACAATGAATGCATCCCTGACGATTCCACGACTTCCGACAGTTTCAATAACTTAATATAATAAAATATTAGGGTTGCCATGCTTTATGAAAGCTAAACTACTGGAATTGAGCCGGTAATTTATACAGATTATTACATTTTTAAACTTTTTTAACTACTAATACTTACATTTTCCATGTTACTATAGGACATTAATTGATAAATGGTACATTTTGTTCATTTATTTTTAGTATATTAAACTAAATATTTTTATTTTTGAATGTAAAGCTTATTGTAATCAACTTAATTTATTTTTAAATTTTTGAGGAGAGAATTTTGATTTTTGTTCTTCAGACATTTTTGTAGACGATTTTAAGCCCAAAATTATTAGTATTATAAATTTATACTTATGAGACCATATATTTAGCTTGTTGCAATAATCTTTTTTAACTTTAAACACAATTTTTTTTATATAATTTATTTACATTAATTCCCTAAAATATACAGTTCTCCGTGGGGCACATATATATCATGGGGCAGATAACAGTTACTATGAGTAGCAAATATTCTACACTTAGTAATTGATTAATAATTCTAATGTTGAATAAAAGTAAACTAGTTAAAAAAAGTAAAAAGTAGATATACTGAATTTGGATTTATAACATAATATTTTCAATTATATTTATTAAATTTCAAAAATATATTGTTTACAAACAATGTTTGTTTACAAGTTTTAACTACAAACATCATTGATTACAAATCAATGAAATTCTGTTGGCCAATTATTACACTGATTATTAATTTTAATGAGTCATAGAATTCATGATTGTATACCATACAGCTAATGGATGGTAAAAAATAAATTGTCTTTGGCACATGGGTTGACTATATGATTTTTTTTTTTGTATATTATTTATTTTTCTTTAAATTTTTGGATCTGGTAATTTGTGTTATAATTTAAAATTTTCTCTTAAATTGAAATATTTTGAAAACAAACTAAACAATCATTTCTCATAGTCCCAGCTAGAATAAGAAAATTAATTAAAAAATTATTTTTCTTCTACTCTTTTTTTATACCTACTAAAAACATATTATATATGTAAAAGTAGGTACCAAGTTTGATATTTCTGTTCTAAGATACAATCAAAATTAATCATTTCATAATTGATTTACCAAAATTAAAGAAATTCTTTCCTTAGTCATGGTATTTCGTTGGTCTTATTTTGGTAATAATTATTTATTTATAGTATTAACTATTTTAGGGATTAAATAACTTTGATTTGTTATCTGTGAACTTTTTTTAAAATCTGCATATTTCGTGTTTCAAACATCTAATACAATTCTTATTCATGGTACAAAATGACTATTAAGACTGGTTATTTTGTAATGCACAGTAAATTGTTGTATGAATTTTTGTTTTATTTTAAATATTTGAATTCCTTGGAGAATAAGACTTATGGGATTATTACACTTAATTTTTTAAAACTTTAACTTTAAAATCGTAAATACTTTGTTTTTCTATTTTTTTAGAAAGTATTTTTTAATTATACTGGAATGTGTTCTTAACTATTAAAAATTATCCTTTCTCTATAAATGATAAATTAGTAGATGGAATTTAAGAATAAAAATATATTTTTCATTGTTCATAGAAAATTAAGGGGGTTCATATTTCTACATAGTTTAAATAAATTGAAGAACTTTATGAAAAGAAGAAAAAAATCTGGCAACCCTGATAATTTATAGTTTATTATAATTGTTCTGAAATGTTAGCAAAGTAGTACAGGATAATTATTATAGTTTTAGTTCTAAATTGTATTTTTTTTTTTTTTTTACTATTAATACAAAAATTAATTACAGTGTGAGTAGTTAAATTTGATATTATGATTTTTACTTTCATTATTATTAAGGGTACAATTTAACTTTTTTTCATAACTAATTAACAATTTTTTTTCTATCATTATTATTATTCACTATTAATCACCTTCAAAAAGTAGGTTGAATATGTGTTGTGAACAAAATTAAAATTAATTTTGTACAAATTAAAGAGATGTGTGTATTCTTATAATCAGCGTATTTGTGTTATTTTATGTTTTTAATTTAATACCATTTAGACTTGTGTCAAATCTTCATTTAACTTGAGAATTGTACACAGCAATCACTGTTGCTTCTAGTACAGGTTACCTGTGTCTACAATGATTATTTAATAAACGTAACCATTACACAAATATTTTATAGTTGAAATGTTTACAAATACAATTAAAATTTTCTGTATTTACTAGTTTGAAAGTATTCAAATGATTTTAAAAACTTTTTTTGTAAATTTAACCATTAAATTTTAATACTTAAATGTTTTTTAATCAGTACCAACATAAATTATGTTTGTAAACTTATTGAAAACCATTAATGTGAAAATCAATTTTATTTTAAGTATAATACAAGTGTTGTTAAACCATCATACTAATGCAAACAATTTTACCCTGATTATTTAACCATTCTTTGAATTAGATACATCAATTAACAAGTCTAGTCATTTGGAATTCAGTAGCCCAATTACTAATAAATATTTTCAGAACTCATTATGAATTTAGCAAGAAAAATCTGGTATGTGATTTCAAATTGTTGATATAATTGTTTGTATGTACAATACAATGTATTTTATAAAAATTGTTTTTAGGTTTATCGGATTTTATTTTAATAAAATGTCAAAGATCAAAGCCACACTAATTTTAATTACTGTTTCAAACTACCGTATCTGTTCTACTCGTTAAAAAACGGTGAACACTTTACTTACATTAGTCCGAAGACTACTATAAAAAATACCGTAATATTAAAAATAATAATACTATAACTGTATATAATTATTCTGGAGATCACATCATATGACATATCCCATACTACCTATACTCTTCCACATCTTTGTGATTTTAAAATTATTATTTGGTTAAGGTCTGGATGTGGATGC
Organism: Hormaphis cornu; assembly: GCA_017140985.1. Taxonomy (NCBI): domain Eukaryota; kingdom Metazoa; phylum Arthropoda; class Insecta; order Hemiptera; family Hormaphididae; genus Hormaphis; species Hormaphis cornu. The sequence continues at coordinate 18,014,945 of CM029361.1, forward strand.
CCTAAACACCCTGTCAGAATAGCCTTTAAACATTAAACCGATATCAAAAAAATATTACTGCTACCACATACAATGCTGTGATAACAATGAGTATCTATGTAACAATAAACCAATTTTAAACTTCAAAACAAATTTAAGAATTCATTGTCTATAATGTACTCATTATTTATTATAGTTTTTAATATTAATAAAATTACAGTTATATAAATTTGAGATCGTAAAATCTGTATTAACTTATGCTTGAAAAAAAAAAAAAAAAAAAAAAAAAAAGGAAGCGCCAGCATCAGTCTAGGTTGCGTAGGTAGTTTGACAGGGTAGCGACTACGCTTTGGGTGGGTCACTAGTTAAGAAGTTGTGGTTTAAACGCATTATTTAATTTCTGAAAGCAATGATAAATCATTGTCTTCGAAAATACAATTCTGAGCAATTCTTCAACAATTCTTCAGTTGTCTAGTATACGTCGTGGTAAAACAAATTTAACAATAAATACTCTTGTCAAATCTGTATCTTTCCTATTTTGGTATTGTGTAAAAGTTTCAGCTTGGTCCAATCTTTAATTTGGATGTTATGATCAAAAAAATCTAAATCTATGTGGAAAAAACACGTTTCCCATAATTATTTGTTCCCCCAAGTTGCATTACTCCCTTAAAAATGATCAAAATAGTTTGAAAACTAAACAGTTAACTTGTTAAACCCTTTTTAATGACACATATTAATTTCAAGTCAAACGGAGCGTTTTTGGGAATTTGACCGTTTTTGTTTTTCCCTCAGAATCTAAAAAATAATCAACGTTAAATAATGTACCATATCGGATCAATTATCTATCATATAAGGTATTGTACGTTAATATTGAAGCATTTTTTTTACTAGAAAAATTGATCACAAAAATAAAAAAATAAACCTAGTCCAGCCCCTTGGGGTCTCCCTTTACTGACTTTTCCATTATGTGTTATCCTAAACAAAGCTGTATGCTATATACAATGGAATGTGGGTTAAATGTTAATTACAAGACTTGAAAATGAAAAAATACTTGGAAAAAAACGCAAAAAACTTTTTTCCGGGATTCACACCAGCGCGGCACCCAGTCGACGAACAAAATATATAGTGTGACGCACCATTATATCGATACTTTTTTTGTACACTCTTGAAAACTACTGAGCCGATTTCTTCGACAATTTTGAATACTTATAGCAATTTTTGTTTTACATAACATATAAAATTTTGAATTCTTAAATAATAAAATTGTGTAAGTTACAATTTTTTTTCAAAAAATAAATCACAAAATAACAAATTTCGGCCAATTTTCAGAATTAAAACAACAGTAAAAAAAAAATTGTGACCAACGATTTTTTAGTTACGAACAGTCATGTATGTTGTTAACATTGTATTAAATTTTCAAAATTTTTTCTGGAAAATTTAAAATTTTATTGAAATTAAATGACATTAAAATAGGAAATTTTTGAAAATTTCAAAGTTCTATATTTAGCTCAAAAATTTGTAAAATGTTTTGAAATTTGCCTCATACCTGTACATTACCAATGTTAACATTGTGTGAAAATATCAAGTCTTTTCAATCATTATTTTGGGAGTTATGACGAATTAACAAAATTGATTTTGTTAAAAACGCGTTTTCTGTACTTTTTTTCAGTTTTTTCTGAAGAACTTTTTTGGAATTAAAAATTTCGAAAAAATACGATCAATAATGCACCAAGGATATAAAATTCATTACCGGAAAGTGGTACTGTTGTTGAAGATTGGAGCAATTCCCTAAGAGCTACACGAGACACAGACACAAAAAATAAAAAATAAAAATAAAAATAAAACACATCTTTGTAAAATCAATAGCTTCTTCGCTTCACTCAGAATCTAAAAAAAAAAAAAACACACCTTTGTAAAATCAATAGCTTCCTTGCTTCACTCAGAATCTAAAACTACTAGGTGCAAGTTTCCAAAATAAAATTGTCTAAAAACTAAAACTAAATTGTCTAAAATCAGTAAGTACTTATGTTTTTATGACTCGTGAATCAGGTAAAATACTTAAAAAATGAACTTTTATCACTCGAACTAAAATTAAATAAATTAAAAACATAATGAAAAATTTTTTTTTCATAAACAAAACTATATTCTACCACAGAATAATTTCAATTTAATCTAAGGGTGTTACAAGAAAAACATTTTAAGTCACCCCAGCTCTAGACAACCATCTCAAAATCAGGATGATCATCCAAGTTTTTATGATTTAGAAACTTATTAGGCACCAGAAAAAATAAACACAACATATAATTTGGATTGATAAATCAATAATATATTATATTAAATAATGTAAGTCTTTAGCAATGAAATGTGTCCATTCCTTGATATAATTAAGTCAAGGACATAATAACATTGTTTTTAAAAGTGCAAGACCAATGAAAACGGTATGTCTCGGGGCCCAAGCCAACACATGTTTGTAGCACTAAATCCTATTGACTTCATTACATCATCATTGTATTTAAAAAGACTTAAGTAATCAAATGGTTGCTGCACTTTGAGTTTGTGCTCGGCAGCTGTTAATTCTACATGCTTTGATCCATTGTCACTCGGTGTCTGTGGGTTGTTTTCTGGACAACGGACGCTGGCCATCTACAAAAACAAAAATGTATGTATAGGTACAATACTGTGTTTGCATTGTTTGTCCAACTGTGGCAACCCAAAGGAAAATCATTAGGTAGCGAGTAGAAATAAGCACTGCAACTTCTGTTTTTAAAACTTTTTTTTTTTTTTTTCAATGAAAATTGCAAAATTAAAAGAGAAGGCAATTCACCAAAATCAAAGTCAAACTAGTCCAACAAGGTTAGGTTAGGCACTTTCCTAGAGTATTTTTGAAAAAAAAAAAAAAATGTACTTCATATAATTAAATTATCGGGAATCAACGTATAGTTGAAACCTATGTAAAAATTGGAAAAAGTAATTATGTTAACAAAAAAAAAATATCGAGTTATGTGGATACAGTTAAATATTTGCTCAATTTTCTAACGAGTTAATACCCTGAGTCTCGGGTAGCAAGAGATAAATCCCGAACATTGTTTAACGTCAATAACAAGTGCCTATTTTGAACACAGCTTACCGTTGTTTGGTACCGTGTCGCTGTTCCCGTCCATGTGGGCAACGCTAAAGAGTCGATTAAGATTTTCAAGAAGTGTTTTAGTAAGTGTCGTTGGGCTCGAGTTACGAATTCAAACAGAAATCGTAGACGTTCGAGATTTGCTACCAAAATAAATTATAGAAATGAACGTTTTCTGGGTGTTGTCAGAAAACGTGGGTGTTACGTATTGCCAAACACAAAAACATTTTATTTTTTTATCAATGATTTGAATATTTGGCGCGTTGTCCGCATAAAAGCCATTAACGTGGAAATTTGATAACGGTTGCAAACGTTTGCTAACATTACCAAACGTCAAGCGGGTAGGTTCCACTTTTTCCAGAATTTCCGTGATTTATTTTTTTATTTTCATCTGCCCACGTTTTTACAAAACATCGACTTAAAAATAAACACATTATTTTAAATAAAATTAATGACCTAATATTTTGGAGAAATTGAAAAAAAAAATAGAAAGTTTGGGTAGTTTGATCACAAGTAGTTGTCACGTCAAATTCAAATCATTTTATAGAATCCTTAACCAGTGTTGGTCAAATTCTTTTTAAAAATCGAGTTTTTCAGCTTTTTTGCCTTATTACCAAAAGAAACAAATTCATTGTTTCTAGAAAAATGGAACTAATTCTTTTTTCGTTTCTAATTTTTTTTGTTCCATAAATATTACTTATTTTTCAAAAGTGAATAGAACATACAATACAAGCATCATTTCTTTCATTGACTTTGTTGTATGTCCACATGGACATTTATACCAAACATATTTTTGTGCTTTACGTATCAGTGGTGTTGTAGATGTTTTCTCAGAGTCATTTTCTTCACTTTCACATATAAATACAAGTCTGCGAAAACCAAAGTATAATGGTTTTCTCAATGCATTGATATGAACTGTTTTCCTATAATCATATTGATTCCAGGCTACGCAAGAATTGCTACAATCATGAGTGGAGTATTTTCGAGGCTTTGGTATATCATTGGGTAAATTTAACTCATATTTACCTATTATAGATTCTTCTTCAGTTGTAGTGGATTCTACAAATGGTTTGTTTAAGCACTCCAATCCAGATCGCTTCATACAAAAACCCTTCAATTTTTTATGAATGTTTAGTAATCTGAACGATCCACGATACAGCCATTCCATTTCTCCAGATTCCAGAAACTTTAATTTAACCAGAGACGCATCAATTTCAACAACTTTTGCAGACATCCACTGTCCACCAGAATTAGCAGTTACAATAATATTATTGGTTAACCACAACATAAGACGATGTGGATACTTTTCTAGATACTGTTGTAAAAACTCTTTGTAAGAATTATCTGTGCTGTAAATTTCATTCCAAACTTTTTGATGCTCATGGGCAATCAAACGGATGTCTTTGTGGTGTTGATATTGAACACGACCATCATCAAAAAATATCATGTATCTAAAAAAACAATACAGGTACATTTACATTTAATTTACAATTTACATAGTTTGTTTGAATTATTAAATCTTACCTAAATGAATTAACTACAGTCGGGGGTTCAGCAATAACTCCAGCATAAAAATGTTTAACTCCTATACTTGCATTATCTTGAGTATACTTGGAAATCACTCTACATCCAACATGATATTGCACTGGGTTTTGTGAAATATAAGCAAACAAACTATGTGGTAGCACATTCCAGCCATTAATGTCCCGACACTCCACTATTAATCCAATACCAGCAATACCTTCTATTTTACATTTTTGCCAACATTCCGGATCATTACCAGTCTTAGCATACACAGTTTGGCCTTCACGAAGAGGAGGATACTCCACTATTCCTTTTCTAGGTAGATCAGCTGGTACATTGCAATGAGTTATTTCATCAAGAAATATGCTTCTGTCTCTGTTATTCTCTGATGTTTCTTGTACACACTTTTGCTTGCTTTTTGATTTTGCAATCATAGTTACCCTATCCTCTTTATTTACTGGTACATTGACTGCAGTATCATCAATGTCCACACAACTTTCATTGGTAATAATTGCTTCAGAAAAATCAAATATCGTTTTTTCTAATTTATCAATTTCATTTTCTAATTTTACCAAAGTTTCATTCACTTCCATCATTTCCTGATGTGCAAGTTTAAATCTCTTTGCAACATAATCATCGCAGAGTTCAAATTGTTTATCAACGATATGTTTGTTTTTATTTATAATAAAGTTTACCGCTAACTTAAGGCAGTCATTGAACATTTTGTGAGGTGTTAAATTAGATGCTGAAGTACTTGATTGCAACTCTGATTCATCTTCTGATGATGAACTCGTGACAGGATGATTTTCAAAATTTGGAAATTTTAATTTAGATTCTATGATGAATTTTTCTTCTTTCGTTACTTTTTCACCGTGTCGATAAAATTTTAAAGACATGCTTAAACAAGTACTGCAAACCTAAACAAATTAAAAAAAAAAAACAAAATTTTAATTAGTATAATATTATAAACGTAAAAGTCTAAGTATGTCGTTTGAAAGAAAATATTTTGTAATTTTTAACTGGAAAATATTGTTTACTTTATAAACTTCTATGATTGTGTCCAACTTATTGTTCACTGGCTTAATAGGAGTGATTTATGGGTAACAGCAGCTTACCTCCAAAAAAGTTTCAAGCTTTTAACTTATAAATAAGCTATGAACTATTTTATAACACAAATGAAAGCAAAACTAGGTGTATGGTAAAATTATCATCATACACATTTGACCAAGTTGAGATTAGAAAATTTTAAATCCTTAAGTGTTAATTTGAATTACATAACTATATATGTACAGCAAAATAATATAAAAATATAAAGTGTTGTAAGATAAAATATGATAAACTTCAGATATTATGCAATGAGTATAAAACACTATATATTTTTATCACATGTACACTCCATAATAATATATTGCTGCAAAACATGGTCGAAAACTATAGGGGACGAGACGAAAATACTAACCTTAGAAAGGAAAGTTCTTATCAGAACAAATATATAATAAAAAAGAACAAATGCAGACATTGAGTGATAACGTCTATGCTCCCAAGGTAACTTTCAATAACGTGAAAAACAACATTGAAAGGTAGTAGTAGGTTGGTATGTTGGTGATTGGTATTTGGCATTTTTTATTTTTTCACCCTGATTTTTATTGTAGGCCAGTAAACATGTGGACGACCCTCAACGCAGTTATAGCTATTCACATTGTATTATCGTGAGTGGCGGTTATAGTGCACTAGCAGGGTGGGCGGTTGTCCGCACCAAATTATACATTCTAAAACAGATATCAACCCAAAACAGCTGTGAAATATTATTATATTACACAAGCAGTTATTATAATATATTTTTTTTTTTTACTTTAGCAATTATCTGAAAAACGAGACAGTGAAATTTAAAAAATAATTTAAATTAAAAGGGTTAAGTTAGAACTGTACATATTTAACAATATATGTTATTTTATACTTGAACATTGTACAAAAAAAAAAAAAAAAAAAAAAAAAAAAATAAAGAACTCTATGCTATTTGAGCATAATGTGGTCATTTATTGGAAAAACTTTTATAGGTAGGCAGGTGATATAAGACGATACTTTAAACCAAATTTTAGGATTCAAATGTCTTTTCTTGCAACGCTCCAAATACTTATTTTTATAGTTACTTACCAACTTTATTATTTATAAATATTTGTTTTTCTATTCTATTATAAAACCATGCTATTAAGTCTTAACAAAATGCAACTATGTTTTTATTTTTTAAAGTTTTCTTAACCAATTACATTGAATTAAATTTAAATCAGAAAGTTTTTGTTATGAGTAGGTACTCAAATAAAAAAAAAAATCTTAGTTGTGGCTTATAAATCCGAGTTACATAATTTAAATATTTTTAAAATCAAGAATATCAAACAAATATATGTTAGATATTTTTAAAAATATTGAAATATAATATATTTTTTTTTAACAAATACATTTTTATTAAGAAGGTAACAACTATTTGAAGGTGTAAGTATTGTACGTGTATTGTGTATAATTTTATTTTATTTATACATCATTTCAAGTAGATATTTAAACTTTAAAAAATATAAGATATAAAGATTTACTTATAAGTACAAAATAGTTCTTGAAAGCTGAACTAATTTAATTTAAAATATGTAAACATTTCACAAATTATTATACTAACATCTATGCTACTTTTAGACGTACTGCAAGAATTTAGTATTTTACTCCATTATATTATTTCATTGTAAATACCTTTTGAAGAAGATTTTTTTAGACAGGCACATACCTAACTACCATGTAATTTATACAATAATGTTTTGTATTAAATATTTAAACATAACTTACAAGTTATAACTTTTTAGATTTTATAACTTGTATAAAATAGGTAAGATAGGTACATTTATATCGTATAAACTATTAACACTGATTAAAATGTAAAAAAACTCAAATGTAAATGCCTAACGTAATCGGAATGACAAGATAACCGATTCAATTTAAAAAAAAATAACAATGAACAAAAAGAATTCCTATTATTCAGTGAAGAGCAGTGCTTGATTTGGGGGTATGTCGGAGGATGGAGACCCTTTTCTTTTTTAAAAATATTTTAGCGCTAATATTTATAATATGGTACCCACATTGGTCTAGTATAGGTACTTCAATACAAAATAATTTTTTAATTATCTGCTATCCCTTATTTCTTTTCACATCAAATACTGGTAAAGAGCAGAGAGAAACGTCACTGCCCAATTACATTTTTAAACAAGCTAGCCAAACACTGTCCTTCCACACGCAACTGAGTGATTACTGAGTAATTAACTGAGTAATTGACTTGCACTTACTGTGCAAACAGGAATTTTTTTAAAGAGCGTAGGGCATATTTTGAGTAGTTAGAATGGTTGGGAAGGCAGACTTGCGTTTCAAATGTAACTTTTGCATACCTTGTTGTTTTTTTTTATTTTGGATTAAATTAAGTAACTATTTAAAAATAACGATGTGAAAAATAAAACCAGAAAAATTATTGCTACAACTAAAACTTAATTGAAGCTATCATTTGACTATTATTCTAGAAAATGCAGACATTCTGAGCACAAATATCGAGCGAGATATTGAGCATTGATTTTAAATATTTTTTTTTTACAACCATTAATTTTCGAGTGGTAGAATCGCTTCTTTCCCTCAGATATAGTATAAAGAAACAATGAGTTGGGTGAATCGACAAGTTTATAATTGTTTATGGGAAGTTGTGGGCCATCACTATGGGTAGGTACGAGTGTTGGAATTAAAATATTCTCGAAAAAAATGCCTTAAGAAAACCGCGCGGCGGATTGTCAGCTTACCATCTGTCCGTGCTTGTATTTGATTCCGTAGTGACGGCACACCTTATCGGTGGAGAGCACCAGCTTCTTGCCATCCTTGCACCGTCTGTTCACGCACTCCAGCTGCCGGCCCTTTTTTTTGTCGTCTTTCGACGGCCGTATGGAAGCCGTCTCCTTGTCGCCGTCCATCATTAAGCTCCAAAACTCGGAAACGGACTTGGTTCGAGTACCAATTGAGAAAATAGTATTCTAATAATACATAATGACATTACCATGAATACGAAAATATAGTTATCGTAATATAATATATACACCCTACGGTTAAGAGATACAAAAAGTAACGACTGTAAAATACAGAAGAAAATCTCGATAGAGAATATATATATATATATATATATATATATAAAGGTTTTACTGTTTTTGAGACGGACGCCGCGCCAACAATTGTCATCAAATACTTTTTTTCAATACTATTTGTATTTTAGAATACTTACTTTACGATCAAATTAATGGATTTTTCAGATTAACAACTTGTATACAGAACAACTTATAACTTGAATAGATGATACAGAAGAAAATTTTGATAGCGCAAAATATACTCTACACCAGTGATGGGCGATTTGAATCGATCTTTTAAAAGATCGAACTTTTGCTACCGATTTTTTACGGGATCGATCTTTTCATTTCGATTTAAATCGATTCAAAAGATCGATTCACTTTCAAGAATCGCCCATCACTATTCTACACAGTGTTTCTACACTTTACTGTTTCAGACCGTGACAAAGCAATTTCGTTTCGTCCAAATGACAATAAATAAATGGTTTTCGAGACAGACCGCAGACGCCGTGCCGTGCAGTGCTGCCACATAGAGTCGGCGGTGGCTGTGCGGTGCGCCAGTGCGTCCAGAGGTTTATTCCGACGTCGGCGAGCAGTGAAAGCCGGGTACACGTATCTTTTATTGAGACCTTGGCTGCTGGCACATTACTCCAAAACACTTTTTTTTTATTTCGAACGAAACTAATTATTTTCTACTTTTTAGTGCAAAATGACTCTTTTTTTTCTCGTTGGTTCTCGTTTTCCGTTTTGGTATCAGTTTTTTTTTTTAAATTGTTCATTCGTAATCGAGTGCGCGCGCCCGTCGACGCGTCCCACAAAATATTGTATTGTACACGTAACGATAATATTATGGTATACCGTGTAGCGCACACTGCAGCAGTTCCCCTTGACCTTTTGTAGTCGACGTGACTTGCAGCTGCCTGCCTCATAGTCGTGACAATGCAAGTGCGCAGGCACAGGGTGTGCCACAATAGTCTAAAAATCTGTATAATTATTATAATACATCCCACCATTCGATGATATTATTTATCGATATAGGAGAAACTAAGAACGCGTAAAATAAAAAATGTCTTGCTGTTTTGAGCAGGTCGCTGTTTAAAACGGCGATTCACTCATATAGCTCAAAAATTTACGATTAATTTTAATCGCGCTCTTTAACTTTTTTGATGGAGTTTCGCGCGTTCTCAGTAAAACGAGTTAGGAGTAACAATAACAACTGCAGTCGCCGCCAGGCTTTCGGCAATATCAATGAAAAAAACACAACAAACGTCTATGAACCGAATTAATTGGGAAATATTTTAATGTTTTTTTAGATCGTGTTTTCAACGCTCTTAGACATTTAAAATGATGACAGTATGGGCACCTATATAGTAGTATAGAAATTTCAAAAAATTTTAAATAATTGTGACCGTCCGTGTTCCGATTCGGTTTGTGGGTACAGCGTGTTTTATCCGTTGTTCTAACAACGCGTGAACATTTCAAGCACGATTGACTTGCGTGTCCGGAGCGCTTTTGGATTTTTTTTATTATTTTCATTTCAACAGTGATCGTCATTCGGAGTAGTGCGCGACATTTAATCCAGATTGACAAAAAAGTAAAATGTTACAACCAACAATCAGTGTAATCCGAATTTGTGTTGTTGGATGCATCACGGTTATCTAGATTATAGACCTACCTATCTATAAATGACTGTAATCCGAATTTCGTCGAAAAATTCCCGATTAAAAATATCGATCAGATTGAATTTTCGTTGTTGATCCGGATTACATAGTTAAACTCGGGTATCCGGTTTTACGGACCGTACTTTTCAGTCCGGAATTCCGCATTGGTTTCGGAGTCTGAAAAAGTTAGCGGGGTTGTTTGAGCACACCCTGTGTGCACGCGCCTATACGCAGCTGCAACGGACTGGTCACAGACAGAAGTACGCGCGGCGGTGACGGTCGTCGGCCAGCCCCACACGGTTGCACAACAGTGTAATATTATTATTTCTACCAACAACCACTGACTATACCCATTATAAAAAAATAATAATAAGTGGTTGAACAACATTCTTTAGATTTTTAAAACGCGCAGCTGCGGCATCACGCACACAGTAATAATATTGTTACAATGGTCGCTGGCCGACGACAGTGCGACCAGTGTTACCACAGCACCGTCGATGATCGAACCGGTTATAATATATAGTGTTCGTAAGAAAGTTACTTGTTTCATAATAAATCTAAACGAGAGAAAAAAAAAAATAATAATATTAATAACGATAGCCAGTAATCTGTTACGAAATATTACAATATTTGTTTTGTACTCGGGGACGCTCAATCGCCGCAGTATATATTACAATTAGCCGCAGCGGTCGCGGTCAAGGGCAACAAAAACGTTATTCGACGTTTATTCAGTCGTGTTATCATCAGTCAGAGCGGTGTCGAAGTTGTACGGTATCGCGCACGTTTTATTCGCTTTTCGTCCGTCGTAATTATTATAATATTATAATGTACTTGTGTTAAAACGCCGACCCGTGAATGACTGTGCCGTACGTATTTTGTTCTATCGACAACGTCCTCCGCCTCTTCGGCAACGGATTCGCCTTGTTTTTGGCTTTCAACTCTTATTACTATACCTATCGTTACCTGTTCGGCCGTAATATTCGCGTAGGATCAATCTCTTTTTTATTTCGTTTGTGCAATTGGTCCGTCCGTGTTGGTGCTCACTTTAGTTTTGGGCAGTAGTCCATCGACGCGAGGTCCGATATCCGTCAATTTGCGCAACGTTTCGCGCGCCTGTAATTGGACCGAGTTGCCGTGTCGTCGAATAAACGAAATTGAATAGTTTTTCTCCTGAACTGTATACGGGATATCGTGTAAGTAGGAATCAAAAATTTACTCTTACGTTTTAAACTGGACTAACCCAACTGTGAAAACAGGTTGTATCTATGTTGATCTTAAAATTGATAATTTAAACGAAACCAAAGCGTTAGGGGGTGCAAGCGTTTCAACAGAAAGTGTTAATAACAATAAACAATAGAATGCGACTTGTGAATTTTAATTCCACGAGTCTGGAGAACTTTCCTCGCCCAACGTGTTTTTGGTGAAAAATGGTACGACACCAGCCACGTAACTACACGGGTCGTCAATCATGCGGGTTCAATAGATGCTATGAACTTGACGAGACGGCCACGGAATCATAGCATCCATTGGAGGATCTATCCGATTTTTGTATTTTGGTTTCACCCTACAAACAGCGGATATCTCACACTCTCTAGAATCATGTCTTTGAAACCGAAATAAAAAATTGCCAAGGATATCATTTTTTTCCGTGTAGATGCAACTGTATAATAATATGTGTTATAATCATAGACGTATTAAACTACAATGTTGTTTTATATGGTTATAGTTATAATTATTGTTAAAATTCTGTAGATTTCGTGTTTTCAAATTGGCGTCTGATGTGACTCAATATAAGCTCTTTTGTTTTTTCTAGTCACATCGGTCGCACTTGGTCAGGACACCAAATGTCAGACACCAATTAGCGCTAATAACAATAATTCCAAAATTATTTTTTCATTTCTAACATGGCGGTCAACCATTTCGCAAAAATTATTTTTACGACTGTCCTGTATTAAACTGGTATTTTAATCAACTTGTAGTCAGGTTAGCGTTATATGACGGGCATGACATTTACCATTGACTGTGCGAAAGAATAGCTTGTTACTATACGTATTTTACGATTACCAACTACAAACGTATATTTAATTTTTCTTACAAAATAGGTACAATTTATTTTAGTAGGTATCTACCAAGCAAAAAAAAAATTGAATCAAAGTTACATACTACTACCTAGTTACTACGCTGTGTAACTTTAATTGTCTTTGAAATTAGATGCCTATCTCAGAAAATTTTGCATAAAATATTGTCAGCAAATATTTAAATAAAACATTTAAGTACAATGTTTTTGTCATGGAAAATATGTAGATATGAAATAAGTAAGTTTAGAAAAAGTCAAAATGTTTCTACTTCACAGTAGGTAAGTATGTAATGGGTAGTAATGTTTAGGTATGACACTGTTGTGGTACTAACTAATTTCAATATAACATAAGATACCTATGTATAATATAATTATTTTGTTTTAGTCGTTAGTTGATGTTTTTATGTAGGTACAGTGTGTAAATGTTTGAAAGTACCTACATAAGATCACCAGTGGTTGTATATGCACACGCCTGAACTTACCGTGCATACTTATCTTACCTACTAATTTCCTTTGATGACTATATTTAATATGCTAGATTTGTGTGCTTGTAGATGGATTTTGCCAATATGGCGTCTGCATCAAGTCCCCGTAATAAACATAAGGAAATATTAGCGCTACTAAATAAGGGTAGCAAACTGATGAAATATATACAACAAATCACTGTACTAGAAGCACCCAATTCTGTAAACACAGAAACTCCCGGGCTGACACTCAAACCGTGTGAAGATGAACCACTATATTTTAATGAACTTATTAAACTTGTTGAGGAAAATAAACTAGAAACGGGTACGTACTAAGTACCTACCTGCATGTTAACAAAAAATAAAAATAATTGTCAAAATGATAAAAAAAATGTTTTTTTGTTATGATTTTAGAAACTGCAACAAAGTCCAATTTGGAGGAAAAAAAAGATATTGAGGAATTCGTCCAAAAATTAGTAGTGATGTGGGCGACAAATTATTGTAATGTTTATGTTGCTGAAAAAATGAAACAAGTTGATGACATTTTAATCACAAATGAGGATTTTCAAAAAAAATTACAAGAAGTGTCTGAACGGTGTGTTCAAATTAAAAAACAAATAGAAGTGCTATTTCACATTGAGGAATCGGAAGGCATCGATAATTTTAAAAGGTAAATATATTAGGCATTTAAAATGTTCAATAATTATTTATTTAACATTATCAATCGGGGTGTTTTGCCAGTGGTGTCTGATAAATTAAGATGCTGTATACTAATTAACCTCGTAATGAAATTTGTTTTATTATAGTTAATATTTATTTAGCTAAATTATAAAAAGAAAATATGAAGCTTAAGGGAGTTTCAGTTTTTAAATGTTTGTAGAGACCCCTATGTTGTTAACTAGTAGAATTTGTTTACTAAGTTGATTTATTTATTTTATGTTTTAACATTGAAGGAAATTTGGCTAATAACAATGATATTTGGTTTTTAAGTTACGTATTATCACTATTTTTTAGATTTTGAGCGGAGCAAAGAGTGTATTGAATTTACAATGATGGTTTTTTTATTTTTATTTTTCTGATAACATTCATATTGATAAAAATGATCCAATTTTTAAAGTTAATACTCTTCCTAAAATTTCCATCAAATTAAAACCATATACAGTTTTGATAGATTTGAAAAGGCAACAATTAACGCTGTAAATAAATGTTTTTCTTGGGTCCACTTTTTTAAAAGAATATTTTTTATACTTTTCACAGGCAGTATGGCCTGTGATTGCATTGATTGTTTTAGAGCGGTTTTTCATAATTTGAAAAAAGTTTTATATTGTATTATTCGAATATTTTACATTGATTCACAACAAATTTTTTATTAAAAATTAATTGTATTGCAAAAAACTAATTTTTAAAAAAAGTATTTTCAGTAAATTAAAATTGGAAGTATGTATTGTTTTACTTATTTTATTTGAATATTTTATATTGTATTTCAATAATTGCAGTTAGTATTACAAATGTTAAAAATAAATAACTCATGAAACGCACATAAAACTCATAATTATTAATATAACACTATTCACCTAGTAATATAACTTTTGCAGAACATAAAAAAAAAAGGAATATTGCAACTTGGGACGCGATACTTACACACTGTGTATTCGACGTCATGTGAAGTACTTTATCTAAAGAAGGGGGTAGGGAGGTATCCAGCCAACAGTATACAGTATGACCATAGCTAACACAAATATTTAATATGATTCACGATTTTTAAATAGCTCGCAATTGTCTATCGCGCAAATATCTGCTGACGTTTGTCCGGTACACAATTGTTGTAGATCTTACCTACCTATATTTATTGCTTATCAAAGTAAAAAACATTTTAGTTCATAATATATAACATTAATATGTTTGTAATCCTATTATAACAGTCATTATATGACTTAGTGGATTACAGTTCTTAAGGTAATTTTAGATTCTGAGTGTAGCGAATAAATTATTGATTTTACAAAGAAAGTGTTTTATTTAAAATTTTTTTTGTCTATTACACATTGCTTCTAAGGAAACGCACCGTTATTTACATGTAGACCCATTTTCTGGTAACCCAAATTATATCTTTAGTGAATTTTATCTCTGACTTTTTAAAATTTTCACTTTTTGTTATAGCCAAAAATCAAAAAAGTTGGCAAAAACAATAACATGTTCCTAAAATTTGTTATTAACAAAATCAATTATGTGTTATTTAACCATTACATCAAAAATAATAATCATTGAAAAGACTTATTTGAAAATATATTTTAAAACTTATTAGTTATTAAAAAAACTTATTTAACACAATGTTCACATAAGTAAAACAAAGGTCTGTTAAAATTTAAAATTAACTTGAAATTATTTGAGCTGAACATAGATTTTTTAATTTTTATAAATTTCCAATTTTATTGGTTTTAGTTCATTAATAAAATTGTGTTATTTAGTTTAAATGCGTAATAATATTATTAAAAATTCACTACAAGTTAATTATTAGTTATTACCATACCAATATCATAATAATTCTTTAAATAATTACCCAAAATACTGGAAACTTTCACAAATACTTGCAATGTTGAAGTGCAAAACATGTTTCAAATCATTTTGACCTTTTCTTGGTTAAATAAAAGACTGATAGTTTTCACCATTTGGAATCAAATATTCGTTAAGGTTGTGTTTATTTAGTAAAAACTTTGATTTTTAATTTTAACACACCAATAGTAAAAGACATACGATTTAAAAATGTTCAAATAACTTATTACAATTGTCTGTTTACATTCTTTTAATCATTAAAACTTGCAAAGTTTTTGGTAAAACATGGTTATTTTAAGCAAAATTTATATAAGTAATAATAATTTATAATTAAGTATAATTGTTATTTTTAAGATTTAAAAACTCGTGAAATGTTGTGATGCTAAAATGGTTTTGGACCTGTGTAATATCATGAAATTACATGCAAAAACACAGTTGATATTAGACACTTAAATTGTAATAACTACTCCAAATAATGGTCTAAATGGTTTGAAATATTGTGTGTTAATTTTTGTGAAAATGTTGAAATTTTCTTATCATATTTTTAGACATGTTCTAAAAATAGAATATTCATTCTTATAAATTATTGTTCTTACCCTAGTTATTATAATATCATTATTTTTATATATAAGGTAGTTACAAATCTAAAACAAATGCCTATTTAAACATTAATTGCTTTTTGAATTTTATTTTAATACAAAATGTAGGTACTGGCCTGTATTATTTTATTGAAAAGCTCTGGAATAACATTGTTAATGACACACTCTTTACCCTGAAGCTGCATATGTTATTTGCTGTGCAAATACCTAAATTCAAACCTTAATTTTACATTTCGAAAATTCATGTTTGACTAATTAAAAAAAAAGAAAGATTTGTTTTATAAATGTTATTTTTTACCATCTTAATGAATAGATCTTTTATTAAACTATAAAACAAACTGATCAAGCTCAATTAATTGTGTTTTTTCTTTTGTATGATAAATACAAGGCGAACTTAATGAAAGTTATCTACCAGCCTTCTTGCTTGGGTCTCCCTACCTATTAATTTTTGTTTGCCATCCTCTATTTATGACTAAGTACCTACTAAGTACCTATTTATCAATCAATATTTGTATGCTTGCAGAATATTGCCTGTTATGCCAACAGGATTAAATGTGCAAAGGTCAGTTGAACAAATGAATATGCTATTACAGATATGTGAAAAAAACCCTGAAATTTCAACTCAAGAATCACGTGCACGTGAAATATTGCAACAATTTTTTGAAGAATATAATAATCTCGTCAACGAATATCAACTTGCCACTGGTGCATATTTATATATTTATATTATGTATATTATGTATTCACAAAACTGTTTGAGTTTCTATTATTATTATTATTTTTTTTTTCCCTGATTGTAGATGCAGCCATAAAAGTTGATGCGGAGAGTAATGAAGAGCCAGATCTTGGTCAAATATCTATTTGTCAAAAAAAAATTATGAAATTTGCTGCAAATTATTGTGATTTTTACATGGTTGAGGATATGGCACCTATCTATAATATTTTAACTAAGAATCAAAATTTTTATGAAGCAAGGAACAAATTACTTAAATTGTGTAATGTAATTGAAAGGCAAGTGAAAACTTTTGTTTGAGACAAAGAGGAATTGTAAAAAAAAAAATAATGTTTTAAAACTATCAATGAATACAATATTCAAACAAATTCAATATTTATCTGACATCGCCAGGGGCATGTACAGAAATTTTCAAATAAAATATCTGATTAATTGTAATATTTTAAATAAATACTCTTTTGTGTATTTTCCATTGGACTTGATTGTACAAATAAAAAGAAATGTATAATGTTTGTATTGGTTAGTACTCTTAAATAATAATTATACATGTACACGTCATATACTTTTACAATATAATATGTGTGTGTGTGTGTGTGTGTGTGTGTGTGTGTGTGTGTGTGTGTGTGTGTGTGTGTGTGTGTGTGTGTGTGTGTGTGTGTGTGTGTGTGTGTGTGTGTGTGTGTGTGTGTGTGTG
>CM029361.1:18038589-18058332 GCA_017140985.1 Hormaphis cornu
ACAACAAATGTCTCAAGTACAAATGTTCTATATGAGAATATTTCAACCCCTGGACCTAGTGAAGTAGTATCTAGTCATGGCTCGGATATTCCGCCTACGTCAAATGCCTCAAGTACGAATGTTCTTTATCAAAATATTTCAACATCTGAACCTAGTGGAGTTGTATATTTGCATCCAGTTGCTACGCAAAGTATTACAAATGCCCAAGTTACAAAAAATGATTTGAATAAAAACATTTCAATTCCTGAACCTAGTATACTAGAGCAAGTATGTAAGAGTTACCCTATGCAGGATCAAAACACAAATGCGTCAGGTACAAATGTTTTAGATAATAACATATTATCAACTCCTGGACCTGATGGAGTAGTGTATTCGCATCCAGCTGCTCTACAAAGTACAACAAATGCTTCAAGTACAAATGATCTGTATAAAAACATTTCAACTCCTAAAAATAGTGACGTAGAAATGTTGCATGCTGTACGTCATGAAGCAACAAATGACTCAAATATGAATGGTCAAACAACTGATTCAATTGAAAAGACAAATAAAAAAATATTCATGCCACTCTCTGAAATACTAAAACTAGAATCATCATCCGAAGATGAATTATCAATACAAGAAATAATGTCATCATCTGAAGATGAATTATTTTAACGTTTTTATTACACAATATTAAGTATGTTATACTAATATAAAACATGTAATCACTTAAAACTTTTGAATTTTTTTGAAACTTTAAATTAATTTAAAATTAAGTTAGTGGGTCAATTTATAACTTTCAGCAATTATTAATAACGTACTGAAGTAAATTTCATAAAAAAAAAAAAATTATAAATTTAGCCAATTTCCATGTATTTCTTTAATTAAACGTTCAATTATCAAGAGTAAAAATAGTATCGAAACATGCTAGTGGTCTCGTGTTTATAATATTTTAGTGTTAGGTAGAGGACGTTATATTAGAGACAATTCTAAGGATTTTTGTATACCTGTAGTCAATTTTATAGAAATTATGATGATTATAAACTTTCTAATTACATGATTACATATTTTAAGTAGTTTTAAATTATTTTTATGTAACTATTACTTTTTATGCCTGTGCAATTATGAAATTAAACTTTTTAATAAAAACTGATTTGTGCAATACTAAATTATTCTGCATATAATAGCTGAACAATAATATTTTTAAAACTTTAAGAGACAAATTTTATCTACTAAAACCACAATGTGCCAGTCATGCACATTTGCACACATATTATAGATTTTTGAATTATTTTTTGTGTTCTAAATTTTGTTTAATGTTAGTGTTTTTAAATTGGATTCACTTTCAATACTTTTATTCTAGTTTGTCTTCTTATAATAGCAGATATACAGGTTATTATAGCACTCGAAACCCCTGTCTGGCTGGGTCATCAGCTTGTTCTCCACATGCCCTTTGGCTTTATAAGGCACTGTTTAGGCATATCAGTAAATTCAACTTCCTAGCCTTATAAAGATGTGTAGCAATTTTATCTTTTTAATATTTAAATGTTTTATCATTTATAAATTATAATGTTTTTAAAATATTGAATTCAGTTATGAAAAAAGAACGGTACATAATTGAAGTATTTCTACTCTTAAAAAAAAATTTTCATTTTATTATAAATAGGTACACATATAATTATTTAACTGTCTCTTGTCAAATGTGTATTTCCATTTAATTCCCAAGAGTATAACATCCTCTTAAGTCTTAATGTAGTTTATTTCATAGGCTTTTATCTATGATATAGTGTCAAAAATTAAGACATTCCGTTATTGTTATATTATATATTATTATCTGTTTTAGGTGTATAAGGTATTAAACATTTTATAATTCTTAAGATAATACAACCGATTTTTGATGATTTTTGGATCAATAACCGATAAATACAAGAACAATATTGCTATAAATAAAAATAATACGATTCCAGCTCTAATAAATGTTGAATCTATCTAAAATGTTTACGTTGATTATATACTCTGTGTACCCAGTGCCATAATTATGAGTGGAATCAGAGTGTCATATTGTATGAGGTGTTTATTCGTTTTACACTCGTATAAGAAGGTAGATCACAAGTTTGAAGTATGAATATCACAACATTGCGGTAAATTACACGCTACAAGAATGTCAAAATTAATTGTTATAAATGTATAGTTATAAAAGTATGTTAATTGAAAAGTGTTATTTTTAAAAATATAGTAAAATTTTAAAATATAATTAATGTTAAGCACATTACTCGTTTTAAGTTTTAAAAATATTAATGATATATACATTGTGCGAGTATTATATTTATTTAGTGTTAAGTCAATTCAAAATAAGATGAGACTTTTAATAGGCATTGTTGTGAGCCCTTGAACAAGTTGTCAAATCTTATCAGTCCGACATCAACAACCATATGAAATTTAGAATAGCTTTTATGTTTAGAAAAAACTCGTTAGGTTAGGTGACAAGTAGAATTTGAGAAATACTTGACAATGTCTGATCACCACCATTACAAAATGTTCGGCCAAGAAGTCCTCATTTTGAACAGACTCTAGACAAATTGTTTACATTTATTTATATATAGAAATAGTTTTATAGTAATATATGTTGTATGCAAAAAACGAATTATTATTTTTAAGTTATGTTAAAATTGTCTTCCAAGTATAAATTTGTCATAATAGTACTACTTTTAAAAATATAGTTATTAATCTTAATTTATCGTATTTTGCGTTACCTATATCTTTTTCTTAAATAAAAAAATTAACCCTATCAGAGACGTGGGTAGTTTTGGATTTTTGGTTACTGTTGGGTTTCTGTAAGGAAAGATGTGTATTAAAAAAATTATTTGTACTAGAAAAGAATAGGGAGTTTGAAGAACATCTTTTAATGTTATATTTTATCAGTTGAAATTTCTAGCCTAATTTGTCCTTACTAATTGCCATTGAAACAAATACTACGTTCATAATTGGAAAATTGGAACATTTTTTTGTGAAAATAAAAATAAAGTTTCCCGTTTTCTAATAATCTGAAAAAATCTGTTTGAAAATGCCATCATCATCGGATACTTTGCTATTACAGCCGCTATGTACCTAAATTCGTAGTTTGCATTTACAATGCCACCAAGTAATACACTACTGAAATGTGATGATGATAAGGTGTTTTCCATCAATAATCTAAGTTCTCTACATTTTTTAAATAATTTGCCGCTTGCTTTCATTCCGCTTTCTTTAGATATCGGGAATCTAGAAAAAAAAATTTTATTCACCATTTAAGTACCATTGTTTGAATAGTTTTCGGAGAACGACAAGACTTTAGTAAGGGCTCAAAGCCGAACCATAATTTTTTTTTTAAATTGTGATAACGTAATTGATGCCTGCCAATTGGCTTTATCAAACTAACTTATCGTCCAAATGGTTTTTCGGCAAGTTTGACAACAGGTCGTATCGTGTACGACCCGCATAATTATTCTGCGTTTCCGCTTTTCGTGCATCCACCGTGTTCCTCCAAGTCGTCTGCCAGAAAAATTTAACAGAAAAAAATAAGTAGTACCTACGTAAGTGGTGATTCTTCTTCGATTACCATCTGCCTAGTAAGTAAGTACCTATCCAATTAAATTTTGTTTGTAAATCTGAGATGGACGTCAAACCAATAAGTGAAAATGTATGTAGCGCAAAGGCGATTAAAGTATAGCGATTGAATGTTAACATGACATTTACAGCAACAATTAGCTATTAACAAACAAAAAATAAGAAAAACTGAAGAGTTATCTTATGATATAAGTCGTGCATATCATTATAATTAATATTATTGCGTATAGCAAATATTATTATGAATTATTGATATAGTATTTGCTTAGTAATGATCAATATAATAATGATATAGTTGTATTAATATGCGTCGTTTTCATTCCATTCAGAAAACCGTCTCTAGAGGCTAGGCGCTGTCATTAGATTAGTTTCGCTTTGACATTTGGACTGGCAGACAAGCGACAAGCGTTTTCAGTCTTCGCGACAAAATGCCTGCAACTTTCAAAGATGTGCAGATGAGACAAGAGATAGCGGAACTTCAAAATCTCATACCGACGGTAAGTAATGAGCTCTGAGCATCAGTGTCACAGATGCTGAATTACAAATAACTGAATTGACGGGGGCCTTTCAATGTTTTTCATTTTTGAAGTGTACACCCAATCAATTATCGACAAGAACGTTAAAGTACTACCGGAGTATAGTATTCTTTAGATGGGTTTTTGAAGCCGTCCCAAACACCTCTTTGCACCGTTGGCTCTGAACAATATTTTATAGCGCGTTTATAAGGGAGGCGGGAACGATGCAATCTCAGTCATCTCTAACCAAAACAATTCTAATAAATTAAGCAGTGGTGTATTGGATATTTTGATATGCAAAAATACAAGGTATACTTTTGCTCCTACTTTTACATTGAACTAACTTCATATTAAAAATATTTATCTGTCAAACTTATTCTAAATGGTACCTAGGTATGTAGGTATAGTTATTTTTTGTACCTACTGAATTCATAAATTCGTAAATATATATTTCCGTTCAATGAGTTATGCTATTAAATTTTATATTTTGTCAATGAAACTTAGTAGGTATTTTTATATTTATTCATTAATGTTGTTATGTATGTTCAATATTAATATCAATTAGTAGGTAGGTATGTATCATTTTTTTTTTTAATTAGGTAACATTTTTCTACAAAGAAAGAATTTTTAATTTTTGATTTAATTCATCTGCCCTTATTTATCCATGTTGTTCTTTTCTTTATAAAACATGTTCAGTCAATTGATACAATCAATTTATTCACTAAAGAATGGTTAACAACAATTGTTGAGACTCATCAGACTTCAGGTACCTACCTACTATTTAACAATATTTTAATTATAAATAAATACTCAACAACCAAATATACCCACGGTAGTAAATAAAGTCAAAACAACCTCTTCAAAGTCTTAATATTTCAAAAACTGCCAATGCTTACTTACCGCATATATTAAGTTTGCAAGTGTAGCAGATGTATATTACAGTGATAAATGTAATAATAAGATATTTTATTATTTAAAAACTTTTTATTTTACTTATGTAAATAAAGTTTATATTATATTTCTATACACAGACTATTTCAAATAACGGATTGAAACTCAAAAAATAAAATGTATTAGAATACTGATTTGTAGAATATAAAATGAGATCATAATAGTAATTAATTAATTTGATTCTATAAGTATAAGGAATGGTTTTGGATTTTTTTATAAATTTTACAAAATATATAGTATCTATATTTGTATGAGAAAATTTTTGTTTTGGAGAGATTTGACCTCCATACCCCTATTACGTTTCTGGGTTGAGTATAAAGCCAAAACATTTTTTCGGTAAGTTTTTTTTTAGTTCAGACCTAAACATTTAACAAAATTTTCAGTGCAAAACCTCTATAATTCCCATCATCTCTACTCTGTATTTGTGCCCAAATTTTAATCATAATGACAACGTTTTTATAGCCGACATTGATTATGACACTATTTGTTGCAGATACCAGACTCTATAACAGCTGCTGTAAGTGCACATGTTGGGTTCTTAACGGACGATCCACGAATGTAAGCTTTGTGTAAATATTTATTTTAAGTAAGAGTGTTAAAAAGTATGGGAATATATCTAGTTTAACAAACACAACCTTAAATAAATACCTGTGCATCATCATCAGCTTCTAAAGGCAGCATCTTGTCGGTGTAACCATTCTTGTCTGTCCGATGCCATTCTCTTCAATTGTTGGTAGGAGGAGCAGCCCATGAGATGATGCAGGTCTTCAAAGTAAGATTTTCTTGGACGTCCTCGTGATCGTTTGCCTGCTATTTTTCCTTAAAAAATGTTGGTGATGAAGTCATTGTGTCTCAGATGTCCCACTAGTTTAACTTTTCTCTTCATTATTGATGTCCACATGCTTCTTGTTTCACCTATTTCTTCTAGTATTGTCTCATTTCTTTTCCTCTCTATCCATCTTGTTCTTGTCATTCTTCGCCATAACCACATTTCCATTGCTTCAAGTCTATCTCTTTTATACTTCCCAATGGTCCATGTCTCACATCCATACAACAGTAAACTCCAAATGTACGTTCTAATAAATTTCTTTCTTGTTCTAATACTCAAGTTTTTATTAGTTAGGAGGGCCTTTTTCTTCTCAAAAGCTTGTTTGGCTAAGGCAATCCTTCTTCTTATTTCCTTTTTGGATTTATTTTCTTGAGTGATCAAGCTTCCCAGATAACATAATTCTTGTACTTGTTCTATTCTGTCGTTTTTTAGTTTGATGTTGGCTGTCATGCTTCGATCATACTTTTTACTTACTACCATTGCTTTAGTTTTCTTGGCGTTAATCTTTAGTTTGAATTTGTTCAGGGTTGAGTCCAGGTAGTTAAGCATCTGGTTCATGTCTTCTTCTGAGATTGCGAGCAGTGCTATGTCATCTTCAAAACGGATGGAGTGGATTTGCTGACCATTTATAATTACGCCTAGAGTATTTTCTTTTACTTTGTTTATTGCTACTTCAATTAACAGATTGAACAGAATAGGAGACAAGAGGCACCCTTGGCAAACCCTCTGTCTGATATTCGCTTCTTTTTTACAACCGTTGACATCTATTATAGTAGATTGAGATTTGTACAGATTAAGAATAAATCTCCTGTCTTTCCAATCAATGCCCGCATTTCTTAATGTTTCAAATAGGATACTCCAATCCACCTTGTCAAAGGCCTTTTCAAGGTCAACAAAGGCCAGGTAAGTGTCTTCATTCACGTCTATTCTTCTTTCTAAAATCTGTCTCAATGCTAAGATTGCTTCTCTGGTGCCTCTTTGACTTCTGAATCCAAATTGGTTTTCGTGTAAATGAGCGTCTATTCTTCTTTTCAGTCTGTTTTTTACAATATTTAGGAGAATTTTGGAGGCGTGTGAGAGCAGAGCAATTATTCTATAATTTGAGCATTCGAATATAACCTGTGCATAATATAATAATAATAAAAACTTAATTAATTGTTAGTGTTACCTTGAGTAAAATCATCAAAACTTGTTTCAAATTTAAAAACTCTTTATTAATATTGAATTGTGAGGTAAGAGATACAATACTAACAACATCTTAGATATAAAATTCACACACATCTATGACAACTAGAAACATTCATTTTTGAAAGTCAAAGTATACTTTTTTTTTTTTTCTGGATTGTTAACAAACTTTCATATGTATGACCTTTTTTTTTATTAAATTGGTCATTTTTCTAAAAAATATTATATTTTCTCAGATATTAGTTATTATAAGTCATAAACATTTGTTTCAAGTATAATAGAAACTAACTTTTGTTTTGTTTCAGAATACGTTTAATATCAATTGCCTCTCAAAAGTTTATGGCTAGTATTGCTAACAGTGCAATGGAACGTTGCAAAAAACGCTTAGCCATATCCAAACCGGAAGAATCTTCCAAGAGTAGAAAATTTATGCTGTCCATGGAAGATTTAACTCCAGTCCTCCGCGATTATGGAATAATTATTCAGAAGCCACCATATTTTGTCTAATTAAAAAATTTTTTTTTATTTTTGCTAATCCATTTTATGTATTTATCATAAACTATCAATTCAATTTTAGTTCAACATGATTTATAAAATACCGCATATAATCATAATATAGATTGTATTGTATGTATGCGTAAATTGTGTTTTTTTTTTTATAAATGCGTGTTCTTAAACCTAACATGATCTCTAAAGTCCTTTTAATGTCTTTAAACGGAACTTCTGATTAATTATTGTGTACAAATGTGTAATGTAAAAAAAAAATGAAAGTTGATGGAAATAGAGGGAGAGAAGGACCCAAGAAAAGATGGATGGAAATTGGAAACAATTGAAAGTGATATGATGATTTATGTGCGTGTATGGGATGTTAATGATCGTGACAACCACTTGTATAGGACAATGGTAGCCGACCCTATATAGTAGGGAGCAGGGCATAAATGAAGAAGAATGTGTAAACAACTGAATAGTTTTACGAGTTGTTTTTAGAAAACAAGTATGAACCAAGTTTCAAATTAGTTAATTCGTTGATTGGAAAAAATATAAATTGTTGAATTTGAAAAAAAAAAATTACATAAGTAGCACAAATTTTGAATTTTTATTTTAACACAAAATCTTAAAACATATTTCAGATCTACGATAAATTACTAGTTGCAATTTAAAAAGAATTTGTGTTAAGATTAGAGCAGTTCTACAAGCCAAAAAAGTAATCATAAAAATAAAACTATCTCCGTAAAAGTAATAAATACATTCTTTGCTTATCAAAATTAACAGTTATTACAAAAAAAAAAAATTTTTCTCGACTATAGTATTAGTATAATACAGCACTGTTGTGCAATGTTCAAGGATAAAAAATGTTGGATGGCACAAACCTAAAACAAAAGATATAATTTTTTTTTTTTAATTGTTATTTTAGTGCTTTTGTTGTTTTCAAAGTCAGTTTTTTTCTTTACGTTATTAACTCTAGTGTGGATAAGTATGCTATGATTTTTACGCATCGGTTTTAAGTGCGCATAGCACAGAATATAAATGAAGTTATTTTCATTTATTCTGTGGTCATAGCTGACCTGTGGTGGTGGGAAGAATTTGTGAAGGTTTAGTTTTCATCAAATTCCAATTTTGGGACATTGGGTCTTATTTTTTTTTGAGGATACAATGTCATTGCTGAAAGTTATGTTTCAATGTTGGAAAAGTTTTTTGAACCTGAACTGGAAGTGTTGAGTGAGGCATACAATTCGGTAGACATCTGGTTCCAACAGGACGGGGCTAGAGGTAAATGTAATCGTATTTATTATACTCTAGATTGATAAAAGAATGTTTGAACAAGGCTTTGTTCAGGGTTTAATTAAAATTAAAACTATAAATATTGGTTCATATACATTAGTCAACACCACGGACGTATATAGAGGACTGGGAACAAGAACGTGCAAAGTGTCCCACATAATATATATTAGATCCTTTTACGCGCTCTATTTTATAATTATAATAACTTCATAATTTTTCTTATAATAAAAATGTATAGTATAAATTATACAAAATAACTTTTTGGTTCATAAATGATTATAATATTACAATTATTTTTTTAAATATTATTAGGTAGATAGTAAAATAAAAAACTAAAAATTCAGTCAAACACTAGCGCAAGCGCAAGCGCGTAAAGCAGTATCCTGCCGTAGTAAGTATACTGCCCAGATCAACATTTATTGAAGAAATATTTGTGCGTTAGTAGTGTAGTTGTTCACAGTCCTCTATATATACGTCTTAGGTTAACACACAACTCATAAATCTTACATACATATAACATTTTTAAGTATAAAAATAGTAAATAACATGATACGATAATATTATAAAAATAAATTTGTTGTGAAGTAAAAATACAATATACAAACTAAGATAACTATTGATTTATAGTTATAATAATAATAATTATTAAATGTTTCGGCATTGCGTGGCAATAAGTGGACAAGCCAAGAGAAAATAGCCCAAGATGGTTCGGATATGTGATAAGGAGAGTGGACAAGGAAGCAGCAGGTGCTATTATGAAAATAAACGTTGAAGGAAAAAAAGATAAAGGTAAACTGAAAAACAGCTGGATGGATACAATTAGGGAGGATTAGTGTGTGTGTGTAGTAGATGATCTTGACAAGGGGAGGATGACCCAAAAATATAGGGAAAAATCATCAAAAAAATTAAAAAAAGGTAGTGTACGGGAAGAAACCAAGTATAAACAGTAGAAAAATAATCTGATTCGCTACAAAAAAATAAAATGCGAAGCAGTAAGCAAAGTATTTTAACAGACATTTTTGGTTTTACAGTATACAATGGTTTCATAAAGCTTTCACAATTTATGATGGTTTGTTGGGCAAGGAGCCTTGTAGCATTAGACTCTTTAAGTAAATCACGCACAATTTGTAAGCCATCTTTTTCAATAATGGTTGGACAGTGTTTTCCAGCTGAAAACCGCACAAATTAAATATTATTAAAAGCACATGACCTTATAAACAATATCATAGAAGAATATATACATAATAAAAACTTTTTGTAAGGCAAAATAATGTTGGTAATATCTTGACACATCAACTCAACAAACAATAGAATAAATAAATCATGTTATATTTGAGATATATTTCTTATGAAAAACAATACACACAGTAAAACAACAAGTTATTGATGGCTAATAATTATAATTCATTTACTTTTTGTCATCAACCATGATAAAAAGAAGTATGTAAAAATATGTAAGCAACTTTGTTTTTACATTGGCCAAGAAAAATATCTAAATGTTTTTTTCAAAAATCAATCAAACAGCAAATGGGAGAAAAAAAAGAATACATTATTTGGTAATTTGAGATATTGAAAATAAACTAGTTTTAAAATCCCTACAATTTAATTATCTATAAATATAAAAAATACTACAAAAAGTTGATACAAAATGTTAAACTTTTAAAAAATTTGAGAAAACAAATGTTTCAGATTCTGAATGTAACTATTGGTAACTATAGATGAACTATTAGTTCTATAAACATTTTTTTACGACCAAATGATGTATTTAATGATTTACATTACATTGAATTGTGTTATTTTCTGTATACTTTATTGGGTCGTAAATTTTTTGCAATCATTTCATATAATCCCTCCAATGATAAGCAATTGGATGATAAGATGATAATAGTTATTTAATTAAAGCTTTTATGAGCTAAATTTTAAGCCTTTAAAATTTTCTATTTAGTATTTGTTATTGTTGCCTCACTGAGGTAGCTCAGAATTTTTATTTATGCAACTAATGGCCAATGATTCAACAAGTTTTCAAATTTAATACAAAATTGTACACTTTAAAAATAATGACCCAATTTAAAAAATGACTACTCTTTTTTCTTGTTGTATAAAAATCCTCAAAAATTGTTGTTTATGTAGCTAACCAATTCATCGGTAGCCTTTTGAAATATTCTTAAAATATTATCCATCCACTTTCTCAGTAAGGTAGGTAATGATAAAATCTGGATGTACAGATAAAATGTACGATATAAATTTTTTAATAAAAAAGTGTTATGTTTTTATTTTGTTATTACCCCAAAATAACATAAGATTTTCACATTAAAATAAATCAAATGTAGGTATTAACTTTTACGCTGATTACAAATATTTAAAAATGTTGCCCAGCTAGGACTTTATGGCGAGTCTATAAATCAAAAAATTTTAAGGAACAGTAACTACAAAAATTAACTTTTTAGACAATTTTCAAGTTCTATCATTAACCCAATAATTTATAATTTAAAGTGCAAATGTATTAAGTTTTTTCTAACGATACGAGTCCATTTCAAGTAATCTAAAACACTTTTGGAATTTGAATAAAAAAAAAAAAAAAATGCACTAAATAGAGTAAGTATATGTACCTATGTTTGTAAGAAAAAAAACAAATCTATTTTCCGAACTACAAAAAAATGACAGAAAAAAATTTTATTTTTTAAATAAATCCATTCTTAGTCATATTCAGAATCTAAACAAATAATTTAATTAGGGGAGATTTAATTATTCATTAATTATAAATAAATTTCTGCAATTTTGGGCTGAAAGCCAAACGTTGGATACTCGCATTATATAACGAAATAAGAAACCCAAAAAATATCCCAAAAATATGGAGGAAAACTAAAATCATAGCCTTATTAAAACCAGGGAAAGATAAGGATGACCAAAGACCTATCGCCCAATATCCCCTCTGAGCCACACGTATAAACTTTTCGAAGGAATGCTGCTTAACCGCCTAGTCCCCTTGGTGGACAGCACACTAATTAAAGAACAAGGTGGTTTCCGCCCAGGAAAATCATGTACAGGACAGATACTCTCTCTGATCCAAACAATCGAGAATAGTTTTGAAAACAAGAAAGTCACAGGCGTGGCGCTCGTAGATCAAACGGCAGCATATGACACGGTAAACAACAGACTAACGCTAAAGAAACTATAATATAGTATCATATTATGATACTACCCTGGATTACGAGTTTGTAAGAGTTTTCAAAGCCCTTTTAAGTAACAGAAGATTTTTCGTAAATCATCAAGGCAAGAATAGTAAGTGGAGAACCTCCAGAAATGGTCTTCTCAAGGTAGCGTGCTAGCTCCTACTATGTTTAACATTTATACTTATGATCAGCCAATATTCACAGATAGCGACGTAAAACATTATATTTATGCAGACAATACAGCGATTGTAGCACAACACAAACAGTTTGAAAATGTAGAGAAAAAATTATTGGCTACTTTGGACGTTCTTGGAAAATATTACAGACGCAACTACCTAATACCCAACCCAAGTAAAACACAATTCTGTGCTTTTCACCTAAGGAATCGATGCACCAAACATACTCTTAACGTCTACTGGAATGAGATGAAACTTACCAACACACAGTGTCCAAAATATAAAGAAAGGCCGACCAGATGGAGAAATGAGATAAGCAGTACCTCTAGCTGGTCGCCGAACAAGTCACTCCCATCTGGTCATAATGAAACATGGCCGGTTTGGCAAACATTAAACAGACTCAGGACAGGAATAGGACGAACGAAAGATAATCTAATAAAATGGGGTCTGCTAGACAGCGCAGACACTGTGCACATGCGGAGAAGAACAAACAATGCAACACATCGTCACAGGCACAGCCAGCTCCCAAACCTGCACCCCAGAAGACATCCAAAAAGGCACAAGCCAAGGAATTAACGTGGCCCGCATCTGGGCTGAAACAATTTAAATCCACCAATAACGTCCAGAACCACTCAACAACATTACCATATTATATTAAACATTCATATTTTATTTTATTTATTTTACTTAGTGTAATACTATTCAACCTAATTTATGATTATTATTATGTAATATTTGTTTGATGCCAGTTTTATTTGTTTATTTTATGTTATACTACTATTATCATTATTATTATTACTGTTATACTATGTGTCTGACACGAATAAAAAAAAAAATAATAATAATAAATTCAAATATAGGTACTTACGGTTTTTATTGGTGAGATTTGCTAATGTCCATGCGGCCCAATAGGTGCACTGAGGTACAAGCCTAACTTGCGCTATACGTAGTATTGAGTCCACGGAAGCCACTTCAAAATCTATTCTTGCATCATCAGCTTTTTCCCAAATTTTGCTGGCCTTAAGTACACAATCTAACACTTCTTGCCTCTTTGGCCATGTTTCGTTGTTATCATAAAACAAATGAACTGTGATACAAGCAGCTTTAAAACTAGTCTGTGTAGGAAAAAAGTGTATGTATCATACATAAAACGTAATCAAACAAATAAACAATGAAATTAATACCTTAACGTCATATATTGTAGACAGTAAAAGATCAGAAAAGACTTTTATATTGTCATCTTGAATCAGCCTGTGTCGTAGTTCTTTTGATCGGGCAACATCTAATACCAACTCCATGGCGACGTGCAAAACTTTACTATCTTCAGGTAAAGTCTAAAAACAGAAGAAATTTAAATGTTTCCAAAACAGGAAGTTTTAGTTGTGATTCCTACTGTAATGCATTTAAGAACACATTTCAATCCACCATTTTTTATAAATAGTTTACAATTTGATGGAACTTCTTCGATTAGTAACTGCAGACATTTCCAAGACTTATAAAAAACCATATACTTCAATTGCCGATCAAGATTGATTATTTGATCTGTGACTATTTTTATTAAGATCTTTATAAATAAATTAACAATAATTTATTATACATACAAATTATTATACATACAAATTTTCAATAAATCTTGATTTAAATAATACTAATCACCTTGATTGCTCCACTGTTGCCAATTTCTTGTTTTTTTGAGGACGTTTCATATATTACCATTTTAGTCAGTAGATCAAGGGCAAGGAGTTGAAAACGTTTATGTTTAATGGTAGATATAGCTTGAAGCAACATGATTATTACGTTATCAAACCAAATAATCTAAAAATAATACATAAGTAGTTAGTTATAAAATAAGTAAGTTAATATTACCACACCTACCAAGTAACTGTACCATTGTGAAATAATCAACATGCACAAGTTTTTTTTTCTAAATTAAAATCTGACCACAAAAAGTGTAAAAAAGCGATGAAAAATAAGCGTGTTTGCCAAGTCGGCAGAGACGATATTAAGCTAGAGTGCAAAAACATCAACAATTCTTTCGTGGACATGTGCGAACATGCTCTCAACATTGCCAATACAACGGATACATTAAAATTGGTCCGTTTGCAGGTTCCTTATTAATGGGTACTCGCCTACAATTGGCAATGTCGGGCAAGCGAGCGGAAAAAATTAGGTAACTGTGATATAAGCTAAGTTAGTTAACAATTAAACTGCCTTCAGTTAAAAGACGGAAATAAATTTAACAAAAAAAGAAATGATTTATTTTTTTGCTTCACGAGCAATAACGCCTATAGTGTAGTATCCGGTAAATAAAGCTTACCTAAATAGTCGGGAAAATAAACGATCGATATAAAAAAAAAAAAAAGTCAATGAATTAGTTTTGGTTGCTGGTTCCGCTTGATAACGAAAATAAACGTAACGTACCTACGGGTGACTTTGCAACGATAACCGTGAAAAGTTGAATTAACGCAATTTTTAACCGAACAAGTTACACAACGTTAAAATATAAATCGACTTTACGACAAGCCCCCACGATTGGTACTCACAATATCTTCAGGAATGTTCAAATTGTCCAACACGCGCAACCCGCTGTACATGGTATCTTCGTCGTAGTTGTTGTGGCCAAAAATTATGGCGAGAACGCTCTTTCTGGTTTCCGAATCGTTCAACAGCAATTTTTTAGCGGCTCTGCCGTCCGTCGTCAAAATGGCGCCGACGAGTTCCCTGTGTGTTTAAAACGCGTAATATTACAACAATAGGCGCACGGTGGGTCGCACACGCGAGAAGAGTTTTATCGGCAAACACTAACCGCGAAACGCTTTCAAACGGCGTCGCGTGATGACCGTTGTCCAACGTGATCGCGCCCAGTATCATTTTGATGTATTCGTCGTCCGGCAACCAACCGCATATCTTGACGCGTTTTACCGTGTCCCTCAGGAATCCCATGAAATACTTGTCCACGTAGCCCGGTTCTTCCTCGCACCTCCAATCGTTCAACGATTGGAAGGTGCCGTGGAGCAAAGTAATCTTCATCTGTTTCGCGCACATTTCGGCGAACGGCGGTGACGACAGCGAGTTCTCTCGACAACAGATACGTACCCGCCGCCGTCTATTACACCGCCGTACCACGTAATTGTGTTGTTAATTATTCCAAGAAAGTCAACCGATACGAATTGTGGGCGTAAAACTTCTCGAACACTATAAAAAATATAAACACTATAAAAAATATAAACAGCTTTTACGTGGAAATCGTGGAACAACGCGTCGCGTCCCGAGAGAGGGCCGTGGTCGTCTGTCCCATCTGTGTTCAGAGAGAGAGAGAGAGACGTGTCACGTGACGCGCCGCCTGACTTGCACAAATGTGTATAAACTTTACAGACCGCCAGGCGGCGCCCAATTTTTAACCTCAAACACAACATTTTTTGTATGTTCTTTAGGGATGGCAATTTTTTTTCGAACATCGATGTATCGATTCTTATTTAAGATTCTTATTTAATTCTTACAAAACATCGATGGTGAAAACATTGATAATTTAAAAAAATATCAAAGTCAACAACTCGATATATTTGGAAAAACATGGAGGTTTTAAAAAAAAAATATTCATACTTTTTATAGGAAGAAAATTACTCTTTGCCATATATCATAGACTAGGTACGAGCTAAATTAATAATACACATCTAATATTAAACAAGCAACTCAAATCTCAATACGTTTTCTTATTTATTAGAGAAATTAAAATAAGAAAAAACACTGGGAAAATAAAATAAAATTACAATAAAATAAAAAAATAAACTAAAAATAAAATAAAATAAAATAAAAGTACTTACTGTTTAAAATCAAATATAATCACAATAAAATCATAATTTTTAACATTATTTATAAAACATTTTTTATAAAAACAATATTATCAATAAGCCAAAATTGATCGGGCAAGTTATTTAAAAAAATCAATTTTGATGCAGATTTCCCACATAATCGGTTTCTAGTTTTTGATATGGTGTTACTAGCACAGGAAAAAAGCCTTCACAGATGTACAAACACCAGATGAATATTTTGTGGCTAATTTATAAATGAACGGATACATTGTTTTTAATTCATCCCAAGAAATCGATCGATCTGTTTTTAACTGAGATACAGGCGTAGACAAATACATAGTTAATTCAGGCCCTAAATGTTTTTGATTTCCTATATTAGTTTTATCAACATACTTTTTAAGAGATTTTTGGGCCAATCGTTTATGATGTCCCCATAAGTCTACAGTACCAGATTCCGAAGTTGAGCCAGAATCAGTTGAATCTTCTTCTGATGGTGAACTTACCATACGATTTATTGAACTGTTTATGAATCTTAAGTGCTTTGAAAGAGCAAGAGCGTCTTTAAAATGTACGTTTTTGAATCTTGGATCAAGTATAGTTGAAACGGACAATAAATAATAAGTTATTAATAAGTTATGAATCAACAACGTTAATTTAAACGGCCGTCCTTTTCAGGGCTGATTTAAATTAATATTTCGTAAAACTAAATAAAAGTCCGTGTTCGTCAATACCCGTTTTGATTTTTGTTATTAATTTGTTAGTATTTTTTTTTAATTGTAAACCAATACTTGTTTTTTGAGCGATGTATAATTCTAATTTCAATTATTATTTTAAAATTATAAGTCATTATAGTATACTACGGATTTTGATCGCAGTTCTGATTCGGATTTCACGTGCACGTGGAAAATAAATAAACAAAATGTTTTAAACGTTATTCGGAGAAAATATTTCACATAGTGATGAAGTGCATGGCGTTTAAGTATTTTTAACCAATTATTTATAACGAAATATAATATTTTTGTACAATAATTTGTCGCGGATCGCGTTTACACCCCAATCAAATTTTTCGCCGTAAAATTTATAACAATTTAACGTACAATTCATGGTGTTTGGCTTTCAATATGTAAAACAGTGCAATGTTGGTACAAATTAACTAGTGGGTTTGTGACCACGTTTGGTGCTGACCACGATCGCTCACGTAATTGCGTTTCGAACGGTTCTAAATAATATTGTCGAGCAGATTTTGATTTTTATACACATTTAAAAACAACTTCTTTAGATTTCGACCAAGTCGTGTTGATTCGGTCGCGTGTAAAAATCTACGCATATCGAGTCTGAAAACGTCAAATCCAGAAGCTAACGACCGAAACAAAGTAACATCGACGGTACAGAGTTACTTTTTATTTCAGAAGAATCGGTAGCGCGTAAAACTGACCTCTTGCCGTCAGAGATAGCGCCATCAAATGCAACACAAAATGTTAATATAAAAGATGTAGTTTTATATTGAAAAAAATATTTACTAAAAATATCCCTGCATGTCATTATGCTCAAGGTAACAATAACTTACTTCTTATGTACATGGTTAATACTTAACATTAAAATAATAATTGGCGTGTATTTTTTTGATTTTCAAAAAATGTATAAAATACCAAATTAAAGGATACATTTATGAGTTTTGTTAATTTTAAAAATATCGAGGAAAGGTACAATTATTTTATTAAAAAAAAATATAGATATAAAATAATAATAATAATAATGATTATTCATAATAACAATAATAATACAATAATAAGTCCTCCCGCGATAACATGTCGATTTACGATAGGCACATCAAATGCGTGTCAGAGAAACAATAATTAAAATAACGATACTCAAAATGTTTCTAGTTACCAAACCATGGTCATTGCTCTACGTTAAGATTATCTCTACCTATCATACAATTATGATTTGTCAACAGTACAAAATAAAAAGTATACATTCAACGCCTATAGTATTTATGCAAACGTTTGTCGAATGAAGATTTCGCTGTTTTAAGTCCTCAACACATTTAACGATTTCTCGATTGGCACAAGCGTGTTGTCACTCTTAAAGGAACGCGTGTTTACGCATGGTGTTTGTGTGAATACAGACAACAATTTTGGGTAAAGCTATATTATAATCCTGCTTCAAAAAAAAAAAAAAAAGAGTTAGGGTTTTCTGTAACAATCCACGAAAATTTTAAGTAACACAAATGTGCAGGATTGTGTGCAAGTTTAACCACCAGATAGTGTTTAAAAAACTGCGACCGTAGATTTTGAAATATGCCAGCATAATTATTTTAAAACGGTGGCGACGCTAGTCCGTTTCAATGGAGTAAAAGGATCAGAAACGTTCGTTTCTTCATTCGTTCCATTCGGAATGCTTATTAATATTGGTCACAACACACAAGTGTTTGAAAACTAGGTAATTGGTACGTTTTGTTAAAACCTAAAGCTACCTAGCGAGTGTATTTGTTAAGTGACACTAAAGTAAAGTAAGCGACGAAAACATTTGATGTGGGCATTTGAAAAAAGGAAATTATTTGTACAAAACTATGATGTTCTATAAGAATACGCGGTAGAAAACACAATATTTATTCAATTTATATAATATGTGTATGCGTTATGCGCGCGAGACAATGCTAAACGAAAATTAGTTAATTTAAAAAATTTAAATAAACACGAATCAAATACTTTTGGTTCATCGAAAATACGTATTAATATCTAAACAGGGGACTAAAATCGAATGATTGTACATTGATTGTTTCACGTATTAGCGATTAATTACTTGGTGAAAATAAAAAGTACATTACGAGTAAAAAAGTATAGAACAATATTATTATTACTCAATACGATTCATAAACATTCAACTTATAACTATAATATCGTGTGAGTTTGTTAGTTAGTAACGACTTTGATTTGTTCTTCAATCGTACGATTATTTCAACTGTTCCCCGAGTCGACGATTTGTATATAACAGAACACAGTTTTCCTCTCCCGGACGTTTGCAAGAATAATACGACGTGTATAACACGTAAATACTACTGGTTATTACTACTATAAAATCAATTCGTAAGACGATCGCGAGAAAAACTCTTAGAAAGAAAAAAAAAAACGTCGTTTTCGAGTCGTCGACAGAACCGTCGAGGTCGCAAAGAGAGCGGCGAAAACTCCCGAGTGCCGAAACGGAAAAGTGTCGCGACGGAAACGAAAAACACACAACAACGCCGGGGCGGTGGAGAACGACCCTGTGGAATGGAAAAAAAAAAAAAAAATAATGTATAAAAAATAAACCTCCCCGCCGCCAAAGACCGCGATTTTGATTCGTTTTCTCTATATAACTAAAAAAAAAATATACATTTATCGTCTAACAATTCGTATAAGAGTAAATCGTGTGCGTGCAGTTTTAACAACGGACTGTGTTTTTATTCCTTTTTTAAATATTATTAGCTACTGCAGTCATTTTCTCCTCGATCTCTTTCCTCCGTTCGCAGTGCCTCTGGACGGCCGGCAACACGAACAGCATCAGTCCGCTGACGGCGATGTTCGCGCCCGACAGTATGAACGCCGAATCGTACGTGCCGTAAATGTCTTTCAGCAAACCTGTGCACGACAAAAAAAAAAAACGTCTATTAATGTTGATCATCGGGAACGGGATGACATCGCGGGGTGTTTCATTAGAGAACGCCGGGTATTTGCCTAATTTGCCCGGTATTCG
>CM029361.1:18058732-18187718 GCA_017140985.1 Hormaphis cornu
TTGGATAGAAAATTTTGTTTTACACAAAACATTTGAATTTTCTTAAATACACTTGTGTCGGTTACGACGAATTGTTTTCTAAAAACGAATCGAAGGTATCGAAGGACCAATTTTTGACAATTTTACAACTTCAAACGACTAAAAATTTGTGACAGTGGAAAATTTTCGGTAGCATTTGTGTTTACGCGTTTGGAAATACCTTGTATTGAATTTTCAAAACTTTTTGGTGGAAAATTAAACTTTTTGTCGAACAAAAGTTTGAAAATTTTTTTCTCGAAAATTTCAAAGTTCTCTATACTTAGCCCAGACATTCTCGAAGTTTGTATCAGACCTGTATCTAAACAATTTCAATACTATGTGAAAGTTTTAGTTTATACCGATCGTGTCACAAACAGGTTTTCCGTAATTTTCACTTAGTTTCGCTTAGTTTTTTCGTTGTAACTTTTTAATTTTATAGACGCTCAAAAATAGAAAACACACATCGTGTGAAAACCGTATCACGTTCTTCGTTTCACTCTTAAAAAAAAAACCCACCAGTCTATAAATCACGAATAAACAACGGTCATCGGCATTGGTTTTTTATTCAAACTATTCGTGAGAACGTTTTGGCGTGAACGGGTATTTTGTGTGCACCGCGACACAATCGCATCAATAACTGGTTTAGTAGAAACTAAAGAAATCGTAGAACAGTCAATGCGAGTACAAAAAAAAAAAAAAATCTCCTCGGTTGTCGCTTCCACACAAAAATTAGAATTCATTCGATTCGTCACCATATTATATAACACGCTGTATCTTTTCAACACACAGAACTCTATATTACACGAATACTTTTCACCGTTAAATAATCCAAATTCTATTAAAATCTGTTTAGCTGAAATTCCCGCCAATATTCTCTCTTATTAAAATTATACATTTGTCATTTCATACAATAATTAGTCCGTTTCTGTACACACTGGTGAACTCGTTCTTTCGGTTCATGTATTTTTCGACAAAAGTTCCGATTTTGTAACCGTTAATGTACCGATAATAGTTTTGGAACTCTTAGTTTGGATTATTAGTCGACAAAAATACAACACGGACTTTATAACGTTTAACGCGCGTCGGACCGAAACATATTATGTTTGTAGTAAGAAAAGCGGTGTAAAAAAAATTATAAAATTTCTTTGGTCATCTTAGTATTGTTGGCCATCGACAAATGTCGAGGACGGCTCTTTTACCGGTTTTCAGTTTATATGTAGAAAAAAATAATCATAAATTGGTCGATCGGAAAACCGTGATGTAGAACTATAATACAGTCCGACGCCAAAAAAACTCCAAGTATGGGCGGACAGTTCGTCCTTTCGGGATGTTAGAACAGGAAAGTATTTATTACCAACAGTTGTTTCGAGTTGTTTTTCGGGACACAAACGAAATGGCTAACGCGATCAATGCGAGATCACGGTTGAACAGTTGCGAATTCTCCTGAGGTGATTTTGAGGTAATATGCAAATTAGTGAATTCCACGGTAAGATCGGTGGGAGCTATACATAACAGATCGGTAATAAGGTAATATCAATAAACATCTTTTCGTAAAAAAAAAAATTCTTATTTTGCGTTCGTTGTTGTGTATATTTTTGGTCAAATCGAAAATTACAAAACGTGGATACCCGACGAATCGCGGTCCGGGAACACTGGAAACACACCGGAGAAAACTTGCAGAAACACTGACGCGTTTCAATCGATTGAATGATATTTGAATATCCAGCACGTAATGAAAGGATAACGACGTTTAGACATTGGGTGTTCTGCAACGACCGCGTACACCGATTTTCCCATATCACAAGGGGAAATTAATTTAACAGATTACGCTAAAGTATTTATTTTTTTTTTTACACTTAAGGTGTCCTCCGTCCCTCAATTCGAGCACTGCCGAGTCATAGTATGGTTTGAGTGTTGAGTTAGCCCTTTTTCCGCCAAAAACTAAAAAGGTGTGTTTTCACCCGCAAAGCGGCAAATATATCCAGTAGAATAACCGGCGCCCTCACAATTACGACGCCCCGGGTCGCCGTCGGGTTTTGTGCCGTTAACTAAATTTTTATTAAGTATTTAACATCGAGTGTCATCTCCAAATCAATGCCCGCCACTTGTTTTCCAATTGATTGTTTGCGGTGTCTCCAGCCCCATATCAAACCTCATTCTGGATATTTTGAGCAAATCACACGAGTCAATTTTTTTTTTTTATGACAATCGGTAGATAATGTAGTTTTGTTAACTTTAATTTATCACATCCAAGTATCAAAATAAAATAGTTGATTCAACAGTAAGATCATGAATTTAATTTTTGATAAAAAATAAGTCATTGATTTTTACCAATGTTCAATTGAAGTGTTTGCGTTATCCGCAAACGGCGAATCCCCAAAGTGGGACGATAGCCACTTTACCCCCCATAAATCCGCCCCCGAGTGTCCCTCACCACTTTGGCGGAATCGTTCTTTTTTTGGTTTTTGGAGGAAACTGCCGTCGCCCATTAGGACAAACAACGTCTAAAACGCGATACTAATAATATTTACTTGCACTGAAAATACAGTAGGCATTATCTTCCATCAATAAAACTGTCGGGTTTCATTCGTCCGGGTCACCGACAGCCGGCTGTTGACAACGGATCGGACGAACAATCGTCGTGGCCGTCCTCCGCGTTTTCGGGTCAACGACACTTTCGCCGCGAGCAAACGAGTCCGTTTCCCCGAACGGGCCCAAAACGAACCGATTTCTAATTTAACGCCTAACGACGGGGTCACCGCCTTTTTCGCAAGTTTTTTTTTGTACCGCAGTAAGCCGGGGGGACGTTTTCAAATACTACAGAAGTCCGAGGAATCCGTCAAGGGCGATTATAAGTCACCTTTATAGTGGCAATTTTATAAGGTACACAAGTTTCACGTAACGTGTTGATAAATCAATACGGAAACGATTTTGATTATGATTGTATTAAAAACTGACAAACTCTGAGCGGTTTGAAAATTATAATCTTCAGAATCGGCAATAATTTTAAACCGTACAGTATACATCGGCAGACTAAACTACACTAACAACTGAATTACACTGAATAATGACGTGCGGTTACTTTTTTTTCGACAATTATTATTCGTTTGTATCGTGATTTGTGTTTCCGTTACAGTTTTCTGCTCAGATCACGCCGTAGCTTTTATCGCTTATTTATTTTTTAACGTTCATTTAAATTTTTACCATTTTAAGTAAAAATAAAAACACGTTTAGGCGTTTACCTCCCATGGGCTGTCCAACGAGCGAGGCGATGCCTTGGAACAATAACAGCACTCCGAAGGCGTTGGTCAGCTTGTCGAGACCGAGCAGGTCGACCAGTATGACGGACGTTAAGCCCACGTACGCTCCGATCGTCGAACCGAACACGATCACGTACAAGGACATCGTCAACAAGTTCGTGCAGTAAACGCTTAAGAGCGTCGCTGGAAAGAAGAAAGTAAAAATAAATTATGCACGATTTCGTCACACGGAAGGTGGACACGGCGGTATGTGTATACGAAAGAAAAAAAAAATCTTTAAAAGAAGTAGAAAACACGCCGAGATGATATTCGGTTTCGTAACGATTTTAAATGTACTCTAATAACTCGGCGATGGAGTGTGATGTCCGACTGTTGCTGGGGACTTTACAAGCAGAGATTATTCACACACACAGCGGAAAATCGTACAGAAAAAGTTTTTTTTTTTTTTTTTTGTTATGAACCGAGGCACCTACTACTTATATTTACATAGAATTATCGACACTTATTTTTCTACAGACAGAAATAACGTCAACAGTTTTTATAACGAATCATAAGAACAACATTTTGAAATCCGTGTACGATCTTCTCGTCAACGGTTACATAAACTCAAAATTGTGAGTAAAACAAAAAAAAAAAAAATCTACACCGAGAAAAAACAGCATGGTTTTTTTTTTTTTTTTGATAAACAATGACTATCGAAACTCAACTTCAGAAGCCTGAGACTAAACGCATGACGGATACAGGTCCCAGATTTTGCTCAACTCGTTTTAATCACATCAATAAATTTATGTGTCAAAAATAAAATATCACTTTAACCATACTATGTAAACTGTGTAGTTTATAAACATTAGACAGAGAAAATAATGGCAGGTGAATTCATTTACGAAAACTTTGGCAAGCTGATGAAAATATGGAAGGAAGGTCCCGTAAGAAGGATTCTCGATCACTCACCAATACCGCAGATGGTCAAACACAGATTGTACACCATCAGCCTGTTTATCCACGCCTTGTCCGATATGAACCCGAGTACGATCCTTCCCAACGTGTTGGCGATGCCCATCACGGATAGCAGGTAACTCGCTTCATTCGGCTGTATTCCGATGTTCTCGGAATGAGGCTGGAAAAATCAGCGAGGAGAAAAGTAGGTATAAAAATCTTCGGTAAACAGAGCAAAAAAATATTATTCCTCAAGCGACTTTGATTTTATCAAACTCTGTACCGGTTTGAAAATATTGTAGTCTTGCGGAAAGCGTTATCAGCAGAGTTTTACCGTTCGAAGATAATCATTGTATTTCGTGTTTTTTCGTTAAAAACAAAATAGGTACGTCACCTGCAGATGATTCGACACAAACTTCTTAAAAAAAAAAAACTAAATGCGGATTTCGTAGGTAAATTCAAAACCCGAGTCGACAAAACGAATGCGACGATCAGAGTTCTAATAAAAATATCGAAGTAATATGGTATACCTACGTTATTCTCGATTTTCTTTTATGAAACTTACCGAAAATGTATTTAAAAATAATTATTACTGTGTAATAGTATATAATAGTGTATGGTATATAATAAGACACATCTGTTTTTAGTAACTCACAACTCGATCTCAAATACCTAACACAAAACAGAGCGAGTACAAATAATAATAATAATAATAAATATGAAAAGATTATAATGTTAAAAATAATAAATGCAATCAAAGTTATTTGGTGGACACAAAATCTTTTAATTACATTTTCCAACAGCTTCGAAAACAGTTGCAACAATTTATTTAAGCGAAAAAAGATTTTTCCATTCAAACTGCAAATATTCTAGATTTGTTATAACTTACCCGTTAGATAATACATCTTTGAAATTAAAAAAAAATAATTTACAAAATTATAGTTTGTAAATGAGTTGAAACAAATCTAAAATATTTGCAGTTTTGAATGGAACAAAAATTTACAAAATTATAGTCTGTAAATAATGAGTTGAAACAAAATTTGGTACGCACAGATAATTAAAATCTCGTAGCTCCTAATACATATATATTTTATAAGGTCAGTTGTGTGTACCACATTTTCTTAACCAAAACAAATTTCAGCCGGAAACTAACACTTTAAAGCGCGTTTAATCTTTCAATCGTTTTTTAGATTTGCGTATCCTCCTGATTGATGACGTACGAAGGCGTTGCAACTCTGTTTATACTATACACACAACACACGTTCACAAACGGCGCGGAAGTAAAAAAAATTGTTCTGACTATTAGTCGAAACTTTCGTCATGATTTTGGACCACACTTATGAATTGTTTCGATAGTTTGCCTGCTTTTAAGAGCACCAACACAACCACCTACCTTAGGCATACAGTAAAAAGTGGTTTTTAGTACGATATAATATATTGGTACGCTAATAAATAGAATAGTTGTGGCTAACAGTCAACTAAGGCTTAGTTACTAAGCAAACAACACACTGAAAAGGTTCTTGTTTGGTTCGTGACGTCATGACGTGTTCTGCAGAGAACGGTGGTAACACCGTTGTCGGAACGCGTACGTTTTTGGTACCTACACTTAACTCGAGTTGATTTTTGGTGACAGGATGATTGTTAGCAGATTGTGTAAGGGATCACCGCGTAAAAGAAGAGGAGAAGGTGAACGAGAACGAAAAAAATGGGACACGGTTCGACGAACTCCGGTTACAGCCTGGGCACTGAGGACGGGCGGCACACGGAAGGGCAGTTTTTTTATCTTGTACCGCAAACACAATTATTATCGTACTGACCACTAAGAACAAGATCGGTATGTTGAAACCAATGCTGGTCAGGAAGTTCGAAGCGGTGTACATGATGAAAACGGGATCTTTGAGCAACGTGAAGTCCAACATGTGCTTGATCGTGTTCTTGGCGTCAGCGGAACAGCAGCCACCGTCCGAAGAGAGCACGTCGTTTCCTCCGCCTCCGTTGCACGCGATTTCGCCCACATGGTTCCCAGCGTTGGTCGACTGCGAGATGGTCCTGAAAAACAACGAGAGATACGACGTAAGAGTAGGTACGCGATATATATATAATATAGGACAGTTGCAATTTTTTACGGGATTTCGTACGGGAATGTTCAAAAAAAATTTTCAAACGTTTTGCAGAACGTCTGATGGATGTTCCCCCCCACCGCCCACTCAACGTATTTAACGACAACAGATGGGTACATTTGTACGCGATTATAGATTATAACGATTTTTCAGCTGGGTCGGACTAAAAACGACCACGGTGGTGTTTTTTCGATTCCGGAGAAAAATAATGTCCTTTAATAACGAAAATATTATTAATTTTTAAAGCTCAAACAATTTCGGGATTTTTATAGGGTTATTTTAACAACACCCGGGTCAAGTTAAGCTTTTTAAAAAAATAATTTATCGTCTACCCTGTTTTTTCAGCGAAAAACTAAAAAAATTAACACGCTTTTTTCAGCTCAAGCTCTCTTCATTAGAAAAAAAAAAATTACGATGGTCGTTTCCGGATTTCTGTTTCCGCGAAACTGCGACCGAATTTATTTTACTGCCCGTAACCCATATTACCATGCAGTTTAATATTTCAAAACATTTTCTTATTTATTGTAAAACAAAAATCGCGTGTAAAAATATTTACGTACAAACGAATGCGTTAAAACATCGAAAAACGGACTTGTTAAAATAATATTATGTATAAACTTCTATCAAAGTTCTGAC
Organism: Hormaphis cornu; assembly: GCA_017140985.1. NCBI lineage: Eukaryota > Metazoa > Arthropoda > Insecta > Hemiptera > Hormaphididae > Hormaphis > Hormaphis cornu. Next base: position 18,065,703 of record CM029361.1, read on the forward strand.
GGCGAAAAACTATACACAATTGACACAAAACACATATTCAAAAAGTTTTCGTACTATAAACAAGTACGTAGTAAAATTGTAGTTTTAATATGAAAACAATACTATACTAGATTGTTCAGTACAATTATTTATCCGCACAAATTTCTGTTTTACTCGTTGGGAAGCTCTTAAACGATTGATCAACCAAAATATTTTCCGCTTAAATTGTATAACGGTTATAGCTAATATAATAATAACAGAGTTGATTTTAGTTTTTACGCGTAGAAAATCGTACATTGTTTGAACAATAGTTTTTTTTTATTTTTGTTTTTTGTGTAAACCCTTTTTCTCGGGAAGTAGAATGTTGTTCCACGTAATCCCTCCAAACATATAGCTGTCGGTACGATATTTGAATTCTAATCAGTTTTCTGAATCACATCACTAGATCAATCGGCACGTTGTAAATCGTCAAAATACCTATAATTCATTTCGTGTGATCGACAGAGAAAAATTGCTTCCGATCTCTTTAAAAAAAAGTAAACTGACGTGAAATCGAGAAAAAAAAAATTCATTAAATAAACACTGCAATTTTTTTAAAGTAAAAAAAAAAAAAAAATGTGTTAAGTCTCTTTTATTTTGGGAACTTTGAATTCTCGTAATAGAATTACGAAATACAGATAATAAAAAAAAAAATACAAAAAACTAGAACGCTGCGCGATATAATCGGATTGTTTTCAGAACTTGGAAAACTGAAAAAAAAAAAACGCCGTAACTGGTGTATTAAACGAAAGTGGACAAAGAGATTATTATTGCAACACTGTTTTTTTGTCACCTGAAAAACGATTTCGAATATTACGTTTGCAGAACCGTAATTTGAAATGCAAATACGTCGTTGTCGAGTAGAAAAAAAAAAAAAAATAAATTTTGCAATTGTTAAATCTTTTTTCACTGTCTTCAAAAAAAAAAAAAAAGAGGTTCTCTATATTCGATTATGTTTTTTTCTTTTTTACTAAGCTTGTTACGCGATAAATCCGCCAATGGTTACGAACCGATTTTGATGATTCTTTTTTTTTTTTTTGTTTGATGGGTCATATTTTAGAGGTGATCCCGTACAAAATTGATCGAAATTGATTCAGTGCTTTTTGAAACAGTTTTTGACAAAATCAGAAAATGTTTTACAGAAAAATCTAGGTAACGTCGTTTTTTTTACCCTCTGTGCCCTTTGACACCGAGTTTCTCAGACCGTGGTAGATTTTCAAAATTGTTTAGTAGCATATGCATTTACATGTTGCCAACCTTGTATTAAAGTTCCAAAACTTTTCAAAAGTTTCAAAAGAAAATCAAATTTTTTATCGTACAAAAACTAAAAATTTTTAAGTTCTATACTTAGCTGAAAATTTTTGAAATCACTTGAAACTTGTACCGAACCTGTATTTTACCAACTCAAATATTGTGTAAAAGTTTAAGCTAGTTCGAGAATCGTTGTTTTGAAAGTTATGGCCATAAAACTAAATCGATTATGTCGAAAAACACGTAAGCCGTAAACCATTATTTTCTTAATTGTTGCTTAGTTATTCGATTGTAACTCAAACTTGAAACCTCTTAAATCACCATCATCATAGTCAATAGACTTATCAGAAAAGGTACTGAGTTTAAAAATTGGAGCTTTTTGCTACCCTTAGAGTTGTAAAAGTGATAATAACATACATTCTCCGCAGCGCTCAGAATTTAAAAACAATAAAAAGTATAAAATGATTAAATGAAAAACATAAAATCATAAATAATTTTTGGAATCGGTGCCGGCGTAACCGACTTTTTGGATGGCACCGACTGAAAAAAAAAAAAATTTTTTTTTTCGTTTAATTATTTTACAGTTTTTTGTGCTTTTTTTGTTTTTAAAGTAGGTTTTATTTTTTCTACAAGTTCAATGATGCATTTCTAATCGTTAAATCGTTTGAGACAACGACTTTCGCGATCTAAACGCGAAAACAAATCGCGTGCGAACGATAATCGTTATTTTAAAAGAAAATAAAAAATTTCTTTTAAACGAAAACGACGCAAAAATGAGCAAAAAAGCAAAAAACGATTATTTTTCGTAACGAATTTGTACTTTGTGATGTATTTAATTTTAAATTTGTTACCAGTTATCACTGGGTTCGTTGTGCCGTACAGTGTTATAATAATTACGGCTAAGTATCATTTTCGTTACAGACGCAATAATTAGTTCCTACACTAGCGTGCAACGTGCATTTTGCGCATATTTTTTCTTTTAAATTGCTCGGAATGTAGATGGAATTCGCTTCATTTCATATCGTGTATACAGGACGGTATATTATTTCGTTCGACGTCGATTCGAGAAAAAAAAGAGGAAAAAAAGAACGGTACCACGGTAAATGTGCAGTAGTTTTGCCCTTTGGGTGAGTCATAATTGGTTTCGAAGTTGCGGTTTATCCGTGTTATTTGATATACAAAAGAGACGATAAATCATTGTGTTCGCAAAAAAAAAAACCCGATTCTGAGCGAACCATCTAAACTAATAAGTCTTGGGTGAAAATAAAAAAAAATTGCAAACTACTCCAATTATACATACGAAGAAAAAAAAAAAAAACCGGGATCAGTCTAGGTCGCGTGGGTGGTTTGACGGGTTAGCGAATACGCTTTGGGTGGGTTACTAATTTAGAAGTTGTGGTTTAAACGCATTATATATCTGAAAGCAACAAAAAATCATTGTATTTGAAAATACGATTCTGAACGAGCTCAGTTGTCTAATATAAGTCGTGGTAAAAACAAATTTCAAGTAAAAAACTTTTTTAGAATCTATCCTATTTTGGTATTGTGTAAAAGTTTCAGCTTGGTCCGATCTTTATTATGGATTTGAAGACCAAAAGAATCTAAATCGACGTGTAAAAAACACTTTCCCCATGATTATTTGTCCCCATAAGCAATATACGACCACCCGGAATGACGAGTTTAACGACAAAATAACAACGAGAAATCGGCTATAAACCAAAATTCTGTGAACCAATTTTCTAAATTTTTCAAACACGTATGTAAAACTATTTTGTTTAGATTGTATTAAAGTTTTGAGACTAGAGGTTTTATGGAATAATAACTGCGTAAAATAACCAATTCAAAAATTTCAAATTTCCATAACTCCCAAAAAAATGATCAAAATTGATTGTAATTTCAGCAGTAAACTCGATTCAAGTAAAACGGAGCAATTTCAAAAACTTTGACGTTATTGTTTTTGGCTCATAACTCCAAAAATAATCAAAATTTCAAAAAATGCTACAAATAAAGTACGATCTTAGATCAACCATCTTTCTTTTCAACGTATCATATGTTAATATCTGAGCATACCCTAAAAAGTGTACACAGAGAAAAAAAAAAAAAAAGAAAAAAGCAACATTGTGAAAACAATACATTCTTCGCTTGTCACTTAGCAAAAACTTTCTTCAATCTTTTATAACGTATAAAATTAATTTAGTATACATAAAAGTTTGGAAAGACGTGGAATAATTTTGTACAACAATAGTTTAATAGAACAATATATATCCGTTTCGACGCCTAATTTGACGATGTCACCATTGTTGTCGTTTTCGGCACATAGCTCAGAAAATAATCAAAACATAAAAAAATGCTTTGAATAAAATAAAATTTAAAGCCGAAATTACAACTTTTATGTGGTGTTCAACGTAACGATTGGAGCACTCCTTCTACCCGAAAACATTATTACAAATCTAAAAATTTCAATTTTTTCGCCGTAAGATTCTCGATTTTGTTTTTTGGTTTTTGGGGTAAAACTCAAAAAGTAAGCAGTCTTTCAAGTGAAAACAACCTTCAACCAAGGTACCACCGCAGTCCATAAACCTTATAGAAAAGTTATTGACTCTGAAAATCGGAGCATTCTTTCTATATGAAAAGTTGTTGACAGAAAAAAAATATCACTGTAAAAACAATACATTCCTCGCTCGTCGTTCAAAATATAATCATAAAAACAAAAGTACACGGCGAAAAAATGAAAACTGCTGAAAAGTCGATCGAAAATAGTCGTTTTGAAGAATTTAGATCAGCGTTTCAGCTTGTACAACTATCGGTTTTGACAAACGAGAAATGGCCAAATATTTGAAAACTATACAGGAATTAACATTTACATTTGGTTGACGAGGCAAACATTTAAGATTCGGACACAAAATATACTTTTTTAATATTTTCTTTTCTTTTTTTTTTTTTTGTTTGTGGTCAAACATTTTACGAATAGACGTAAAGACTAAGAATAGTATTGATTATACGTAGTGTTTTATACGTTTTGTATTCAAAAAACGTGAAAGGATTTTATTATAAAAATTATAAATTAGAATATTGTGTAATAACAATCTCGACGGTTCGGACGGATCTCAAACAAATTAATTAAAATATTTAACTCGACAAATGTTTAGCCTTGAAAAAAGGAACAAAAATACTAGGAAAGTATAAAACATTACGTCTCAGACCTACGTTACATCAAACCTACTACGGCGATACACAGTTACGAGAACGCGATATAATTATTAAAAAAATAACAATAATAATAATATCAACGATTATAAAACAAAAGAAATAAAAGAAAAAAAAAACGATTGCGATTGTGTTTGCAGACATTTCAAAGTTCAAACACCTTTTTTTTATCGGAATAATAATCAATTATAATGCACTGACCGGGGTTTATTGATTAATGCGCAAACGTCAGAAGACAGAAGTCATATATTATTTTAATTTTAATTTATAATCAATATTATTTACCTACACCGAGGACGTATTATACCGAATCTGAAACGAGTAAAAAGTATTTTTCGCTGGTTAGAAAAGATCCACTTTATTTTGTTTTTAACGAACTCGAACTTGATTTCCAGCTCAAAATGAAACGTTTTCGATGCAACCAACCGATGTGGCAATGAAAAAATTACAAACTAAAGTCTACACACATTACAACGACAAGAAACAGTTTTTTATTTACGTTAGTTTAATAGGTTTCTGTGCCGTTCTGACGGCGGATTTCACGTTTTCGCCATTTTTGTCGTTTTTGGCACATAACTCAGAGAATAATCAACATATCAAAAAATTCTTCAAATAAAATTTAAATGCAAAAACTTTATTACAAACCGGAATATTTCAAATTTTTCGCCGTAAAACTATCGATTTTGTTTTGGGGTAAAACTAGAAAATTTTTAAAAAAATTGTAAACCAAAGTACTACCAGAGTACCTTTTTCGCGTGTATTATCGATCACTATTATTATGGGTTTAAATCGAAATTGTTTAAATTTAAATTACAAAAAAATTAAAATTTTTTTGTAGCCGATTTCACACTTTAAAAAGGGAAAAAGAGACGGGGAATTGACGTTTTTCTCGTAACGAGTTGAAAAATATAATATGTACAAAATACGTTTTACGCTTTTTTGTTAAAAATACAAAATTATGATTATTTTGAGTGTATTTTTTTTAAATAGTCTACACAAAAAACACCAATATTATACAGAAATTGAAATTTATTTTCAAAGTGAATTTTGAAGTTTAATCTTAACAAACTGTAAATGAAAAATTATTAATCATGCAATCTTATAAAGATAGTACGTCTGTCGAGTAAAGTATAAATTAATGAATTTCGTCGAATTCCTAACGGCGTCGGTCAATTGTTTTAAGGGGTAAAATGTAGGCGATTATTATCACTTTAATGCGTATTTATGCGCAAAATTGACTTTACGGGGAAAAAAACCTAACAGTTAACGTAATCGAATTTATTTTTACCGTATATTGTAATATTGTATAATCGCATAAATTATATAAGTACAGGTCGTATTTAAATCCAGTCTTCGGTTTGATTTAAGCGTGGTAAACAATTTTAAGTCGAAATTTGTAATTTTGATCAAACTTTTATAGTTTATTGATGTGTTCTATACAAAAAAAAAGCGAGAGTAAGTAATTGTTATAAGATAAAAAAAAAATGGCCTCGGCATGCTCGGTGAAATAATTTTAATTATAAAAACGAATCATTTTCACATCGGTTTCAATTAGATCGGACAAATACTCGCCACTCCAGCGAGCTTTTTGGTATAAGTTTGTGTGTTTTCAAACTCGCAAAATGTGTAAAATTTAAACATTTGTTTGGAATAAGGTATAATTTAATGCCAAAGTCTCAACTTTTTGTGGTATTCAAAGTTAAGATCGGAGCACTCTTTCTACACGAAAACGTCATCACAAACCTGAAAATTTCAAATTTTCGCTGATACATTTATGCTTATCGCTTATCCTGGTAAATTTTTTTGAGAATTTCAAAGTTTTATACTTTGCTCGAAAATGTACCAAATCACTTGAAACTTTTAAACCAAACTTGTATCTATTTCAATATTGCGTAGAAGTTTCAGCCTGTTCCAATCATTATTTCGAATGTTTTGGCCAAAAAAACAAACTAAATCCGATGTGTAAAAGAACGTGACTCGTTCGTATGAGATTCCCTCTAACTTTTTCTGTTTTTCTCTGTATACAACAAAAAGACAATAATATTATTACATTACGGTGACGCGTGGAAGAGGTATTAAAACAAAACGAGAAAGGAAAAACAAAAATGTTTTTGTTTATTTTATTTTGAATTCGCGCAAAGGTATACCAACGTTCGGTGTTCGAGATCAAAAATATAACGAGCCACCAAAATATCGCTCGCGGCATGATGAAAAATAATCGCCAGAATGTGTAAAATTTAGCGTTAACATAATGATGATAATCACTTGCTGAGGTGGAACGAAATTAACAAAAACAATTTTTTTACTTTTGACCTCTTCCAACGGTCGTTAGAACGAAAAAAAGAGAGGAAATTCTATAGGTCGGCCTGAATGGATTAGAAGTCGTATATAGTTTGACGTAAGCTGCAATGGACACGGCTTACGAAAATTACGGTTCTGAGCGACTTTGCAGGGAGTCCAAATATACTAAACAAATTCTACGTTTTTTATATTCGGCTCGAAAAACGTTTAAACTTTTTTGGTACGACGTTTTAAATTTTTCGATACACACAGTAACCGCGCGTGTGGGGAAATGATTGTGGAAATTTCATCTGAAATTAGCTCAAATAAAGTTTGTTTCTTCCGTTCGGAGTAAACGTCTAAATTTTCAAAACATACCACAAAAAAAAAAAAAACAATAAGAAAAACGAAAAAAAAATTTACTAAACAAAAGTTTTCTATCTTTTTTGTAGGATGACGTTTAAATATTGGACCTTTCCTTCTACTCGAATACAAACGTTTCCAGAAAATCGAGAAAAGATGTTTGATAAAACTAAAAGATTTTAATGAAAAGGCATTTTTTTTTTTACAATGCGCTTGGGTTTCTTCACTGACGGATCGTTATGCCGCCTTGGCCGATCTGTTGTCGTGTAACCGATATTTGTTGCATGTTCGCTATCGCACTTTCGGATCGTTTTTCGACAAGAATAGGTCGAAAAATCAGAAGACCAGAGTGACGTTGGAACGGAAGTTGGAGAACAAATTGAAATCGGAAGAAATAACAATTATAACTTGTGCGTAGGTTACACTCACGTGTTTGGTTTTTAAGTACGCGACCGAATAAACTTGATCGAATAATGAAATTTATAAAAATAAATTTAAAACAATTTTTACTAGTACGAAACGGTCTAGTCCGGCACAGTAAGAATGTAAACAGTAGCGTATTTTTGTTTGTCCTTTTACGGCTGAATGGCTGAATTATTCAAAATTTCACGGTCCGATTCACCCATTTATAAAAAAAGAAAAACGGGAGATGAGCACGAAAAAATTCAAACATTTGCATTCCCTGAAAAAGTTGCCTTATTTTTTCGCCGTTGGCGGTGGTTTAAATATCCTACAGCCTATACCTGACGCCGGGAGTACAACAGACCTTCATAAGCCTTCTGCTTCTAAAGTTTTTATGTAAAAATTATCAAACAAAATATCATTACACGATACATTAGTGTATCGCTAATAGCGTAATATTAGTATAAACTTCCAAATGCAATATTAAACCTTTTTGATTCATCCGAAATTTAAGGGGACCGGCGATGGACACGCTACCGATACTAAAACTAGTAAAAAAAAAGTCGAAACAAAATCGATCGACCGCGGTCAATTACATTTCGGTGGTAATATTAGCTTTAAAACTTGACGCGTGCTAAACGCCCACAGCCTTTTAAAAATAAATAAATCGCACAAGAGGATTTTCGAACAAGTGTAGAAAGTTTTCAAGTCTTTTCGATCTTGAGAAACGGTGATGATAAAAAACAATCACATCGAGGGAACGTTTTCCGGCGATTTTAAGAACAACGCGTCACCGGCTCGCCAGACAGAGCTGACGTATCTATTCGGTTTTATCTAGACGACTTTATGTTGTCTATGATTCGGTTTCGGCTGAGAATGTGAAACGATTAAACGAAAACGTGAGTTTTTACGAAAACGATAAGACTAAAAGAGACGCAATACGGTTTTTGTCGCAGACTTCTACGATAGTATAACAATATAGAAGTGTGTAAAGTACTTACGAAAAAAAAAAATACGACAAGAACAAACGTAAATAAAATAGTTATCTGGTCGATGAACTAGACTTAGCCAAAAACGATCGAACGGACCCGTTTACGATGCAATTTAATATTTGATGTGTGTGACAAAATGATAATTGGCTACATAGAAAACAATTTAAATAATATTCGCTACGAAAAGGGGCGAAAAGCGAACGGTTATACACGCATAATATTGATCAAGTTTATGCGATTATAATGTTTTATTATGTGTCTAAATAAACGTTTAGCGTTAACGTCGTAAAATCGTTTTATCTCATCACGCATAAATTTGCATGTAATCAATTCGGAAGATCGACGCATTCGCTATTAAAGATGGCTATTACCGTCGAAAACACCACGCTGTTGCGTGGAAAAAATGTCAAAACGATTTGTGGTTTTCGCGAGTAGAATATTTTTATTTCAAATACACAACGGTGAAAAGGTAATTTTTTTTCTTCAGAACGGTAAACATTTGTCACAACGGAAAAAACCACAAAAAAGTAAAATTGCGAATTTTGAGATTGTACATTGAGAGGTCGTAGACTTATGCGTGTGTAAAATTAAAAAATTACAATAAAAAAAATAAGCAAAAATTAAGGGAAAAACGTTAAAAATTACGGCGAACGTGTTTGATCGATTTAGATTTTTAGCCATAACATCGACAATAATGATCGGAATAAGCTGAAGCTTTCACGTAATATTGAAATTGATAAGATAAAGGTCTGATACAAATTTCGAGTAATTTCGAAAGTTTTTGAGTTAAGTATAGAATTTCGAAAATTTTCATCTTTTTTTGTAATTTTGATAAAAATTTAATTTTCCACAAAAAATTTCGAAAATCCGTAGTCACGATTTTTATATTTAGTTGTTAAAAGTTGAAAATTTTTCGAAAATTGGTCCCTTTGACTATTTTTAGAAAAAAATTTGTAAATCGCACTAATTTTTTATCAAAAAATTTAAAATTATATATGTAAAACTAAATTTACTAATTGTATAAAAATATTTCCGAAAAATCCATCCAGTAATTTCTGAAAAGGTATAACAAAAGTATTGAAAAACAATGTCAATTTGATTTATAACAACAAAATTACCTACGCACTGTTGTGCAATTGATACTAAAAACATAATAACTTAAAATAATGGTCCGAATGGTTCAAAATTTTCACACGTTATTTGAATCAATAAACTAAACTTTGTGATTAATCTCTTATTATTTTTCTATCCTCTCTATTTGTCTATTTGAGTCACTGAGCTCACTCAGAATCGTTATTTTCGTAAACAACCTGTCATTGCTTACAGATTTAATATACAACTTCTACATAAACCTTCCAACTACCCAAGCCTCCTAGAGTCCGGCTTTTTTTTTTTATAAATTTAGAAAAAATACTCTATACGAAAATGTGAACACATACAATGAGATTCAATCCGTTATCAAAATGTTTAACCGTTCATTTCTGTATGTTATAGAGTTCTGAAAACCGCAAAATCTTTAAAGCGCGTAAAATTCGATTCGAAGACTTTTTCAATAGGCAATTTAGTTGCGAGATCGCTGCAGGTGTGTGACAGTATAGCACGATGGTAATTCTTTTTATAAATTTTAACCGTGCAACGGGTACATTTTTTTCAATAAAATAATTTTGTGATGTTGTCGTGCAGTTTGCTTCGAAGAAACATTTTATATTTTTACTTTTACGAGTCAATTTTTCAAAATTTTTATACGTATCGCAATTTGTTATTTAAAAATAACGAAAACCGTGCGTTTAGACACAAGACACTGCACAAGCACTACATTCATCATTATAATATTTTACCTCGTTGACAAACTTGTTTTTGTTATTCGTGTCATTGACACACGTGCGCAGTAATTATCGCAATTTACGAACGGAGCCGTCAATTTACGCGCAAACTTCGGCTAGTCGTTTAACGTTTAAAACGAAAATGGAAAATTACAAAAAAAAAAAAAAACAATCGGTTAAAACGTAATATAATATGATCAGTGTTTTGCTTCACTCGGAATTCAAAGTAGACAACTAGCTCTGTGTTTGCAGACGATTTCCGATTCTGTTTGTACGGCAAAACCGCGGTCCGACGGGCGAACGAAAACTCAAAACTACTACACTAAATTGATGTGTGAAAACAATATCGATTTTTGATACTTGGGTGATAATAAAAAAAGAAAAAACAATCACACCATCGAGGGTCAAGATTTTTAAATAATTCTACTATACACAACGGGAAATTAATATACACTGCGTTTCGAACGTATCTTTCCGAATCGGCTGTCAAATTAATCATTTGTCTGGATCAGCTGATTTAGAGACTTTTCGGTTTTCACGTAATTTTTTTTAAAATAAAAATTCAGTACACAGAAAACCGAATTGATTCGTACATTTAAATTGTCGTAGGAATTCCAAACTTTATTAAACGTGTCCAAAATTTTAAGATACGTAACATATTATAAGACTTGAGCGAATTTTTGCTACAGGTTCGGATATTTTCAATGTTTTGTACTATGAATGCCATAAAACAGAACTAAACGCAATATGGGGTAGACATGCGAACGCATAAAACAGTTTTTCGAGGCGTTCCACAAAAATGTAACGTTTTTAAGGGGATTTATATGCGTCTATCACGAAACAAGTTGCGTGACGAACGGTGTAATAATATTATTTAAAAAAAAAAAAAAATCGCCGAGTTCGATACCGTTCTTCTTTCCTGCTACGACCAGTGTTACATATACTATTATAGGACAAATAGGAATCCGACTTAAGACTGGAAATTCAATGAAAAACGACTGTTGCAAGTGTTGAGGAGTAAATTTACCAAACGTTTTCTTCAGTCAAAAGTTAACGAAACAACGTTGTTTAACTTGACTGAATGAAAAAAAAAAGGGGTCCCGCGGGTAATTTGACGGAGTAGCGACTATAATACGCTTTGGGTGGGTTCGGAAGTTGTGGTTTAAAATTATTATTTAACACACGAAAGCAAATATCTTCATAGCCTTCGAAAAAACGATTCTGAACGAGCTCGGTTATCTAGTATACGTCTTGGTAAAAACTAAATTTAACAATAAAAATGGTCCAAAAACTCCAAAAGTCGTATCCACGAATAAAATAATATTAATTTAAATAACGTGTGAAAATTTTAATACGTAACTACCGATTATAATGGTATCGATTTACTTGCCACTCCAGTGGGCTTTTTAGTATACATTTGTGTGTTTTCGGTCTATTATACTAGCAAAATAAGTGTAAAATTTAAAAACTATTCTGGAATAAGATTCAATTTTAGGCCAAAATCACAAAACTTTTTTGTGGTATTGAAATTTAAGATCGGAACACAATTTTTACACGAAAACGTCATTACAAGCCTAAAAATTTCAAATTTTCAATGTAAAATTCTAAATTTGTTATTAGTTTTTGGGGTGTTATTCAAAAAGTAAACAGAATCTAAAAAGTTCTAAGATGAAAATATCGCCGCAATAAATAAACCTATCAGAAAAGTTTGACTGATTTTAAAAATTAAAGCATTCTTTCCAAACGAAAACTTAAAATCACAAATCTTAAAATTTCAAATTTTCGTTCGAACATTTTTCAAAATTCACACCTTTTTATTTGTTTTTGGGATACAACTCAAAAAGTAGGCAACGTTTCAAAAAAAAGGTTCAACCAAAGAGTACCACTGGAATCAGTAGAATTTTCATTAAAGGTACCGACTTTGAAAATCGAAGCATTCTTTGAATACGATAAGTATTGTTGACAGAAAATAAAAACAACGTTGTAAAACATTACGTTCCTCGCTCAGAATCTAAAAAAAACGTGTACCCGCTTTCAAGTCGCAATATTTGCGTACAACTCTTCTATATAATATCCTAAAATTATTCAAGTAATACACAGCAAGTAATTTTTGAAAAAAAAAAAGGAACGGCACTGAGCTTACGATATTTGTGTCACAAATCAATGTAGCGGGTAAAAAAAATTACAAAAAAAATCAACTCCACTAAATAACAAAAATATTAAACTTGATAAAAAGTTCAGATAAGGAAAATTGTTACCACCGCATTGGACAATATTGTTATTTCAAATCTTACACGATAAGTGTCCGATAATATTCAAATAAAAAATGCTTAATATACTAAAACAAAGAGGTTGTGCGTTTGTTTTATTGTTTCATATGAAAATATTTTTGGCAGAGAACATCTCTGTAAAACGTTATAACGCTTATTTTTAGCGTATATTATGATATAATTATATACATTTTCGTTATCATTTCAGCGAGGGAATTTGACGTCAAGTAAAATTAAGGTTTATAAATAGACAACAGTGGCGGGCGGTTTTTTTTTTTTAATGGGGGATAACGGATTGGACAGAAAGAGAGAGAGAAAAAAACATTTTTTCGTAAATTTTATTAAAAAATCTAATACAATCGTTAATTACGATTAAAGATCATACAGAGTGTACGATAAAACGGTAAAAAATTTCGTACGATCGTTATAGAAAACTAGAAAAACATATTGTACGAAACGTTGTGCTCAGTGTGTTTGTGTCAGAAGTGTTTTTTTTTTTTTTTTTTTTTTTAAACGGATACCGAACCTATTTTTGTTCTATAAATCGATCGATAGTCAATTCGACAAATTATATCAGTCATTTTTATTTTTTACAGATATAATTTAATTGGACTGTCAGTAAGAGATTATTTGAGTAAATTTTTTTCTATTTTTTTTCCAAAGAAACGATTATTACTGTCGTTCGTCGAACAGTTTGAAAACGATGTTAAAAGTTCACGAATCGAAAAACACAATACGTCGCAAGTTATCGTACAGTTTGTAAGGTATACCGCGTGCGACACCACATTATGAGGTACACAAATATTAAATTTTTCTAAAAAAACAAAATGTGCTTTCCGAGTAATATGATACAGTTGAAAAAAAAAAAAATTAAAAACAGACGGAGAGAGATAAATGAAACATTATTTACAGCAGAAACGAGACAAAAATATCGTACCATACAGTGTCACAAAGTGCGATTAAAAAACCGTTTTAGAGATTTTACACCTGGACGACAACGTTCATTTCACGACTTTGTTTCGTAGCTTATAACGAATAGATAAGAATTTTTATTTTCAAAAAACACTTTTCATAAGCTACCACCATCTTTGGCCGATTACATAGCTCTTCAGAGGGATCGGAAGCACACCAATACTCAAAAGTGGTAACGACGTTGTAAAATCGAAACTAAATCTAAAAAGTACTAGATTTATGACACGAAAAGCGTAATAACAACAAAAAAAAACTTCAACCACGGTAGTCCAAAAAAGTCACGTCGAATTGAACAAAAAAAACGTTGTAAAAACGTTTATCGGTGATTGTATGTAATACTACGGTTCGGTTACCGTTGAAACAGAGCGGCGTCTGATATACTGTCAAAAAAGGGAAACGACGGTGAAACAGAAGGCAAACTACATCAAAACTCGTAAGCGCAACGAGACATCTTGCCCTTTTTCGACTAGGACGTTTCATAGTTTATCACTAATAGTTTACAATGTGAACCACATATATTTTTATCGTCGACTCGCGCAAAATATGACCGTTATTGACTTTATCGCTGGGGACGAACGACTACCGGTTTCATAGGCCATATACGACGCGAAGTACTCGTCGAAAGATCGCCTCTATTGTTAATTAACGATTTATGCGGACGAACAAACTGACAAATTAATCAAATTTGCGGTCGTTTGATTTTTTTTTTCGCGTTCTTCTTCGCGCGTCGCTCCCCACGATCTGAGGTCGGCCACCCTCGCTCCATCAGCCAGGGACGTATTTAGGGGAGAGGGGGGCAAAGGGGGGGTGGCCCGGGCGTCAAAAGGCCGCCGCTACACTTTCGGGGTTGATTTTGCAGAAGTATCGGAGTGCGAAACACAGCGTAGGCGGGTAAAGAGGCCGGGTAAGATCGGTTGGTCAAAACAGAATTCCAGCCAGAAACGCGTCAACACCGTCTCATCAACACTCGTCACGATCGTCATTATGCGCGCTCTCGCTCACGTTCACGACCCCCGTACGCTTTTTTTTCCATACGTCGCTTCCTCGCCCCTTTCCCCGTCGACTCTTCCCTCACAACACCGTCGACTCGAAGCCCGTGTGGGTGTCCCGCGCCGCCCCCGCGTACCTTCTGCGGTTCAGGTGGATGTTCTTCATGCTGCCGCTGTAGAATATGTCCTTCTGGTACATGATGCCCGCGCCGCCGTTGCTGGCCGGAGTCGCGGCCGGCTTCAGGCTCTGGCTGGCGTAGTACCGGTGGTCCCGCTGTCCCGTGCTCAGCCGGCCGTTGGACGAGCCGACCGCGACCAGCTCGGGCTGGCTGAGCGCGAACCGCGACTTGAGCTTCTGGTCGGCGGCCGCGAGCGCGTTGTGCGACGTCTTTCGCTTGCCGCCGCTGAGCCGGCGGTGGCGCTTCCTCCATTCGTCGTCCTCCGGCTCGTACTCGTTCGGTATGTGATCGAACGACCGGCTGTTCAGCGGCTCCGACTCCGCGACCGGCGACGGCTCGACAATGTCCGGCACGCGCAGCACACCGCCGTTGGCCACCGCCGTCATGGGCACGGAGCCGCCGTTTTCGCCGCCGCCGTACTCCTCTTCCTCGTCGTCGTCGTCGTCGTCGTCCGCGGTGGCGGCCGGCAGAGGCCGGAACAGCATGCCGAACAGCGTGCACAAGAACACCAGGCCGGACAGCACGCCCAGCGTTTTCTGCCAATCGTAGTTGTCCACCAGGTATTTGACCAGCGGCGAGAAGATGAACGTGCCCAGGCCGGAGCCGCACACCGCGATCCCGGTGGCCAGCGACCGGTACTTCTCGAAGTAGCACGTCACGCTCACGATGGCCGGCAGGTAGATCATGCCGAATCCCAGACCTGCGAACACGGTGGAAAGGTGACGTTTAGCGAAAACAACTCATTCGGCGAGACGGTATCGCGTTGTTCCCGCCGCGAGCGACCGCGACAATGTCGTACGGACGGACAGCGATCGCGTCGACAGCAAGCGGCGTCCGTCTCCCGCGAATATCGGTACAAACGGAACGTCGACGTCCGCTTTCCGGAGATGGCCCACGACCTCCCTTCGAATTCGTACGTACGAGCCACGATATCGTTTAACGGGAGTCCCTGTCGAACGCTGTATTATAACGATCGGTTTACGTCAAGGCCATGGTTATTCGGAACGGAGTCGCGTCCAACTGTTGACACGAGAACGCGGTCACTGTACAAGCACAAGAACGTCGTGCAGATTTTCACCGCCGCTCTCTCGCTTTCACCCATGGATATTTTTTACAACCGTCGAAGTGAGATATACACGCGTTTTCTATCGTCCTCCAAACAAACTGCACGAGGCAACGCTGTAGAGTACTGCGCGCCTATATAACAGTGTCATCGTAGGCCTCTACTAATGGACAGCGCTTGGAGAAACCAGGGGACGAAATAGCGCCCGAACTACGTTTTTCCTCTCCCGACCCGTTCGGCAGTTGTGCGGCGTGGGGTAGGCGCTGTCCGTTTGTTAGTTAATAGGTCTGTACGAGTGTTGCACTGAATCGGGTACACATTTTATGTCGGCTGACCACGGTTTAAGACTGGACGGTTAGCCAACGTGTCGCGATAAGACGTTACCTATAATCACGGACAGGAGTGGTCGGTGGGCGACGGAGGGGAACCGAGCCGCTAGTCATACTAACAACGTTGTTGTACGAGGTCCACAGCACCCATTCAAAATAACGTGTTTTGGAAGAATTTTAATTTTTATACACGTACTCTACTCGTTTAGTAAGCTGGAAACTCAACCTGAGGATAGGCGGCTTGACCCGTGGAAGGATAAAGTGACCCGCCGGAAATCAACGAGGAAGGACCCGCCGGCTTCCAGCTTCCCCTGCTTACACGGAAAACTCTCAACCGTCTTAGAACGGGAACCACCAGGTGCGAGGCCGGCGCTCGTGAAGTGGAGCTTCGGCGCAGATGATGAAGCGGGAACAAAACTCCGAACATTTATTATTAACTTGGCCAAATCTGACGGTCAAGTGCACGAAAAACGACCGGAATTGACAAAGCAATATGCGTTGCTGATTTCTTAAAGTCGGTTTCAAATATATCTGATAACTTTTGTGGAATAAAAAAAAAAATAAAAACAAAACTAACACGTCGATAGCAAATAGTCGTTCGTTACCGTCACGGCGGTAAGAGCCGTATTGAGAATAAAAACGACGTAATCGCGATTTCTCCGTACAAACATTTTCGGTTCTTGTCGATTTTTTCAAAAAGCACTGAAACAATTTCGACAAAATTTCTAAAGGACCGCAAGAATCGGGAAAAAAATAGAATTACGAAAATCGGTCCATAACTGGCGGAATAGCCGCGTAACACTACAAAATAATAGAAAACGTGTAATATACAGTCGAACAGAGAACCAGCGTTTATTCTTTTGAAATCGGTTAGTTACTCAAACGACACAATACGTTCGACAACGAATCAATAATTATTATTCCGCAAAAATACGAATTAAGTTTCAAAAATTATTTAAGGACGATCAATATCGCAGCGTTCGTTCCTACCGTGACGTCAAAAATGTGTCGTCGCAAAAGTTTAAAGATAGTTTACCGAGAAGTTTAAAAACAAATTAATTATTTCGTGCACTGTATTCGCCTTGAACGAAATAACAAAATACGCCAGTTGCACGTGGCCCGCGATCGAGTTAGTCGATTTCTCGCCTCCTCGGCCTCGGGGGTAACACGGGACATTTTAATTGAATATCCGTTTGGAAAAAAAAAAAAAAATAATAATAATAACAAAACACTTAAGCGATCGGCAAACCGAAAATTCAGCGGAATCGTTCCTAAGCTGACGTCTGTAAAATGTAAGTTTTTGTACTCGCGCGAATATTTTGAATAATTTTTTTTCGCACTCACCTACCCCGTGACAAATCAAAACTTAACCTCCTATACCCGAAGAAAACCGTCCTCGTAATTTTCGAAGTTAACAAAACGACTCGGTTGAATTTCGGATACTTCTAGAGTTCACTTTCAGTCTTCAGAAAAGTGTGAAGGTTTAAAAAAACATATTTCCACACCATCTATTTCTCTTCCTTCTATATTATTTGGTAATAAGCAACAACAGATAGCACATAGATGACATATAATATTATTATGTACAATAATAATAAAAAACGCTCCAGTTTAGCCCGCAAAAATGTATAGCGTTACTTTTCGTTCATAGAAAAATAAGTAGATTTTCATAAAATGTTTTTGGTTTGTTTCGATACAGATGTTCGTGTTTTTTTATATTATATTGCAATGCCAAAACGTGATGTTCTCTGTGATGATCGTACCGGGTTTGAAAGGCGATACGAGCCGCAAACTGTGTAACATTTAAAAAATCGTTTTGAATAACACATACTTTAAATCTAATTTTCAAACTTTTATGCGGTATAAAACAAAAAATTTTACAATTTTCGGCACAAAACGCAGAGAGTAATATCAAATCATCATAAATATTTTCAAACAAACAGTACACTTAAAAGGCGGACGACTAGATTTTTTAAGAAGAAAAGTGATTGTGGAAACTTCAAGCCGTTTGCAGCAAAACATTAAAAATTAATTTTGGTTTTTGAGCCGTAATTCAAAAAATAATCGAAATTTCAATCGTGCGAGGTGCTGACTTTAAAAATCGGAGCGTTCCTTCAACACGAAAAAGTGTTTCAAGCTCAGAATCTAAAAAAGTAAACATTTTAAGTCCTATTTTTAGCACTGAGATCCGAGAGATTCGATAAAATGTATGTTTCGTTATGGAAAAAAAACCACTGAATGCAAAATCGGCTTTGTCCGCAAAGAGGTGCAGAAAAACGAGACCGGCCGGAGGAAAAGTGCGGCGGTCGCGTTCACAAAAAGGTAAAAATTTTCGAAACAGAAAACGGCTCGACGATTTAGTCGATCGCGGAAATCCGAGTTACATAATATTTTTCCACTTGAACGAATGCAGCGTTTTTAACGAGCAAATAGTTATGTAATATCACGCCTTAAAAATAATATTTCCACACGCGTCGAAAACGTAGAAAAACACAAGAACCTACGTAATATGCAACTAACAAGGATAAAAAAAAAACACGAACTTTTCTTTCGTTTAGTTTTTAGACAGCAAAATAATAGGTAATATTGGTGTTGCATCAATAGTGGACAAAACGAGGGAAAATAGACCGAGATGGTTTGGTTATGACAATAGTGAAAATAAATTAGAGAAGTATAGAGAAAGATCAAAGAAGAGATGGACGGAAACAATTGAAAAAGACAATACGAGGGTTGTTAATATGTGTGTTGTTAGTGAAAAGGTTTTCAAAAGCAAAACGTTTCTAGTACAGGAGACGTGAATTCTATCTAATAATTAGATGAAGAAAAAAAAAAAAACTTAAATTATTATCAATAACCAGCTTAAACGTATACAAATAATGATCGTCCTTACGAGAATCGGATTATTCAAACAACCTACAGACGATCAATAAGGTTAAACGATGTGACGAAAAAAAAAAAAAGAGAAAAAAAATTAAGTTTAGGTAGTGCATATCGGCGATATGATTAGAAAAACACTCGAGATACAAATACTTTACTGTTTTTTTTATATTATGCGAAAGATATCGATTATAATATCAATAACAAAGTACATGAAGATTGATGCCGAATAATTGAATAGAATCTAATATATACTTAATTTAGATAAAACAATATACATAATACCTCTATTATTGAGTTCTTTTAGCCGATTCAGAATAATATATACGAAGTTAATTTTTAATTTTTTCAGATATTTAATTCAATTTCGACCACAGTCTGCACGGTTTTATCTTACTTGTATAGCATTATAATTAATTTTATACAGAACTAATCCTTCGAAAAAAAAACTGCAAAAATCTGCAAAATCGAGTTAATTGCACCAGTACCTACTAGAATCTCCTGGTATAATATGTATACTTAACATTTTGGGCCCTTCGTAATCTGTTTGTTAATATACACCTATATTATCTGTAGATGAAAAATACGTTTCAAAAAGAAACATTTTTACACGCACATCTTAGATTTCTAGCAACGAGCGAGAATCGTAATGTTTTTACATTGATGTTTTTGTTTTTTTCTGTCAACAACTTTTCCTATAGAAGGAATGCTCCGATTTTCAAAGTCAGTAATTTTAACGAAAGGTCTATGAACTCCGGCGGTAATTAGTTTAAGCTTTTTTACTCACTTTTTGAGTTTTACCCACCCCCCAAAAAAAAATCGAGAATTTCACGGCGAAAAATTTGAAATTTTCAGGTTTGTAATGACGTTTTCGGATGGAAGAAGTGCTCCAATCGTTACGTTGAATACCACATAGAAGTCGGGATTTTGGCTTTAAATTGTATTATATATATGAAGCATTTTTTGATATTTTGATTATTTTCTGTGTCGAAAACGACGAATACGGCGAAATCGTCAAATCCGACGTCAGAACGGCTATCATTATAAAAAATTATACTTTGTCGTTTTCAAACGACAAAGTATAATTACATACTGAATTGATTTAAAACGTTATAAATAATTGGAAAAAGTTTTTTCTAGGTATTTTTTAATGTTTTAATGATTTTCCAAGTGTATTTTTTGTTGAACATGGTTTTTGGCTCGCTCAGAATCGTTTTTTGGAAGGGTATGATTTATCGTTGCTTCCGTATATTAAATAATACGTTTGAACCACCACTTCTAAATCACTAACCCAACCACCCGAAGCGTAGTCACTAAAATGTTCTAAAAACTCGAAACGATATAGTATATCAAACGGATTTTAAAAGTATATATTACGACTACGAAATAGAACAAAATCAAACAACATGGAATCGATTTCAGTATGAATCATTATTATTTTGAGCGTGTAAATTTATTCTAACAAACTTGCGATTGAGTAAAATAATAAGAAACTTTTGTCGACTCGACCTTGCGTTTATTTTTTTTTTTTTTTTTTTGTTACAGAGCGAAGAGCCGTCTTTAATCTCGCAAAAAACGTCAAGGACCACTTGTACAAACGAGAATATACAGCGAGAAAAAAAAAAATCAGTGATTTACCACACGTGTGTTTGATCGTATAACATTATTACACAATCAGGTTATGTATAACACAACAATGTACAGTTTACATAATATTATTTGATTGAAATATAATTGTTCGAAAATTGAGCGAGTCATTTTCTCGAAAAGTAATTTTATCCCCCTAACTTTACAAAATATTACACGATATTTTCTGTTCTAAACGATTTACGATCTACGAGTGCAAATTGTGTCCGAATCCAAAATTAATTTTAAATTCCTCGCGTTTATAAAACATGACGTAATGGGATAGAGATGACACCGTTTAAAAGTTGATTTTGTTGAAAAGATAAGCACAACAAAGCCTCAAAACCATAACGGATTGAATGTGGTACACGGGTTAGAATTATCGAGTTGGATTCGAAATCGAAGCAGAATCTTTTTCTTTAGCTTTTTCAGAAACGGACTGCATTTCGATTTAAAATTATAATATTAACTCTTGGTAAATCATAAGTTCAAAGTATAAGATAATTCTATCTGCGAAATTAATTATGTATTTTTTTTTTACCTATCAGAGTTGTAATTAGAAAACGGTTAAAAACCGCGAATCATCGACAACGGCTTTTACATGCCGGTTGCGCGAACGTTTTAAAAGATATTTCGCGTTAGTTCAGTTTTTTTTTTAATAAAAAATAACAAAAACAATAATAATCAACCAGTTTATCATGGATTCGACAATTTTCCACAAAATCAAAAATATTAATTAATTTGAATACCTATCGTTTTTTTTTCGATTCGCAAAAACGTATGGGATTAATATATCATAAACGTAGAAAAGTTGATGAAAAGGAAACGTCTGCGTACCTTTAAGCAAAAAACGGTGCACACAAACGGATTGGGAGAAACGTTTTTTTTAACGGTTATCTTTTTCGTTTGGCAAAATCTAAGTGTGGATTGTATTCATCTATATTATAGAAAATAGTGAAAAGAGAGAAAAAGCAATATCGGGAAATAATTTGTTGTTATCCACGGCAGCTGTGCGCACACCGCATTGTAAAACGTTTTATCGTTTTACGTAGAGGTATATCGTATTTTGTTCGTTTTAGATTCAGAGCGTTAGCGAAGAATGTATTGTATTTACAATGATGTTTATTTTTCTATACTGTTAACAAAATTTCTACCAAAAAGAGTGCACCGATTTCTACATACAATATACCTTTTCTCTTAGCGAAATTGGATCAAGATGGTACTTTAGACGAGTCATTTTTCGATTTTTTCAACAGTTTTTTAACGCGACGGGAAATATCACCGAAAAATTGCGAAAAACCGCTAAAAACTGCATTTTTCGATAACGCGTACCTATAGTTATTTCTCCATGGTATTGAAAATAATCATCGAGGAGTCTTGAAATTTTAGACACAATAATGTATCTTTTACGACTATACTACAACTTCAAAAAAATGTACAATAAGTTACATTTAATTTTAGGCTATTTTATAGGTTTTTCATTCATAAGTGAGTTAATTTCGGGTTATTTGACTTGAAATTCGAACACAACATCAGTTGTACGTTAATCTAACTACATATACCGATAAAATTTTGAAAGTCGCACGAAACTTTTTGATCTACCGATGTCGGCTTAAAAATTTTTAACGACACACTAGATTTCGTTAAAATCGCGTAAAGTCGTATGTGTCCGTAATTTTAAAAAATACAGTCATTGTCTTGAAATTTTTAACGAAAATGTATCTTCGTACTGTAGAACTACGGACAAATTTTAAAAAAGTTTCATTCAATTTTATTGTTAAATTTGGGTTTCACCCCGGCACGTTTTTACTCGACAACAGAGCTCGCGCGGAATCGATTTTTCGAAGGCGACGATTGCTTCCAGATGGTAAATAACACGTTTGAACCACAACTTCCAAAACACTTGACCCACCCAAAGCTACCCCGTCAAACTACCCACGCGACCTAAAGAGTGATGTCGGCTTTTTTTTCATTTATATTTTTTTAAATTTTTTTCGGTCAATCGACAAAACACCGAAGTACCAGCAGCAGATGCTCAAACAGCCCGAGCACACAAGGCGACGTACATAATAATGGCGCCACCGATGCACAGAATCCGTCCGTCGGGTCGACGAGGGCCGAAGATCGGCGCCACCTCGATATTGAAAATGAAATATTTGTAAAAAAATAAAAAAACCGCGTAATTCATCATCCGTACGTTTTAGATCTTATTTTTTCCCATCATTTACATCGTTCTCCGTCCCAATATTATAGCGTTATAATTTTCGTTTTTTTTTTTTCAATTAGTTCATTACGCGGTAGAAAAAAATACAGTACCTACACGTCCCGCGTTCAAACTCTCGTCGATCGATTTATATACCGCGTGCGCGGTTTGAGCTGTACACACAGTATTAGGTACAGGATGATCGAGAAAAACGAAGAACTTTTCAAAAAAACAAAATGGTTCAACAAGAAATTTGAACACGCCGATTTTCGGTGTATATCCGTGAAATTTTATTTTTCTAGACGTTTTTGTTTTTTTTTTTCAATAAGTTCCGTTCGAGTAAATCGTCTCCTCGATTCTGTCCGATTTATTAGTTTCGATCATATTGTTTCTTATCCGTTTTGGAGAAAAGTGTTATGAAAACTGCACAGAGACTTACACGCTCGCGCCGCGTTGAAAAATACCGTTTTTTATTACGCCGTAAAAGTAGCAAAAAAACAAAACGTTTGTCGGTGCTGCGCGCGCGAATTATAATAAACGCCGGAAGGAATAAAACAATAATTCGCCTTAAACTCTTCGGTGTCGTATTTTTTTTTTTTGTAACAAAGGCGGGAATTTTTCTGCTAACGCTCAGAATCTAAAAAACACTGTTTCAGAATGCATACGTAGAAATACTATAAGTCATATCGGCGTATAAAACTTAAAGGTATAATCAAAAGGAAAATAACATTTTTGTTCCTTTTACGCTCAATCGTTATGTACCTACCGACACCAGTACGGGGCAGAAATCGCTCAAATCATTTTCAAACTCGGATCAAACTTCTCGCTGACGCTCAGAATCTGACATAGAACATAAACAAGTACAACAGTATTTCTGTACAGCGTGAATAAGAGAAAAACCTATAAAGACTGAAATCGATGGTGTTTAAATTCGAATTGATAGACACTTGTTGCAAAGGTGAATTTTGTCTGACGGTTTTTCGTCGTCGCGTTCCATCGACGCGCGACAAAAAAAATAAATAAACCGGAAACGTAAAACCGTATTACATATTTTATAATACGACGAAATATTTTTCAACGCAGTCGATTCCACTGCTCTTTTCAAAGGCAGGTGCAAATCGTACGAATACCAAACGCACTTCGATTGTGGTGAATTTTTAAAAACGTTATTGTGTGTACGACGACAACGGCAGGGCCGGACACGAGAGAACGGTATTTTAAACATTTTAAACACTCGTAACAACGAACCGTCGTAATGTAATCGGGGATGGAAAAAAAAAGAAAATCTCGGTTTAAAAATGATTCGACCAACCGATTTCTGCGTACCGCAGGTCGGTTAGGTACGTGTAATTATGATTATTGAACGAGCGAAACAAACATTTTCCTTTTACCTATACGTCAATATGACTATACAACAATGTACGTATTTATTCTGAAACGCTCTCAGAACGTATTGTTTTTACAATGATGTTTTTTATTTTGTAAACAACTTAGTGTGTAAAATAGAAATCCCTGTGCAATACGCTGACGATTTTACATAACGTTACGTACGTAAATGTCGATTCGTAAACTAATACAAACAAATCGCCTTTAACACCTGTATCCAAATCAAAAGTATTTTTTTGGCCGGTCGGTGCCACGTCGCTGCGGCGGCAGGGAGAAAAATAATAATCGAATATTTTAATACCTGCACAAAAACGAAAATCTTACCTCTAGAATCAATACGCGTTTTTTTTATACCTGGAGATTCCTAATTTTTTATGAAAATAAATTTACTACACATATGGTGTTCGTAAAACTCAAGAACGAACAAAATATATTTAAAGCGTAAGCCGAGCTGAACCGTTATTTTCGTACAGGCAAATCCTACTTGCTTACAATTGTTTTAACACATTATCTAAAACTAATCGACAAATTAGGTACCACTAGGTAGTTGTGATGTTTAAACGTTGACTATTATCAGATGAAAAAGCACCGGGTGATGATCATCAGTCTAGGAGTGGCGACTTTGGGTGGATCACTGGTTGGGAAACGAATCGTGTTGGGAATTGAACTGTGGTTCAAACGAACTGTTTAATGTCTGAAAGCAACGAAGTGCCTACGAGAAAACGATTCTGAGCGAGCTCAGTGTACGTCCTAAACACGTAAACACTGAATTCGACGATAAAAATGGTTAGAAAACTCCGACGTATAAAACAAAACATTGATGTAAATAACGTGTGGAAAATTTACTACGTAATGGCCTACCGATTACAATGATAACGCGGTTTCAATTTGTCGCTCCAACAGGCTTTTTAGCTTAAACTTGTGTGTTTTCGGACTGTTCCTAGCAAAACGTGTAAAATTCAAAAATGTGTTTCGAATGAGACATAATTTAAAGCCAAAGTCGCCACTTTTTGTGGTATTTTACATTAAGATCGGAGCACACTTTCCTCACGAAAACGTCATCACAAACCTGAAAATTTCAAACTTTTCGCCGTAAAATTCTCCATAATTTGCAATTTTTTTTTTTGGTTTTTGACGACCGGAGCCGTCCGTTTACCTGTCAGTAGAGGTACCGGATTTTGACATTCCTCCGGTATGCGAAAAGTTGTTGACGGAAAAACAAAAAGGAAAAAAAAACCATCGTTGTAAAAACAATACGTACATTCGTCGCTCAGAATATAAAAATTGGATTCTCGCCTTCGTTCCGATGGAATTTAGTCGTAAAACAAAAACAATATAATATACGTGTATCAATAGTCTATTAATAATAAAATCACTGCGCACCACACACGATCGATTCACAAATCGTATTATAGGTCACGCGAAATAATGAAAAAAACATCACACTTTACGGGCGTGTTGAGTGTGCACGGTTATTGAACATAAATAACAACCTAAAATAATATCAATAATAACAACTATATAATAAGATGAAATTAATTTAATAATGATCTAAAATTATACGTTAACAAGACTGTTCAGTTTGAACGCATCGCAACCAGAACACGTGGTCGGCAGCGTGTGTGTGTTGTGTTGTACAGCGTTTTATTTAATTAAAATGTTATAAATATAAGGTATATTATATCGTTTATATCGACACACGATTCGTATAAGAAAGCAAAAAACTAAATAAATCAAATAATACGATACCGTACTATATAATACGCGTTAATCGTCGAACAAAGTTTTGCGTACGGTGTTTGTAAACATACGTAGGTGGTTATGTTAATCGGGTTTTGTATTGAAAATAATAAAAAACAGTTTTAAACCGTAACAAAACGACGACGTGTTAAACACAGGCTTTCGTTATTTTCATTTCTTCGCTTTACGTTATAAAGTATTTTTTTTTAGATTCTGAGCGATGTATTGTTTTTATTTTTTCTGTCAACAACTTTTCGGTAACTTGTCTAAGAGGTTCATGGAGTCCGGTAGTATTTTGGTTGAAACTTTTTTTGCGATTTCGTTTACATTTTACATTTCGTTTACAGCGAGTTTTACCACAAAAAAACAAAAAAGAAATCGAGAATTTTACGGCGAAAAATTAGAAATACTTATGATTGTAATTTCGTTTCCAGGTATACGCGTTACGTTGAATACCGCACACATAACAGTTCGGCTTTAAATTTTATTTTATTTGAAGCATTTTTTTAATGTTTTGATAATTTTTCGAGTTGTACTAGCGTAATAAAAAATTATTTCTTTGTTTTTTCAAACCTTTATGTACTAAATTAATGTAATACGTTTTAAAAAAATTGAAAAAAGTTTTTCTCGTGTATAATATGAGTATTTCGCGATCCTTTTTTATTTTACATCAGGATTGTTTAGTTAGATAGCTCGCTGAGAATCGTTTTTTTTTTTTTAATGCGATCGTTACTTTCAGACACATTAAATAACACGGATTAACGGCAACTTTCAAACCCACCCAAAGCGTATACATAATATGGTATGTATAATATATTCATTCGCTTAATTTTTATTAATTTTAAAACACATTTCAACCGTATACTGATAAAAAAAAAAAAAAAACATCTCTCGTTTTACGCGCGTCGACGTAATGATTATAGAGTTCTCGTTCTTAGAAACTATTAGACTTTCGGTATAAAATCATCAATATGATATTGTTACATCCAGTTTGACCGCAAACAGTAATTAATAATTGACAAAAACGATTACGTACGCGGTTGAATCTCGGTAAATTTATTTTAAAATTATTTATATTACTTACTACGGACTTTTTTATACTTAGCAGGTCTTGAACTCGATAATGTTATACTGAAACAACAAATTTTGTTTTTTCAACTGTATGTACGGTGAAAACAATACATTCAAGCTAGACAAATATTTATCAGTTAATTATTTGATAAATAAGCAACAAAAAAAACGATTACTAAAAATACAAGATATGAAATCAAAACAATATAATAATAATTATATTATACATTACATTGTATAACTAAACAAATAATTTGGGAATAGAACTGAAAGCGAAAACTTCTCAAATCTTGTCATACAACAGTATCGGATGGTAATTTTACTGTAAAATCGTACATAACAATTAGAAGAAACACAAGATAGTTTTTAGAAAAAGACGAGTTTTACCGTTCCCAAGTTTTATGGATATTTTTCTCTCGGCTTTTGAAGGAAACGCGTATTATAATATCCCATATTGTATTTAAACAGAAGTATAAAAATAAAAGTTGTAATCATATAATATTAATATTACGTTAAACACACAAACGGCTTTTTTCTTAATAATGATGTTCTTTATCAGCATTATACTTGCAAACACGCTATGGTAAAAATTGAATTGATAAATATCTATTTAACAGATATTTAATTATTTTGAACTTATTAACGTGTGAATTCTACGTAACTATAACATAAACATTACGATTTTCAATCGTACAAGTATATTTGTACCTACTTAAATATACTCAATCTGTTTGGTTGTTCAACACGATTTTATTTTTTTAGATTTCATACCGGACGCGGGACGATGTTAATAATGTTGTCGAAATCGGTCGTGTAATCAAATAGTGTATACAAGTATATGAGTAAAAACTTCTTACAAAAATAACGATTCTGAGTGACTCGAATAGAGATCATAGAGGAATAAGTGACAAAGTTTAGTTTACTAACTTAAATACCGTGTGAAAATTTCAAACCATTTGAATTTCGTTTTACGTAACATATTTAATTTTCAAATCAACGAATTTTTTTTTCAAATATAGCTTACAGGTACGAGCAATTTTCGAAAATTTTCTAATTTTAAACGCATAAAAACTAAAAAAATTGTGACTACGGATTTTCGAAAGTTTTACCGACCTTAATGTTTCGAAACTTTTTGTGTAAATTTTTAAACGTTTTATCAAACAAAAAAACCTGGAATGTTCATACTTTTCAGATGTTCAAACGTTTAAATCTGAGTACCACAATACGAGTCCATACCTATCGTTCGAGGTACACTAGACTTTAAAAATCGGAGCACTCTCGAAGATGTTATCGTGATTGCGTGGCGGTGAAAAACAAATAAATAAGAAACACGCGCGTCACGTGAAAACCAATACATTCTTCGTTACGCTCAGAATCTAAAAAGGGTCGTGCTCCGTCGTGCCGAATCAAACGCTATATAATACATTATCGCGAACAACATCGTTCGTTCACACTTAATTGATGATCATAATGGACGAACTACGGAGAATTTGATACGGTATAATGTGTGTGTAAACGAATTCCGGATGGTTATCACGCGAGCTGACATAATAATGTGTGTGTGTGTGTGTACAATTTGTGCTCGTTTAAGAACCAACAACTAAATGTATTAGAATCGCGTTGAAGCGATTTCACGGTTATCATTGGTAAATATGTACATAAAAATGTTTTTTAAACGCGAGAAGAGCGTAAAGAAACATGTTGGGCGAGTTAGTGAAAAAAATTAACTGGATAAATTAAAAGTAACGATAGAAAATGAAATAAACTTAACTAAGTAAAAAAAAAAAATTAACCATTTTCGCACTATTAAAGATTTGTAAGCGTTTACACAATAAATACGAAATATAAATGGAAAAAGATTCTACTATAGAGTTCATTTGTGAAAAATTTGCCAAAACAGTTTTTGCTACCTAATTAACTGGTTTAGGTGTAAACGTTTCGAAAACGTACGAGATTTCGTTAAAATAGTGTTTTTTTTTTTTTAATAAAACATTATTATTAAGTGATGTCTGAATCAATAAAACAGCTGTACACCGACAGCCGTTTACACACTTTTTCGTCTCGTACAGCAACTGCATTAACCCTTCGCAGTGCACACAATATTTTAATTTTCCTTCCGAAACGCTCACCGATTTCCTGTCCGTACTCGGCGGTGATCGATTGGAAGTTTATAAATTTGACGGGACGTCCGTTAAAAGTGTGCGTCAACTTTTTCCGATTTTCTCCGAACTGACAGAAACAATATTAATATCTTAACCGTTTCCCAGGGTTGTTACGCAAACTAAATTCCCGAATTCCCCGACTATTCCAGGATTTTCTAGTAGAAAATGTGATTTCCAGAGATCTACCAATGTTTAAATAAATCCGACTGCAATCGTATCATAATTTCCTAACTGACCACCCGAAAGACATAATCGATTAGAACAACCATGAACGGCCCCAAGTTCCAACAATTGTTTTACTGTGATTTAGTCTAACTAGGTACACTTAAGATCATTAAGTAAGGATTTGAGGGCTTGCCAAAATCATAAAAAAGTGATCTGTGCCTGAACACCTTGTACCTCTTTGAAACAACGTGTTATAAATTTTATGAAATTAATAAAAAATACGTATTGGTTTCAATTTTTAATTATTTCCCCCTAAGCATATATGTACCTACTATTAATGTACACATCGACCAACTAACAAAGTTTCGTCTATACTACGTTGAAACAAAACAATACCAGAACAATCTTCTTTTCCCCTGACTCATCCCGGACTTTTCAAGTTTTTAAAACTCCCCGATTTTTTCCAGGTCGATAACAACAATATTTTGGCGCAGTAATAAGAGTACATCGAACCCTCACTCATAAAAACGTTTAGCCCCGAGAAACATGTAAAATTAAAAATTAAATCAATTTTGATGTGCCTTTACTAGACGTGTACCAAATTAGAAGTGCTACGCCCAAATATATTTTTTTTTTCAAATGAACCAAGTACTCTACAAATCAAGACTTTTCAGGCCGAGACACTCGTTCGTTTTAGACACATCGCAGAGTGTTGTACGAATCGGTTCAAGAAAAACAAATTATACGATACTCACACGACCACGAAGTTATAAAAGCTGGGAAACAGACTCGTTTGATTTTATTAGCCATATATACGAGACATATAGTGTGCGTAGTGTAACGGACAATCCAAAAGACGATACTTTGCCAGTGGGGTTTCAAAAAACGCCGATTTCCCGAAAATTGATTATCGTATGTTTATTTGTAACTCGGAACACCCTGTACGTAGTGTTCAGCTGCGAAAACAAACGAAAACTAAATACCTAGCGAGCTGAAAAGCTTTCGACTCGATCGGAATTCTCAAAACATTTTACGATAGTTTTGTACGATTCTGCACGATCGTCGTCAGTACATAACTATTATTCTTTTCTTTTTTTTTTTTTGATCAAGCGAACGCTGATTCAACTAAACGTCACTTAAATATTTGTATACGTATATATATTATAATAAGTTGATTAAACAAAACGATTTTTGATTATTATCATTACATAGCAGAAAATTTTTTTAAATATTATAGGAATCGACCGATTCTGGAACGTTTATGTACATATATATATATATATTGTTATAATCAATCGGATGAAAGCTTTTTTTTTAATGTAGTATTAATTATACACACTAATTCGATTTTAAATGGTTGAAAAAAAACCGGTAACGAACGTGTGTACAATAATTAATATTGGTGCAGGTCCCGAGTTTACGCCCGATGCACACAAACATCATGATCGGTTAGGCAAGTGGAAAAATGTGTTTTTATGTTTACATTATTGTGATAATCTGAACCGAAAACATACTTTTTTTTTTTTTTTTAAAAAACATGATTTTATAATTAACAACGTTATCTCTATTAAACATCATACAATGTCGGTTTATAATTTCGTTTGTTCAATACGACTATGGTGATATCATAGCTAAGCATTATCGAAGTTAATAAAACTTTGTATACGTCGAAAAAACTTTTGACATTAAGAAATAACAGTTAACAAAAGTTCAGCCGACCGGTTCCTGTAACCATTCACATCTGAACCCTTACAGATAATATTTAATAGTTGGTATAGTAATATAAAATAAACATTGATGTATTTTATTTTAACAAAAAATGAGAATATCGACATTTTTATAATATTATTACTGATGAGTCATCAGTGATGACGTATACTGATTTAAGATTGTATAAACCTATCATAGTTGAATTTTCTGAACATTTTTGACAATGGTAAATTATGGCTTGGTTTTTTTCATTTCTATCTTTTTTTTTTTCGAGAGTATAAAAAAAATGTATCATATAAACACAAAAAAAAAAAAAACGATTCGGAGTGAGCTTAGCTGATAACACACTCTAATAATTTCAAGCTTGGCTAAAAAACGGTCAAACATTATAACGTTTGTATGATTTTTGATAATGATACATAATAATAACTGTATATAATCATCTTTTCGGGGATCGGGAAACTCGATTTTTTAACTCTGTCCATCACACACAAATCGTAAAGGAATTTAGACGTTTTCCTTGCCACACGTACAGAACGATGTATAATATGATGTGTGATACGGATTCTGAAAACCGATTTGAAAACGACTTTCCGAAAACATTTTTGTTTCTATTTGGTCTTGGGTTTTCCGAAACTCAAATTTTTTTTCCCAAAATCGTGGTTTGTACAAATTAATGCGATAGAATAAAAAAATGTGAAAATCTCGTTTTCGTGACGTATTTAAATCAGTTTACAGAATCCTCTTGGCATTCACTAGATCGATCGGTATACATTTGACAAGAGACATTCAAAATTCTTATGACTTGTGTGTGACGGACGGATCAAACAAACCTCCCCTAATCAACAGTTTTTAAAGAATATACGCGTGTGACAACGACATAACAAGAACAAAATCAATCACGAAAATCGATTTTACTGTCTGAAAACAATATGCATACTATTACTTAAACTTAAGTTGTACACGTCGTTTTGCGTCACACTGTAACGTCCGACAACGAGATCGTCGCTGACTCGAAAACTCTCAATAAAAAACTGTTAATTATTCACAAGTCTGGTCATTATAATACTATTTTGTGTGCGTTGTGCACACATAAGTGCGAATCTCTTATGTATAAAAAATATTGGTCTTACTAAAAATTAAATATTGTAAACGTAACGAATTTTCATTTTTTCACTGCACCGTTAACCACTGCAACAGTTTTATAGAAACATAATTTGAAACGTGCACGTAATAATTAATAAGTACGAAAAGTGCAGTACCGAGAATGAAATTCGACAATCGGATAAAATCAGAATTCAACCCTAAACGTTTAACAAAAAAAAAAAAAGATTTTTTCGGATAATTCTCCTCAATTCACGCGCTTCTAAATTTAATTTTAAATTAAAATTCAGATACGACGGTACTGTAAAAAATGATATAAACAATAATCGTTCAACCTGCACAGCCGTTAACTGTAAAAAAAAACAATACAAGTTCGTGAACGGCGACTATACCAATACGATACATCGACACACAAACCAAAAAACCTTTTCGAAAATCTCGGT
This sequence comes from Hormaphis cornu, assembly GCA_017140985.1. Taxonomy (NCBI): domain Eukaryota; kingdom Metazoa; phylum Arthropoda; class Insecta; order Hemiptera; family Hormaphididae; genus Hormaphis; species Hormaphis cornu. Next base: position 18,098,328 of record CM029361.1, read on the forward strand.
TATGTTACTACCTATTGAAGTCACAGCGCCTTTACAGTGCAGTATAAAGTGTATATTATTGTTGGGTGCTTCTCGATCAAAATTTTAAAGCGTTCTCGTGAAATTCGTCAAAACATTTAATTTATCGATCGGACTACTACGGGCCGAAACGATATATGACTTTTTTTTTTTTGAAACCACGACAAACGGGATCGTGTATCCGTTTTTCAAACCTGTACAAGAAAGCGTTTATTTTTTAAACTCTATAATTTTTGTACATAAAAAAAAACCCGAATCACTGTAGGTCGCGTGTAGTAGCGACTACGTTTTGGGTGGGTAGCTGGTTTCGACAAGTTGCGGTTCAAACGTTTTAATATCTGAAAGCAATGATAAATCGTTACCTTCGAAAAAACGATTCTGAGCGAGCTATACGTCCTGGTAAAAACAAAATTTAAGCCACAAATATCAGTTTTATTAAACCGTCCGTACTACCTGAAATACGACTTTTTTAGGTAATCATTACGTCAAACGACTATTCACCGACCTCAAGTTCACTCCCTATCGTTCCTTCCTTTATAGTTTTTATGCAATATATGCTACTATGCTACTATACGTTTACTAATGTTGTGTTATAAAAGGTACATTCCAATTTTTCGCGCCATGACATTTTTCGATTGTAAAAAAGTGTTCACAGCAAAAAAAATATAAAAAAAAGTTTCAAATAAAACTTAATTTAAAGCAAAAACCTAAACATTTTTGTGGTATTCAACGTAAACGTTGCAGCGGTACTCGCACACGAAAACGTCATCACAAACCTGAAAATTTCAAAATTTTCTACGTAAATTTCTCAATTTTTTTTTTTTTCGATTTTCCGGGTATAAATCAAAAAGTATTAATATAACTATAAATGTAATAACTGGGACTGAGGTACTACCGGAGTCGGCATACAGAAAAGTTACTTAAGGGTGTTCGTCACACTGGATATTATGACGCAAACACGATGTCAGTAATTCCATTGATCAACACTCGTACAATTTTCATTCCGAACTCGTTGTAACGTCTACTACTACTTTTTACAAGATAATTTTTGAAAACGTTCAAAGAAATAAAATATAACGATCGTAATTATGACGATATTTGATCAATTGTATATAAACGACGGCCATACATACGATTGTGAAAACTTTTGTTTGCAAAATCGTCTTGTAAAAACAGCGCATTCTCGTCTTCAATTCGACTCATCAGCGTGTCGGCCACCGAAAAAATCGTGGAAACACAAAATGATGTTTTTATAAAAATAAAACTAACCGTATTTTCAGTACGGACGTGGGAAAAATACAAACTCAGTTCGCGATAACCCGCGAACGTTTTTTAACAGAACGGAAAAAAGAAAACAAAAAAAAGTAAAAACAACGTTGTAAAAACGGCGTCGTTCTTCGCCGAGCTCGGAATCTAAAAAAAAAAAAAAATCGCAGCGAACGAACAAGTGCACCGACGAACGGGGCCTCGAGTGTCAAGGGCGAACGTCAAACTAGACCTCCTGACGCGCGCGGCGTCTGGTTTATCACAATGCGAACAACGGTTTTTTTCACGGTCGATCTCCGCGCGCACGTGGCTCTCGTTCGACCGATTTCTGCAGCGTGTGCACATATTTTATTTGTGCTCCAGACGACGAGAATACACGCGGGCGCGGACGGCCTTCACAAACGGCGATTTAAAAAAGAATTATTTCGTGTTACACGTGTTACGTAGTGAATAATTCGAAATAATACATAATGTACATAATAATGTTGTAAAATAATTTTGATAAAATTCTTCAAGACGCTTTCAAGTTTCTGATGGTGCGGCGTTTCTCGCGTTCCGATCCAGTCCCGAAGGTGACGACACGGATTAGAGGGGTTCCACTGTCGTTATTATTGTAATAACTAACATAGAGCTACACAAAACACATCGTATCGCTTGAAAAAAGAAAACAACCTACATTCTTCCGCAAGTACTTTCGACGTAGAAAAAAGTAAAATTTTAAACTAAAAAATAAACGTTTGAATCGCTCTGGGTGGTCGCGGGTATGAGCCGAATTGGGCCGAAAAACGGATTGAAAATCAAATTCAATAAAATCGAAATAACACGGTTTACGCTCTCGGAACGTACACATTTTTTGAAACGTTTCGATTTAATTTTCGAATCTTAAATAACCGTGCCGAATTTCGTTCCGAAAATCAGTCAAAAGAGTAATTTTTGACCAACTTTAAACGAACGAAAAACACGAATCGTGACTACGGATTTTCGAAAGATTTTAGCAGTATGTTTATCGAAAAAAAAAAAAAATTGGAAGTTTTCGAAAATTTTAATCTCCTATACTTAGCTCGGAAATTTCCGAAATCACTTGAAAACTTGTACCATACCTATTTAAATATTATTCGAATAATGCAGCTTGTTCCGATCGTCGTTTTGGAAGTAATGGCCAAAAAACCAAATAGATTATGTAAAAAAGACATTCAACTCTGTGTTCATTAATTTTTTGATTCATAACTCGTTCGAAACTCTCAAATTCGAGACAACTCGAAGTACCACCCCGGTCTATATCGGAAAAACTACCGAGTTTCAAAAACCGGAACGTTCTTTCTACCTTAAAAAAAGTGTTAAAAAAAAAGAACATCACAACAACAACCGCGAAATTCGATTTTAAATTAACTGCGACATAAGCGTGTCAACTAAATCAGCCTGTACAATGTAGCGCACGATTATGGATACAATTATTATTAACTACATATATTTGTCCATTCACCAACGTATCGCAGCTATACATTAGTATACGTGTATTGTTAACATAAGGACGTGTTGTTTTTTTTAAACGACGTTGTAACCGTACAAAGTATAATATATCACGTTCGGTTGTACACAATTAAACGTTTTTTTCAGCGCCCATAAAACGTCATATGGTACAAAAATTTATTAGCAAACACTTTCGAACTGCGATCAATTGCGGCAATTGATTGATTTTTTCTTCTATTTCTCGCACATTTAGGCGCTGCGTGAATTTTAAACGACGTGCGTACACGATTGTCTCGCGAACCGGTGCAGAATTTAGTGGGGAAAAAAAAATACATCATACGGTACCCGCGGAATATATTTTAGGGGAAATTTATACCGCCAGTTTGGACCTTTTCATTAATACAAAAAAGCCTAGGATCGGCAGTAGCGACTAATATACGCTTTGGATGGGTTTGGAAATTGTGGTTCAAACGTGCTATTCACTATCTGAAACATCGGTAAACCATCGTCTCCGCAACAACGATTCTGAGCGAGCTCAGTTATGTCTGGTATACGTCCTGGTAAAAACTGTACTTAACAATAAAAACGTTCCGAGAACTCCGAAAGTCGTATTCACGATAAATGAAATATTATATTTAAATAACGAGTGAAAATTTTAACGGAATCGGTTTCTCAATTCGATCTTAACTTTTTGTGGTATTCAAAGTTGAGATAAATCATTGCCATCAAAAAATGATTCTGAACGAGCTAGTAAACGTCTAAGTAAAAACCAAATTTAACAAAAATCATTAGTAATACTACCTACCTGAAATCCATCTTTTTTATACCAAATAACATTTTATCGATCTCAAATTTACCCTCTTTCTTTCCTTTTTTTATGCAATTATACGTTTACTATTTTATGTTATATAAGGTACTTTCGAATTGTTTGCGCAATGACATTTCTCGATTGGAGCGTCGTCATGGATTACAGAAAAACGAGAAAAAAAAGTTAGTTCAAACAAAATATAATTTAAAACAAAAATCTTTGTGGTATTCAGCGTGAAAAACGGAGCACTCTTTCTAGACGAAAACGACATCACAGACCTGGATATTTCAAATTTTTCGCCGTAAAATTCTCTTTTTAGGTTTTGGAGGTATAATTCAAAAAGTTAGCGAAATTTAAAAAAAATTGGCACCAAAGTACCACTTTTAGACTTATCAGAAAAGTTACTGACTGTAAAAATCGAAGAATTCTATTCACCCGAAAAGTTGTTGACGAAAAAAAAAAAACGATACATTCTTCGCTGTGCTCATAGTGTATAAAAGTGACGAGGAGCGTTTTTTCGCCGTGTGATATTTGACGAAACCGGATTCTTACGCGTTTTGATACACGGTTTTAATTAAAAAGAATAAAAAAACTATGTCAAAACCGACAACTTACTAATATGAAGGATTCGCGAAGGAAATTAAGTCAACACACTAATAAGGTCACTGCGAACATCGAACACAAACAAATAATTGAGTGATTCTACGACGATTTGTTGTACTGCGTTTAAATATTCACTCGGTAAATGATGTTATACCAAACGGTGTTTTTCCCGGGAAATATTAACAGCAATGAGAGAGAGACGATATCGCACGCGTTAATAGTACAATCTACTGTTATTTCCGAGTTAACTAACTGTTCGTTTAGTGCCGACGAAAAAATTTAAAAAAAAGCCGGAATCAAGTTAAGTTCGCGTGGGAGAATTGACGGAGTAACGATTATACGGTTTGGGCTGGTCACTGGTTTGTTAGTTGCGGTTTTAACGTATAGTTTAATATCCGAATGCAACGATTGCATTAAAAAAAAACGATTCTGAGCCAGTTCAGTAATCAAACACCCCCAGGAAAAACCATCCAAATCCAACTGATTTTCGAAATTCTTTCACCAAAAGAAAGCTACATTATTCCTGAGTGACACAGAATACTTTTCATTCGAAAATTCTATCCCTAAGGGTTGTGTCAAACACAAATTTCGTCGAAAATTCTATTATTATTTTTTCATTCATTTATGGTAGCTATATGCCAACTTATAGTTGTTTATTTTATCGCTTTTTTTTTGTTGGTTTTTTGGGTATAACTTTTTTTACATTGAAAATTTTGAAAAAACAACACATGCGTAATGCACCAAGGATATAAGTTGGGTTATCAGAAAACGTTTCGACCGTCAAGATCGGAGCAATATCCTATAGGCATGTCACAGACACAAAAAAAAAAATTAAATTAAAAAAAACACGCATCAATTGTAAAATCAATAGCTTTCTCGCTATCGCTCAGAGTCAAAAAAAACTAGGTGTACACGTAAATAGATTAAGCTGTATACGGTACGTCGTTCGGTACCTATAATCAATAAGCCGCGTAATTGATTATTAAAAAATAATTACTTGTGCCAGTACCTGAAGCTGTTACATATGTACGTATATATACATCGAATCGAATATTTAAAGTTCATCGCAGTGTAAAGAAACGTACGTACCGTTTGATTATGGATAGAAAAACGAACGTTGTACGCCTAATCAATGGATCACAACAAATAGTGTACAACGTATATTATATTATTGCAAAACGGGAAGTTGTTATAAAAACGCGCAAAAAAAAAAATTTTTTTTAAATAAGTTCGTTTATTTTTTCCACGACGAGTTACAATCGTTTTAATCCATTACATACCAACACTCGATGAAATAATAATTATATCATATTGTGTTTGAAAAACGCTTCAACGATATACCTACGCGTATTTCTCTAGCATTCAATATAATCAAAACACACGTCATCAAAAATCAATCGTTTTTTGTATTTAGAAAATAACCAGCCGGGCGGAGTACGCTTACGCCTGGCTATCAACTCAAAAAAATGATAACCAGAAAAAAATTGGGAATTTTGGAGAATGTTACACAGCGAAATGTTTGAAATTTTTTGATTCGTGATGAAGTTCTCGTTTGAATGCTCCAGTTTTTAAAATCAGTAACTTTTCTGATATTGACTGCGGCGATATTTCGGTATTTTTTAAGTTTTGCTTACTTTTTGAGTGACAACCCAAAAACAAATTAAGAATTTTACTGCGAAAAATTCAAATTTTCGGTTCGCGATGACGTTTTCGTGTGGAAAGTGTGCTCCGATCTTAACTTTATATACCAAAAAAAAAATTGAGATTTTGCCTTTTTAAATTATATCTTATTTCGAACAGATTTTTTGAATTTTACACATTTTGCCAGTCCGAAAACACACAAATTTATGCTGAAAAACCCGTTGGAGAGTATTAATCGTCCGATCGAATCGAAACCGATACCATTATACAGTATTGAAAATTTCACGAACGTCATTCAAATCAATATTTTTTTGTCAAACGCGAAAACACGACTTTCGTAGACCATTTTTATTGTTGAGTTTGTTTTCACCGCGACGTATTCCGGACGACTGATCTCGCTCAGAATCGTATTTTCGAAGGCGACGATTTGTCGTCGCTTTCAGATATTTAATAGAACCAAAAACTTCCGAACCACCCAAAGCGCAGTCGCTACTCCGTCGAACTACCCCAACGCGACCTAGAGTGGCTATCTTGGCATTTTTTTTTTCATCGTTATTATTCGTTCCAGTAAAACGCGTGGGCATATATATCGTATATCGTACAACATTACACACGAACATTGTGCACACGCGAAATGAAAACCAATTAATAATAATAACACAATATAATATCTGGTCGTCGTCGTCGTCGTCGTTGTATCCGAGAAAAATATCATACGCTTCGGGCGAAAAAATACTAAACGTTTTTTTTTCTTCTTTTTTTAAACTATCATAATAGCGTATTATACGTTCGTATAATGTGTATATTTTATCATTCAAGGCTATGATATTATGACATAACAGTTGTTCACGGTCTGACAATAATAATTATTTATTAACGTCGTCGGACACTGTCTGGCACGTATAAATGTCCGCCCGTACACACGACTAATAATAATAGTGCATATTTATTATACCGTAGAAATATTACAATTGATTTAATATCGTCGATTTCGGTTTTGAGAAAAAAACTATATCGCTTGTTAATATTTTTCAACGATCCGATCGGATAATACCTCGGTTCAAAACATCGACAGCACAAAAAAAAAATTTAGATTCTGAGCGCCGCAGCGACCAGTGCACGTTGTTTTTACGATGATGTTTTTTTTGTATTATTATTTTTTTTTCCCCGTCAACAACGCACATAAAAGGAACGGTCTCGGAATCTCAAAATCGGTGTATAACTTTTCTAAAAGGTGGTACTTGGGTCGAAGTTTTTTTAAATTTTACTTGGTTTTTCGAGTTGTTTACTACGAAAACAAAAAAAAAAACCGGGAGAATTGTACGGCGAAAAGTTTGAAACGTGCACGTTTCTAATGACGTTTTCGGGTTGAAGGAGTGCACGTTGAATACCACATGATAGTCGGGGTTTCGCCTTTAAATTTCATTTTATTCTGAGCATTTTCGACGTTTTATTTTCTGAGCAATGTGCCGAAAACGGCAAAATCGCCAAATCGCCGTCGGGCTATAAAGTAAAAAAACTATTCCGTGTCATTTTCAAACTTGTATATACTACACCACGTTATAAAAATCAAAAAAAAGTTTCTGCTTGGTACAATACGCTCTTTTATATTTCGTTTTACGTGTGTATTACATAGGAGTGATTTGGGATATTTTTTATTTTCACCCGTGACTAATTACGAGATTAGAGAGACGGTCCGATCAAACTCGTTCTTATCGAATACAACAACTTATCGTTACTTTCTAAATAATACAATTGAACCGCAACTTTTGAAACCAACGACTCTGGTCGTTTTTTTTTATTTAAATTAACTATTTTTTTTCGTGGCACCAGACCAGACCGCGGACTAAGTTGTGCCGTAGTTTCGCCTGATAGCAACACGTACCTACCTACTCCGTTTAGATTTAAGGCATTTAGATCGAGTTGGATTTTTTCGCAACAACAATAATAATAATGTATAGCATTCCGAACGAAAATATTATAATAATATTATTATTTATACACAGATCTATAATCTGCAACGTGCTCAACAAATAAAATATTGTACCTACATAATGATGATAAAAAGTTTTGAAAAAAAAAAAAAATAATAAATGCGTTGTACAACACATTCGATTATAATACGATAACGAGCACGGTCAATGTCCGCGTAATATGCATACGTACCTAACCTTATATGCGATTTTTAGGTTTTTAAGCTGAACAAGCAGAAAATTTTCAAACGATTCAAAATTTTTAATTGTGTATACGTAAAAAATAACGTGTTACGGTCAGGTATTAGGTGACGTTGCTAAATTTTTTACTAAAAAGTTAGATACAATAGTGTTTTACTGTTTTCCGTCCATGAACCACATAATAATTTATTGTTTACTGTTTAAACAACGATACAATAACTCTGTTCTATTTTCCTACATCGACCGCCCTACACTCCAAACCATACTACGGTTGGTATCACCACACTTCTAAAAAACTTACCTTTTAGTCTTATTGGAATTCTTTCGTTATTACATAGAACAAGTGGCTTAAAGCCGAAGAAGCCTGGCGCACAACTGCTCCTACGTTAATGTTTTCTGTTACTCCACACATGCTCTTAACACTAGTACAAGAACCTTCACACAACACAATATCCTCTTATCCTACTGTAAAAAGTAATAAGCACAAGAATAAAATAATTTGTGAATTATGACGGATATTGGAAATGTGTTGTATAAACAAACGACCTCAATTTTTTATCACATAAAATATGTTCTTCGGTATGATAAACCGTCCTGTCCGTTTCTTTATTATTACACTTTTCGCGTTTATCTAAACGGTTTTGTACGATTTCCCCGTACGAACATCGTTATTAATTATCAATTTTTTTTTTATAAATACCCGTTCCGAGACCGATGGTTATGTACAGCACGAACAGAGAGCGGGCGTACATGCTGACGAACAAACAGGCGCTGGCTAGTACGGCTCCCGCGATCGTCACCGGACGGCATCCGTATTTGTTCACGAATACGCTGACGATTGGTCCTGTAAACACACGAAAACGGATCAGAACGTTATTATTCTGAGCTGTGTAAAAAAAAAAAAAGTCAAAAAAATGTTCGACTGTTCGTTGGAAAAAAATCGTTGACATATTTTGTAATCACTTTTACGGATGGCATGCTACTATCCGATCTTTATGCGTCAAACACCGCACAAACGTTTGGATAATTAAAGTTATTCTCGAATTTGAGACCCGTGAGAAGTCCATAGAACTTTCAGAAAAGTCACTGACTTATACCTAACCTTATGCCTAAAAAACAGAAGAAAAAAACATTCGCTGCGCTCAGAATCTAAAACTGTAAATCGCGTTTGATGATTACACGCACATAAAAAATCATAAGACGTTTATAAACCACGTTTAATGCCCACGCGAACTTAACTGATTCCGGCTTTTTAAAATTTTTTTTTAAACCGGGTATACGGTTTTCTTATTGAAGCAACAATGTTTATCACCGCGGAACGTAATATTTGCACGTCGAATTACAATATAGTCGCACAACTCGTTAAAATTTTTCATTTACATACCTACATAATAGGTTATGTACAATGTATTATTACAAAATCTTTTCGAAATCGACCACACGTTTGCACAGTAAAACATTATAATGATTAGATATTAATTACGCGATACCGTTAGGTAAGATCACGTTTAGATCGGGTTACAAATGTCTTCTTATCTCGAATAAACGACTGCAGTAAAGTTTGAATTTCTGAGGAATTCAATATCATTTTATAATAAGCTCTTTCAGAACGTTTGTGGTTTACAACGATAACGGGACGAAACTGTATCTATATACAAAATCCGCACACTGTGAATCATTGTGATACTTTTGAATAATTGGATTTTTCTAGACAAAAAAAGGATTAAAATAAACTTTTTAAGTATTCGCTAAAAAAATAAAAATGCGTATTATTATAGTATTCTCGACGTGCCTGTTAGGTACTCTCAAATAATATTTTATACCTCTACACAATATATTCTGAGCATAGCGAGTATTCACAAAAGTGCAGTTGTTTTTGTTCGGAAATACACTTTTGGACGGTAAAATCGCTTCGATATTTTCATAAATGTTATCCGTTCGCTAACTAAATTCAAAAAGGCAAGTTACGGAGTAAAAACAAGGACGTAGATGGTATTTTGTTTTTGAACTGTTGTATACTTCTTTTTGGTTATAAAATTCAAAAATAGTATATTAAATATCACTTGATATTTTCACACATGATTGGACTGGGCGAAACAAACATAAAATGAAACACAATAGACCAATTTCGATAAAAGTAAACATATATAAGATGTTTTAGAGTTTGTCAATTTTTATGCCGTTATTGTCTCTTAAAAAGGCTATCAAAAAAAAGTATTCACATTCGATATTTTTTAATTTTTTATTTTTTACTAGGTTTTTGGGCAGGAATAATGTCTCTAAAATCGCACGACAGTTTTTGACAGTCGTTTCGAATTCGGAAGTACGACAAACATTATTGTACAATATCTGTGATTTATTTTTAGAAAAAATTCCTCGCTAATACTTATTTTATTATTCAACACTCGACAGAATAGAAAAATTATCGCAATTATTTGCACGGGTACTCAGATAAAAAAAAAAAACAAACAAAACAAAAGTTATTTCCAAGTTATTTATCGGCAAGAGCTTTGTTAAGAGTACACGATTAGCTCTTAAAACTTAAAAACGTTTAATTAATACGTATTGTAGGACGTGTATAATACTCATTTTACGGTGTAGGTACTTATTTAGTTTTGATAAAACACAGATTAGTTAAAAACCAGTGCTTTTTAGAGTTATACGCCGATAATATTATCGTTAAACTATGAATCATTGTCATTTTTTTATCGATTTAATTATATAACACACATTGATTGGTAATAAGTAAAGATGCATAATATGGTATGCGTCAAGAACACATTTTTCTTTTAGATTCTGAGCGTTAGCGAGGAGCGTATTATTTTAACAATAATGTTTAGTATTTTTCTGTTAACAACTTTCTGTGTAGAAGGAATGCACAGATTGGTTGACGTTATATTTTTGAAATTTTGCTTACTTTTCGAGTTTCACCCCGAAAACCAAAAAAAAAAAAATCGAGAATTTTACGGCAAAAATTTGAAATTTTCCAGTTTGTGATGTTATCGGGTAGAAGGAGTGCTCCGATCGTTACGTTGAATACCACATAAAATTTTCGATTTTACATTTTTTTTTTTTTATTTGAAGCATTTTTTGATACTTCGGTTATTTTCTGAGTTATGTGACGATAACGACGAAAACCGCGTAATCGCCAAAGCCGGCGTCAGACATGTCGATTTTTGGTTTTTTGGCCCTAACGTCCAAAATGACAAACAAGCTGAATCTTTTACACATTATTAAAATAGGTAAAATACAAGTTTTATAAAAGTTTCAAGTAGTTTTGAAAATTGTTGAGCTAAGTTTATAGAACGTTGAAATTCTCGAAAAATTGACAACTGAGCTCGTTCACAATCGATTTTTCGAAGGCAATCATCGCTTTCAAAATATTAAACAATGCCTTTGAACCACAACTTCCGAACCAGTGACCCACCCCAAGTCAAACCATCCACACGACCTAGAACGATTTCCGGCCGGCTTTTACATTCAAAACATATTTTACTGGAGTGCTAAGAATATATTTTGTGCGGGAACCATCATAATGTTTAAATTTTTTGTACAAAAACTACGTCAAAAACGAATCAAACGTGAAGACAGAAGAAGGTTCAGATAATATTATTATACAGTATTCACTCCACAAATAATTACCGTAATGAACGGTCACGTACAAAACGTCACACTCAGTTATAATAATAATACCTATCTAATGATAATTATTATTAATTACTAATTGCAGACGCTGGAGAGGAAGTTGTTTGGGACTTGTTGGGCACTTCAAAAATAGTTCAACCTCGTTTTCCGCACATATCTGGCGGTCGGGTTACAGTTTTTTGGACGTACACAACTTTTTAGATTCCGAACGTAACGAAGAAGTGTATTACACGGTGTCCGGTGCTCTTTATTTTTTTTGATTTTTTTACCACTATGTAATCACGATAACATCTTCAATGGTGATCCTATTTTTAAAGTCAGTACTGACCTCTAACAATACGAACACAGATGGTATTTAATGAGGGGTCGTGTATTCAAACGTAAAAAAATTGAAAAGTTACAGTCGAAAAACTAAGCAAAAATTAAGGAAAAAACGTTAAAACGTACAAGATTTTTAACCATTACTTCCACATCGTTATGATCGAAATAAGTTGAAACTTTCACGTAATATTGAAATTGGTTGAATACAGGTCTGATACGAGTTTCAAGAATTTTCAAAAATGTTTGAGCTAAGTATATAGTAGCTGGTACTTATTGAAATTTTCGACAATTTTTAATTTGTTTGTAATTTTTGTTCGATAAAAAATATCATTTTCACACAACAAATTCTGAAAATTGATTACAAGGTTCCCAACGTGTAAATACATGTGCTATTAAAAAATTTCGAAAAACCGTAGACACAATATTTATATTTAGTTGTTTTAAGTTGAAAAACTATCAAAAATTGCTCATACTTACTTTTAGAAAAAAATTTGTAACTAGAACAAATTAATTGTTATTTAAGTATTAAAAATGAAATGCGTTGTATAAATCACAATTTGCTATCTGAATAAGAAATTGCCAAAAATCCGATCAATAGATTCCGAATGCGTACAAAAAAAAGTGTTGAAAAACAGTGTTGTTTTATTTATAACAACGATATCGCACGCACTGTCGTGAAATTGATACTAAAAACGTAATAACTTCTGTAATAATGGTCCAAATGGTTTGAGATTTTTACACGTTATTCAAATTTCTAAAAACTAAACTAAACTTTGTGACTAATTTCTTTGTTTCTCTATTCTCTCTATTTGAGCTCGCCCTGCAGAGCTCACACAGAACCGTTATTTTCGATAAGCAATTTTCAATTGCTTACAGATTTGATATGCAACTTCTATACAAATCTTCCAAAACACAGTGACCACACAGCGTCAAACTACCCACACGACCTAGAGTGATTCCGGCTTTTTTAAATATTTATAAAACAAATTAAAACTATGGAAGTGTTGTTTCATAATACATTCGGAGTAAAATAAAGCAAACGAAAAACACACGTCCACGTTAAAAACCAATTCTTCGTAGCACTCGAAATCTGAAAATATTTTATAAATACCAATAATACAATATGCAAATAGACTGTATAATATACGGTTAAGTACGCATTAATCGCACTTTGAGTAATTCACGCATCGTTTCAATCATTTTAAAACGTTATTATGCAGCGCGTAAATCTTATATTATTTTAATTGATGGAATATATTTTATAACCGTTATTACAATGGTCTATACTAACGAGACTCGAGTTCGTATATTATATTTTGTCGTCTAATCAATACAATATAAGATTCAAAACGTTTTTAATCATAATAACTGTTGAATCGGAGATATAATATACTTAACCGCAAGTAGGTTCAGTGTAGGTGTACAGATAATTACGTAAATTGTTTATAATAATGTAACGATTTTTGCCATATTATGATGTAGCGTTTAATGAATTCATAAGATAATTTTACTGATTCGTTAAGCCTACGACCGCGGTTCCGAAGGCGTTAAATTATTTTAAAAAGGTTTCAAGAACAATACTGTTGATTATACACTGTTTTTTAAAAAAAAAAAAAAAAAAAAAGCCCCTGGTAAAAACCATTCATTTAACTATACTTGCGGACGGTTAAATGTTTTTGATAGAATTGAAATGAAAGCGTTAAAATTTAAATAATCGAAGTATACAATCGATTACTGTTAAGTGAATTATTATTGTGCTATTCATTTAAAAACTCGAGGAAAAAGCAAATGAAAACTAATTTGTAAACTAGAATACATTATTATATATTAATATTATGTGGCTCAGGCGAGTGATTCAGTATAATATTACACACTTACAGCAATATTGTTTACTGTAATTATGTTGAGTATAAGAGATAAAAAATACGGTACTAGTGTTAACTTATTGTTATTTCTATAGATATTTTAGATTCTGAGCGCAGCGAGGAATGTATGTATTGTTTTTACGACGATGTCTTTTTTTTCTGTTAACAACTTTTCGTATAGAAGGTCTATCAGATTTATCAGATTTTCAAAGTCAGTACTTCTAATCAAAGGTGGTACGAACTCCGGTGGCACTTAGGTTAAAACTTTTTTTGAAATTTTTCCTACTTTTTGAGTTAAACCTCAAAAACCGAAAAAAAATTGTGAATTTCGAAGAATTTTACGGCAAAACGTTTGAAATTTTAAGATTTCTGATGAAGTTTTTGTTTGGAAGGAAACGATTTTCAAAGTCAGTAACTTTTCTGATAGGTTTATTGACTGCGGTAACATTTTGGTTCTTGTTACGATTTGTTTACTTTTTGAGTAATACTCCGAAAAACAAAAACAAATTAATTTTTTTACTGCGAAAATTTGAAATTTTCAGGGTTGTGATGACGTTTTCGTGTAAAAAGAGTGCTCCGATTTTATCTTTGAATGCTACAAAAATATTATGATTTTGGTTTTAAATTATATCTTATTCGAAACAAATTTTTGAATTTCACACATTTTGCGAGTAACAGTCCGAAAATACACAAATTTATACTAAAAAGCCCGCTGGAGTGGCGAATTGAAATCGATACACCATTGTAATTGGTAGGCCATTTGTCCATTAAAATGTTCACATGTTATGTAAATTAATATTTTTTTTATACGCGACTATCGGAGTTTTTGGACCATTTTTATTGTTAAATTTAGTTTTTACCAAAACGTATCTAGATAACTGAGCTCGCTCAGAATCGTTTTTTCTAAGGAAATGATTTATCATTGCTTTTAGATGTTAAATAATACGTTTGAACCATAATTTCCAAACCAGTAACCCACCCAAAGCGTAGTCGCTACTCCGCAAAATTACCCACTCGATCTTGAGTGATTCCGGCTTTTTCATAGGTGCACCCTATGGTCCTGAAATACGTAATGAAGGTAACTAATAATACGTTTTATTATTATTATATTTAAGTATTGATTTAAATAGTTAAATTCAAATTAAAATTTAAATAGATAAATAAATAAATAATTCAAGTTAATTTAATATATAATATTTATTATATATTCATAAAAGTTAGATTTCAAGTAAAAAGAATAAAAAAAACAGAGTAAATTGAATAGGAATAAATAGAGTGTATATAATAAAACGCTTTTTTCTCGATAACGAAACGACATTACACGTAGTATACTTACATATATACATATTGGAAATTATTTTTAATCTCAATTTAAAATTTAAAAAATGTTTGACACTTTTACAGTGTCCCAACAACGAACATCATATTTAACTATATGATATGGGTATCGCTTTCCATGTAAATTCGTGACGAGAGTTAGCTAGCGACATTTTCATTAATCCCTTATGTTTTGGTACGTAAAATACATATTATTATAAACACTTTGTACGACGTTTTTTCGTGGAATTCTATTAAAACTTTCTTGGCTTTGAGCGTTGAAAATCGTGTGCTACGAAAATATCAAAATCCAATTATAACATTTTTATAATATAGCTAGCAGTACGATATTATATTTAGCTGTTGTTGTGAATTTTTCTACAGAATCGTCGAGAAACGCAATTTGATTTATCGTCGTTTATAGTACGTATAATAAGTTATTCGTGTAAGTGGCGGATGGAAGGTAAATCTGTATATGATAAACAGTATAGAAAAACAGAGATTACAAAACTCGGTCATCTGTTTTGAATAAACCACATGGAAATCTGACAAAAATATAGCCGACGTAAGCTTTTGTGGCTCGACCCACACAATCCAGAGGCCCACTCGTGAAGCCGAATTCCATCTTTTCATTGTTTTAAAATTATATAGTGTAAAAATGTCACAGCTCGATGTTTACATTAAGTCTGTATAAACAATAATGGCTTGCGTACACGAAAATTCCAAAAATACTCATGTCAAATTTTTTTAAATTTATTAATCCGTTTTAATAACGTGTAAAAATGTTAAAGAATCAACCCAAACAATTTTTGCGCGTCGGATTTATACATCCATTAACAAAGCGTGAAATTTCGAGTTTGCATATTTAGAGCCGTTTTGAAATGTTTCCAATCGTTTTTTGATCCAAAAATAACACCACAATTTCAAAAAGTAAAGAAAACTTTAGAATACTCTTTCCATGTGGTACACATTCACTCTCTTTCTGTTCGGAAAAACGATCACGGGAAAAAAACATTACTGTAAAAATAATAGGTGCGCTCAGTATTAAATACTATCAAGTTATCGCATTGTTTAAAATGTACCAGAAAAATAAACGCGCATATTTGTATTCCAATTTTATAGCATACTACTAACGGTTTTCATAAGTCATAAAAATTTCTTTGTTTGACCCTAATAATAAGTAATACATAATATTGTGTCCAGTTTTTTTTTGGCTTTAAACCAAAACGTAGTTTATTTACAGTTAAGTCTTCGATCGATAAACAAGACGAATATAACGATAGAACCGACCCGAAGAACGCATAGTACAAAATCATAATGAACGTTTCCATATAAATACTACGTAAAAAAAGTATGTGCTTGTAAATTTTGTTTTTGTTGTTCAAAAACATATTTAACGTTTTAGTCATTATAATAGTGTATATGATGCGTAACCTAGCAAAAACTTTTTTCAATTTTTTATAACGTACCCATTAAATCAGTTTGGTACACAAAAGTTTGAAAACGACAAAGAATAATTTTTTATAACGTTAGTTTGATAGTTAGGTATTGCCGGATTGGACGATTTTGCCATTTTTGTCACATAACTCGGAAAAATAATCAAAATATCAACAAAAAAACCTACGAATTAATTAATATTTAAAGCCAAAATCCCAACTTTTACGTGGTATTTAACGTTACGATTGGAGCACTCCCGAAAACGTTATAAAAAATCTGAAAACTTCAAATTTTCGATTTTTTCGGTTTTTAAGATACTTATAGCGCAGAAAGTAGGCGAAATTTCAAAAAGATTTCAACCAAAAGTACCGCCGGAGTTCACGGGCCTTCCATTAAAGGTACCGACATTGAAAATCAGAGCATTCGTTTTACAAGAAAATTTGTTGACAGGAAAACAAAAAAGACACATCACTGTGAGTATGCTCGTCGCTCAGAATCTAAAAATTATCACGATAAATTTCGAAATAAGTTTACGGCTCGCAGTGCATTTTATACGACCTGGTGTTGTGCTGCAGCCGATGAACAAGTATAATATGCTTCAATAACAAAAAGTTATCGACCATATATATATACATAATACAAAGTTTTAACATCTCGTTCGTCTTGTTGTTTGAGTGCCGCGATACATATCATACATAAATCTTGAGCTCGGGGACTTGATTGCGGTGCCGTGACGTATGTACATTAATATACTTATAAAAATAACTTTTAAGCTTTTAAAACGTCTAAACGACGACCTAAAACGCTATTGATTAAACACGGTTAAATACAGTAGTAACAACGCAATCTCGCACGGTTCACTGCAGTGTGGAGATAAAAACGCGAAAACAACGCGATATTATAAGTATCTCGCGCACTCCATTCCTCGAGAGAATAATCGGTTTTCATGCGTCTCGACTCACGGTTTCGGCAACGACAGACTTCCTTCGCGTCTTGAACGACGTGTCACCCAAAGCCAAACTTTTCGAACGAATTGATTCCTTTTCTTTCAAAGGATATAAGGCGGACAATTTTGGAGCACTGGTTATTATTCTCTCGTGGAACGGAGTATCCGATTTGACGCGCGTATTATAATAAAATATCGCGGGCTAAAACGTTTCGTTCGCGGCGATTTAACTTGAATTTTTCTGAACACATCGATCGCTCGTATGACATGTTCAAAACAGCCGCGTCGTCCTTCGTTTTAAGAACATAATTAACGATTTTAAACGAATGCCAAAAAAAGAAAAAAAATGCACGACGATATGACGAGATACTGTTGCATAATAAATAGGTGGAACTGCATACGAGTGCATTATTATACGCATACAAGGTTAAATGTTTCTAAGCACGTATAGCCTCGATCGATTCCGATGCGGAGACTTTTTTTTTATTCGTTTTTTTTTTTTCGCTACAAAGTAAATAATAATAATAATAATATGTTGAAATTTATGATTTATAATTTACGTGAACGGTTCTCGAGAATAATAGTATACGAGACGAACGCGATTCGTAAACTTTTGATTAAGAAAACGAAAAGCACCTACGACTTATTTGGAATGTTTTAAAAAGATTGGTGCCAACCGCATGCTTGAGATACTCTTTTAATAATATCTTATTATAAAGTATGCGAGTATACCTACAAGTTTGTAATTTTTATTTGAAAATATTAAAAAAAAAAAGTTGTAAGTTTGCATACAATAGACTTTGTAGGGTATCAATTAATTTTCACAAATATTCTGTTGTAAAACAGCAAAAAATCAACTCTAATAAAAACGTTACATGCAAAATCCGATTGATTTTTATGACAGTATATGGATTTTTCATCGGAAATTTTTAAAGAAGTTGTTTTTTTTTTTAGAACGATCCGTTTTCAATTATTGCAGTTTTTTTTTCTCCTGAATTGTACGTTTATATTGGCATGCATTTTAATCGTACTTACGTCTGGTTCGTGTGTAACTCTTTTAAGTAGTTTTTCAAAATTGATATTGCAATAAATCTACCGATAAATCAATAAAACGTAATTCTGTCGTATAAAATAATAAATATAAACGTTTAATATACCTATATATATATTTACGCAAGACCAAATATATAATACATAATATAATATAGTCTAACCTATAAACACAGTTTATTGCCTATGAAAGTTAAAAATCCAAAACACATTATATTTCATTATTTTATTTTACTAAAAATGTGATGAGAATTTTAATTTTAACACATTTACTATAAAACAACAGCTGTTTAAACAAAATTTATTGCCTGCTGTGCGTATATCCTTTTTTCATTTTTAATTAGACAAAAATCAAGAAAATAGTGACGACCGGCAACAGACGTTGTCACACGAGCGCGAAAGTTGCCTAAGCGAGAGAGAGAGAGTGTATTATTATGACAGTGGAAATCTGAGAAAATAATATTACTCTTTTTTAACTTTACGACCTACTATTATTCATAAAAATAATCGTCAAAATAAAATAGACTTGAAAAGAGCGATAACAAGCGGTGGCCATGATTCCGGTTACACGAGTAAGAATAAGAAAATAAAATTTAAAATAAAAATAATAAGAATATACACGTAGATTACAATAATTGTACATATCAATGGAATTATTTTTTCTAAAAACTTATACAAGCATCACTATATTGATTGTTTATTTTTTAAAAGTATAACATAAGATTCAAGGTTTAAGAACTGCAGACTCTAAATATAGTGGTTTATAAAAAAAAGTTGAATTCTCATCAGTCTGGAACGAAACAATTTTGTAACCAATCAACTGCATAAAAATATACAGACGATTATAATTTAATTGTCGTCAATCTAACGGTTAAAATCGTAAAAATCGATTAGTACGTATATTTTAATACGTATATCATACGAAATGCATAACTATTCATAAGTGTTGTAAACATTTAACGATTGAAAAATGTGTCGCCAGCTTTCGTCGTGAATTTTTCGAGTTTTTTTCTATATAATATGTACTTCGAACGTCCACGAGTCCAGATAATTTTAATAAAAACTATACACACTCACGTACACAATAGTATAGTATAGTGCACATTTTATAAAATATTTACAGTTTTTACAGGACAATATTTTACATTTGATTACGTGAAAAAGAATATATTGGTTCAAAAAAAAAAAAACTGAAAACCACAGACAAAAGTCATAAAAACAGTTAAAAATTTACTATAAGGAATAATAATTATTAATATTATCCTAAACGACCGACTGCACACACAAAAATAATCGAGAAAATACGAAATATACTTCGCGTGGCTATTTATTGGCAACACATATTTGCATATTACTACAAACGTATTTTTGTGTTCTCAGCAAAGTCCGTATAATTTCTACGTACAACTGCACAATCAATAACTAACTGGTAATAATAAATCGTTAAGTAAAACAATTATTAGAGTAAGTAGTATATTGTTCTATTCGCGCGTATTGATGATTCGTGAATATACGATATACCTATTTGATCAGATACAATCGATACGTCATGTTACATGTACCTGTCTATATTACAGTTGCTAAACGACCGTTTTAAAATGTTAAAATATTCAGCTCGTCAACGGCCAATTTAAAACGAAATATCAAAACACCACGTGTACGTGATTTAAGGTCAAAGACACATTGGAGTTGAAAAAAAAAAACCTTTTTGACGGTTCGTGTTTCAATGTATAGTACGGTACGACGTTTTACGACCATTATCGCCCGTCAATATCTAAATTATTCAAACTGTACGTGTTCCTCTCGGCTATCCGTATTTTTCTCGATTTCGGACGAAAATCAATTTTCGGGCGCTGTAAATTACCTATAATATTGACTCGACGCCCCCCGAAATTTCCCATCTCCGGCGGATTTTTCACATTCAAATAAAGGAATTCGATGGATTCGCAACAGGAAATCCGACGAATTGTCGATAGTTCGTACGAACAGATCTGGGGAAATTGAAGTATTTTTTTATCGCGGTGTACCTATGTATGATACCTACATTATGAAACGGATCACAAACCGGTCGTTTGGGAACGACGAAACGATTTTTAATTAGCAGGTGTAAAAATACTTACGTTGCGGGTAAATTAATCACCGTTCGATTCATCGCAGACATTTAATAATTTTTATTTATTTATTTTTTTTTTTTTTTAGACAGTATTTTCCTATTTGATAGCCTGTTGTTCGAAAGTGCGTTTTTATAACCGTCGGCAACGCAGATAATAACAGCGTACAACACGTATAGTTATTGGATTAAGTAGAACAAAAAGAACGCAGGAAATGCAGTATTGCATCAATATGGACACCCGCCGGTCGTGTGTCAAATGGTTTCAATGTATAATTTTTTTATTTGCCAACGCACAATGAAGAGATGTGCAGTCCGTTATTATTCATAACAATAAGCATACACAAAAATACGCGAGTAAATACTGCACAAATGCATCTTTATAAAGGAATATATATTTTTTTTAATTAAAAAAAAGGAGTTGTTTGAAAAATCTACAACTGCAGCTGTGAATTGCGTTTTGACAGAAAAAAAACATCATTGTAAAAACAATAGATTGCTCGCTCGTCGCTCAGAATCTAAAATATAGGGTACGAACTCAGAACTTTTCATTCATAGCGCATAACTTTAAAAAAAAAAACTGCCGTTATTTCGATCGTTTAGATGCGTTTAGATACTTACCTACTTTTTAGAAGTAAAAATCAAAAATGTACAAGTAATACATAAACGTTACTGTACAAGACTTATGTAGGTAACGTAATAGATATCATATAAAAATGTATATCTTCACAAAAATATGGATACAATGAAATATAACAATTGTAGGTATTTACTGGTTATTTTATACAATTGAGAGGATGCAAAACGTGCCAAAAACGAGATACAAATTCGCGTCCACGCGTTTCTTCAATAATAAGTGTGATATTAGAGAATAAATAATTTTTTGTCTTGTAATTTTTAGCTAAAGTAATTTAAAATTGGATCTGTACACAATACAGAACAGAGTCTAAAAACACACAACCGCGATAATATAATAATCTAACAGCAATGCAAATATTAATAATACATTTTAAATAATCTGTAAGTTTTTTACACGTTTTCTGATCGATTTGACTTTAATAATGATTATTTATTCCGAGTTAATCTTTTTAAAACAAACAAAAAATATCTTTTGAGAAATGAAAAATGTGTAAAACTTTTATAACACAAAGCTCAGTCCTACAATGGTATGATAATGTTTGCGAACCGATGTTGATAAAAATGTATTCATTTTTGGAAAAATAATTAGATATCAATGCTTATTTTTAAGTACTTAATAAATAGTAAACTTTGATTTATGAACCCACAATTTGATTTTATTACACACACGAGTAAATGACCATCTACGAAAATTCTGATTTGAAAAGTCGATGTAGTAGATGATGTTATTGACACTTGACAACATAATTAAGTATAGAAAACGCGTTTCAAAGATTCAGTATGAATACTTTGAGCGTAAAGAGAAAAACGTCATTCACAAATGAAATTTAGAGTTGAAAATGATGGATTAACGAGCACAGTTCCATTATACGATTTCGGTTTTACGTCCTGTATCGTTTGTATTCAAGGCCGAGCATAAACTCTTTAAAAGTTAAAATTAAGTTAAAAAATTAAGCTGATTTTAAACAAGTCCATTAGTTCGTAAACTTATTTTTATCGTTAATTTTTAACTTAATTAGTTAATTTTTTTTTAAACTCTATACAAAAAAAAGTATAACAAAGAAAAAATTTCAAAAGAGAAACTAGAAAAACAATTATTGGAAGCGGAGGAAACGTCACCCGTTGTCAAGTACAAAACCACGTGAATGTGAAACGTACGAAATATTATCTTTACGTTAAGCAAATTTTTTTTTTTTTTTCAGCTATTAACTTTTATAAATTAAAATAACTAAAAAATCAACTTGACATTTTGTTTTTCCAAATACCTAACATCATAACACACTAAACGAGCAGAAAAAAAGTCGTCGACTCGCCCAGCCTTGATTATATTATATTCGACTAGGGATTATATCGATTCGACGTATTGCGGAACACGCGCGGAGCCGATCGACAGTGTACAGGGTGTTCGCAAAAGAATACTTCGGTTTTGAAAATCTATCGATTGATAACGATTTTTTTTTTTTTTAAAACCGAGCTAAAACTACAGCTGCGGATCGAAAAGCAGTGAATTGATGAATCAATCACTTGCAAAACAGATATACATGTATGTTGTTCAGTAAAAATGGCCAAACATTCGTGACGCGGAAAGAACCCGTATACGCGCGAATCACTTTCGCGCGCGTATATGTTTCATTTGTGAACACTTTTTGAAATGTAAATTTAAAAAAAAAAACACCGAAGCGTTCTCTCTCGCGAACACCTTGTACAACACAATCGTTTATACTTTATAGAGACGGCTGGCATCGGATCGAGTGTAATAATAATAATAATAATGTTTCTCGTTTATCAATTGAATTTTTTTTCTTTTTGTTCAATTCCATACTCGTTTTCGAAATGAGTGTCGCACCTCTATAATCCGTATATATTAGACATTTACACGTATAGCCGCGTTAATACTATACTATTCTCCGTGCGCGTTGTTGATTTTTTTTTTTTTTTTTGAAAGACGTTTGCGAGAAACTATTTTCATTACTCGAAGGAAAAAAAAAAAAAATTGTAGTAATAACAGTGATTTGTTCGATGTTGCGCGTGCAATCGGTAAAAGATTATCATAATATTATAGTTTTCACGGAGTTTTTCTTTAGACGTTTTACGTTTTTATCTTCAAAATAATAATCAAATAACACTGCTAATTGTGTTCATCGTTACGCGTCGCAAAATATAATACTGTGACACACGATTTTGTCAAAAGAACGGTACCACGGGGTAAAGGTGCAGACTACGCTTTGGTTGGGTTTCAAAGTTGCGGCGGTTTGTTTGTATAATATAACATCTAAAAGCAACGATTGCATTCGAAAAAAAAAAATAAATTCTGAGCGAGCTATCTATCTAATTTAAGTCCTGGGTGAAAATTATCAAATTGTGTATTATACCTACCTAGCGAAAAGTTTTTTCAATTTTTTTTTAACGTATTAAATTCATTTAGTACATAAAAGTTTGAAAACGACAAGGAATAACTTTGTATAACGTTAGTTCAATAGCCCGTTCTGACGCCGGACGATTTTTTGTCGTTTTCGGCACATAACTAAGAAAATAACAAAAACATCAAAAAATGGTTCAAATAAAATAAAATTTAAAGCCGACATCCCAACTTTTATGTGGTAATCAACGTAACGATTGGAGTACTCCTTCAACCCGAAAACGTATAAACGGGTATCTTAATTCATCGTTGTGTAAAATAACGTAACCAAAATCTTACAATAATAGTTCATCAACCCTGATATTTCAATATTTTCCCCCAGATATACGCCACCGAGTGTTTGGGAATTATCCAAAGATCTTTGCTAATCACGAGCACTTTTTATCATCTACCGTTTGAAAGTGGGGAAAAAAAAAAAAAGAAGGACGTTTCCTGTAATTTACTGCACTTTGAACAAATTCGACATTCTTTATAAGCTAATATATTTTGTTTCTAATGCTTTATCGTTTAGAATGCTAATTTCAAAATGGACAAAATAAATTCCTTTAGAATATTTCAATCAAATTAACAATGTTGATTTTAATGTGTAATTAAATATCCATATAAAGTTAATGAATTTTTCGAATTATTATAATGATGTGTACCCAAAAAATTAAATATATACATATTGGTATAATATGGTTAATGTCAAGACATTACATTGAAAAGAAATTAAACTGTAAAAAATAGATGACATTTTGAACGCCGTTTAATTTGCTCCTCTCCTTATATAAATAAATAAAACAACACTTGGCATATAATTATCTACACGGGTTATTTAGTGATGTTTTTCCCATGAAGCAAAACCTGGTTCACTGGTTGACGTTTAGAAGAAAATCTTCACCGTTCAATTTAATTTTAAAATCTCGAATCAAATGAATTAAAAAAAAAAATCAAAAGCATTTGAAGATCCGTTAAATCAACGATTTTTTACATCTATATAATATGTTATACAAATTCGAATGTCAACAGCGATAATCGATTAGTGCGGTATAATCAAAATAAAATTGTTCAAGATAAAATGCATTATAGGGTGATGAGTTACGAGTTTTGTTTACGACAGCTGTTTTTGTATTTTTACATTAGTATTTTAAGTGTTCAACGATTTCACAAAATCATGAAATATTAATTATTTTAACGAAACTGTTTGGCAAGCAGCTGCATCTTCTAATCAACAAGTCGAAACTCCGAAATTTCCGTCATGGACGTTTTATTATTTGATATTTTGGCATTAAATTAATCCTCCAAAAAATGGTTTAAACTGTCGACATTTTTATACGTTATTGCAATAATTTAGACCGTTTTCAAGCCAAACATAACGAGCCATACAATATTAAATAGAGAGTTCAACACTCTTCTTAGCTTAGGACCCATACTTAAAACGTCAAACTTTACTTGCCGAACCAATTTTAAATAACATTGTGATTTTAACGGTTCGACAACATTTGACGCGATCGCAGACCTAATCAACTATAATAGCTGTATTATTGTTTTTACATTTTGCGGTAACCAGAAAACCGTGGGCATCCGTCGGAAGAGCACAACAATACATATTAATTATTTTAAAGGTAATTATTCTTACGTATTTTATTGATTTACAGTTTATGCGTGGGCGTCAAAAAGCAAAACAATTTCAAACTCAAAGATGAATTTCGGTTGAATTAAAAAAAAACAGTGTGGGTTCATATAATAAGAAATAAATAAATTTCATTACCAGAACAAAGCGTGACTCCGACCAGTAGAGATGCGACCCATGAAGTCGCTGCATCACTTTCGCGAAACACCGAGAGGAACGTGTTGTACAGAACACCAAATGAATAAGTCAATCCGTCGTCTAAAAAAAAAAAAAACGATTTCAAGTATTAATATCAACGTATAAAATTATCCGATACTAATGATGTCATACATACTTGGTATAGACTTTTGTTTATTTTTTTACACGACACGTACTTACTGAATTTACGTCTTAAACGGCTAGAAATTTGCCAAAAGTTGTTTTTTTTTTGTAACTAATACAAATTATATTTACATTTCATAACATTATTTGTACGCGCCAAACATAATAATGTTAAATTGATACTAACGTTGCAGTAACTAGAAAAAAATCGAATCACATTAGTCGTAAGATAGACCACAATCTAATGTTTTTTATTACGATAATAATTCTCCTTTAAGGTGCTTTCAAATCGTTTATTGAAACGATATAGATTGTGTGTGAAAAAAAAAATGTTTTTCACAGTTATACCTACGATTAATTAACAATAAGTATATCTGGATTTACGTAGCGATCACCTTGATAGATAACAATACGTGTACAGCTATGCAAATAGTAAGTACTTGGTAAAAACGGTCATCGAATAGAACTACCATAAAAGATTAAAAAGTAATGAGTAAGCGGTAAAATGTAATTCATTAGATCAAATAGTGTTTCGTACATTAAATATTTTTAGAGCGACCCACACGCTTTCTGATTAACAGTATAAATTGTTCGGGTTAAACAACAATTATTGAAACCGCCGTCGAAAAAGTATTCACGTGATACTGCAGTGTTTATGATTCAGAATTACGAAATATGGCTGTACAATTCAAACAGAAAGCTCAAATAGCGTCTTCGTGGATCAATCATATTTTTTTAATTTAGATGGTTATTAAATTTTATTTTCTTATTGTCAAAAATTAACAGCATAAGTAATAGTAATAAATTAAGTTTCAAGTTTAAAACAAACATCTGTCTAATGTAACGGTGTTTAAATTTGTTAAATCATCATCACACAAATCAATTAAATGTTATCACGATTTATTCGAAAACTATAGGGCACAACCACTATACGGAAATAATTGTATTAATAAGAACAACGTACAACGAGTACAATGTTTTAACTTATACACTATACTCTCTTTAATCTGTATTATCGGTAAACTTTAAACGTGTCAAATTTGAAATAACAGGACTTCGAACTAAATACAAATATTTAAATAAAAGTTTAATTATATCAATTTACAAAACATTGGATACACATTTGTAAAAAGTACCGATCCACTTTGTATACAAACGTGATAAACAATAAAACAAACGTGATAAACAAAACTTCACCTAGTCTTAAGGTAATTGGAAACTTAGATTCTTTTTTTTTCGTTTATCACACGGCAATTATAGAAATTCAGACGGTTTTTGTTTCCGATTGACGCCATAATAATAATTTTAATAAAAAAACGATTCGTAATGCCGTCTACTTTGGATCGACTTCCTCATATTTTCGATTTTACCCCCTCAATTTTAACAAGTCAAAAAATTCAGAACTCCTAATAAAAGAATCTCTTAAATTTAAGTCTTAACCATGCTATAATAGTCTCTACTCCAACGAGCTTCCAGCCCGATTTGAGATTTACTCCATTTTTCTACATTTGTTGATGTGTAAAAAAAATTTGTAATGGTTTTTTTTTTTTTGGAATTACAACTTTTTTGCTTTTAGAACATATAATAATTTTCAATCTCTTCTTCAGTTATATAAGTGTATACGCTCATCTAGAGCTTTAGATCGGAGCATTTCCACTACGCAAAAAAGAAAGTACGAAAAAAAAAAACCGTTTTGATAGTAGAATAAAATAGCTACGCTCGGCATAAAAAATAAAATTTTACTGTGAAACTTGATTTAAAATCTGCAGGAACATCAAACAATTATATTATAAAAGAACTTTTTAAGTACCTATTATATGACGTGCACAACTATTTCGTCAATCGTTATTGTTCATCTCGATTTTTCACGATTTCAAAACATCGTTTGTGAACAACCGATGAAACGCATAAAACATTTTAGAGAAAAACATTGACCAAAACCACATGTTTTATGAAATCTACTTTTATTTGTTCGTACATTATAAACATAAAATGTCATAATAATAATATGTCATTACTACTGAAACGATTCATTTATCTACCTAAAAAAAAAAAAAACACTAAAGTACCACATTCTGGTAATCGGTTGGGTGACTATAACAATCGCAAACAAATTTAAATTTCGCTACTACACACGGCTAAAAACGCGCGTGTGGCAATTTTTACAAAATTTATACTTATTGTGTTCACACTAGCGCTCACTAACGATTTGCATGTGAATATGCATACATTTAATACGAACAATTTATTTGCAATTTTTAACTACCGACTGTAAATATGTGGCAATAAATTAGCATGATTTTATATATTTTGTTTGCAATGCAGTGAAACATGTTTAACAGTTCACGCAGTTTTAACTTCACTTCGATTCCAATCGTTTATATATTAACATAAGACAGGTAAAAAAAATTTGAATGGATTTAAAATAAATAAAATTATTAACACAATACAACTGGAAATGTAAAATACAACAGATTTTCTACCCAACTGTTTACTAATTATGTTATTGTGTCTTGCAATTTTTCAAAGAAAAATGTTTTTTTTGTACAAATACATCTAAAATTTCAAATTAAACCAAGGCTATTTGAAGTGCGAACCGTGTTTAAACATTGGAATCAGTGCGTATAACCGAGTATAAAATGTTTGCAAAACCAATAGATAGTTTCCTCGCTATGCTCATAATCTAAAATCATAGCTAAATTAAATAAACTAAACATTGAAACTTATAAGCTAGAAAAAATTAAAAGATTTAGATAGATAACACATTTTTCATGAAAGTAAATTGAAAATATTGAAAATAGTTTATATTCCATGTTTTATTTACTATAATATGTACTTCATTACTAAAATTTTTCAGAGAATTTTTATACAGCCAATAAAATTTTACATGAAAAAAACTGTTTTTTTTTTTCTACTGTAAACGTACATACCACTAAAATAAACGTTTCAAAAGTATTCGATTCTCACAAGGTGTTTAAAATATTAACGCCTCGATTAACAGTTAAAAAATTAGATGGAATCTAAGTACAAATAGAGTAATCATTTTTTTTCATTTAGGTTTGAATACCTCGGTGGATACCTACCAAGTAGTATGAAATACTTACTATTTGTGTATATTTTTTACTAAGTAAAGTGATAGATATCTCGAGTTAAAAGGTTGATTATTTGCCAATGTTATAAAATAGTAGGTACGTATAATCCTCGGTATAAACTTTCAAATCATTATCGATACAAAACCAATAATTACCCTGTAGGTACACATAGGTAATATTATAACTGTGTAGATACTGATTGAATCCACCACGTTTTAACATTTAAACTGTACCTACCAGCCCACAACTATATATCGGTACAACTAACGTTATTGCCTATTGTTAGACAGTAGATACGGTGAACAATATTATTTAAATTTTAACTCAGTCTAAAAAAATAAATTTTAAATTATTGTAGTTATTATGTAGTTGTGTACACAATGGCGTATGGTACGTTTGAAAAATTAAAATATTTCAATACATTTTAAAAACTTTACATTAAATCCTCGGATATATCATGTTATAAGCTGTTATAACCTCGGTTTAACAGTGATCTTAAATTTATGTTTTGGACACAATCCAAATAATAACATGTAAACTATGAAACCACATCAACAGTACGTTTATTATTTATATTATTTTTTTGGGTAGATACTAATCCGGGTAGTACCTAAGTACTTATCAAATAGGTACTAAGGTACCGAAACCTACATTTTTATCAAAAAAAAGTGTACAATTTTTAATAACCCAAGTGGTATAAAAATTTCTATTAAAAATCAGTAGGTATATACTATCTACTTGTGTTAATACTTTTTTTAAAAGACTACCCAGTCTCAGAACCTACTATCGTTACTATTTACTTTATTAAAACATTAGACGCACGTAGGTGGGAAAAAATCAGTATTATTAAATACCGATCGAATATAATTGAATTACCGTTGCCTAATAGCTTCATTTAAAACGAATATAAACAATTAAAATTGAAATGTTTTTCCAAGGCTGATTACTTAGGTTAATGGAATATGGCTAACATAATATCACCAGCATTTTAACGATATACATTTTTGTGACGCTATAGTTCACAGCTATTTACTTATTTGAAACTATATTGTGTAGATTTTATACTAACAGGGATAATAACATAAACGAAATGGTGAATCTCTCTCCTCGAGCAGTGGCTTGATGCCAAACGGTCATCGCAATGCGCGTTCAAATTAATGGGAAACAAGAGATGCAAAAAATAGAATTCTATGTTACACTGAAACAATGATGATAATATTATAAACAAGTAATATGCGCGCACAATTATTTTCCTCAATTTTTTTTTTTTGTTAATAAATAATGGGTGAACAATGTAGTTGTTGCCTACAACTAATTAATTTAATAACTATGTAATCAGCTACCAAATACTTAGTGCTAATCCTTGTGTTGAATTTTATAATTGAATATTTATGCACTAATTTAAATTTTAAGTACTTAATTATAGTATCATGTAATATATTATTATGGTAATACCGGGGGTAATACTGTTTTGCTGCATTTAATACTGATGTGTAAAACATAACCAATAACAATTACTTTGTAGAGAGCAATATAAAAATATGTAAGTTGATTTTAGTCACTGAAAGTACGTCAGGTTATAGGAAAAATTATTTTTTTTTTTTTTACGGCAAGTTTTACTAGTTTTTTGTTGTTGTACAATTGATTTTTTTTGTATTTGATTGTGCACACAGATCAGACTGCAGGCCACATGGAAAACTGTGAATCAAAATATCATGTGTCTATATAATATGTTCACCATTCAGTATTTGCCGGTAGTACAAACTGAGCTATAGATGGCCTGGGTGGGTAACTGGACACTAGTAGTTGGGCTATGATTTTCTCTGAGAACACTTATCAAACGAAACCGAGAACAAAACTTATTCTCACAAGATAAATTCAATTTTTAATAACAGTTTTAAATTTTTTTAAAAATTAGCTGTTTTTCAGCATAAAAGTACCTATCTGTTCAATTTAAATAACCATATTAAACTTATTATACAAACAATATGAACAAATATTTTAGTTCTATGCAAAGAGTGTCTCAAATACAAGAGGGCCTGAACCGGTAGGTGTGCACCTAGCCCCGTTGTCAGTCTGCGCTTGAGTCTAATGATGATTTATTTTTTTTCTTAAATCAAAATATGTAGTTAGATACCTACCAAGGTTTTTCATTTTTTTTTTTTTGTTCTTTTTTTTAATCGGTATCTATTAACAGAATAATAGTTAAGAATTCCATTACAGACACACGGATATAAACCAGATATTACGCAAAAAGTGTTTACTCAACAGTTTTTTCAAAGTCTAATTACCCCAGTTAGTCTTTTTGTCACGCGAGTAAAATATAAAGTAATTTATACTTTATCAATTTTATTTGCAATGAGATTTGGTATAAAATAGTGTGTTTTACAAAAATAAAATTACACCGGTTAAAATAAAACATGAAAACTATGTCACTATGTTATACTTAAAACTATTGGTTGACAAATAACAAGTTCAGGTATCCATTTCAGTACTTTGAAAAAACTATGAATTCTTAACGGTGTAATGAGTTGTCTATTAATTTGGGCAAAATTTTGAGGGGAAAGTAATTTTATATAACCTACACACTTTTTTCTACTTTCAGATACAACTATTTTTAGCCTTTTCAACGGGTCTCCTATTAATCCAACTAATCAACTGGGAAAAAAAGAGGATTAAGGCTGGCCAAGTTAGGTAATGAATTTAAAAAAAATAAAACTATCTGATATGGATAAGTTAGTTCACAAAAAAATCCAGTCTAGCGGATATGGACAAAATAGGTAAGTACCGAAATGTGTTATAAATACAAAAATAAAATATGCATTTAAAATGTGTGCTGAAAAACGGTTAAAGTAACATATTTATAATAGAAAACAAAAATTGCATTTAAATAGGAAAAATAGATACCAGTAGGTAGATATGACTATATGAGTCAAATTAATTTTTTTACAACTATTCAATATTAAATTTATAAATTAGATACTTATAGTAGGCTAAATGTAGAATACAATTTTTTATAAAAAATTTAATTGATCAAAGCGATGCAGTTTAAGTGATTCACCTTAATTTTTCATATTTATGGGGATCAATATTATTGTTACCTAACAATTTATGCAACAGTCAAGTAAATTAAAGAGGCTATTTATTTATTTATTTTTTTCAAAATAGAAAATAAATCACAGAATGCACCTACCGAATAAAAATAAAAAATATAAAATATTTTTTAATTATTTCCCTTTTACGCCAAATAAACCTAGGTGTATATTATTATCTGTTAAGCATCTATTACACTTTGGTTTTTCTAACTGGGTGGTGATAATCGTTTTTTAATTTGATTGGTAAATTACAAAAAAATATAGGCACCTAACGTGTGCATACGCAAATACGGTGTATAAAAATTTTGAGTACTGTGTCTGAATAGCGTCTGAACAAAATTACTTCAATTACAATAATAGCTGTTTACATGATATAATCGTTTGTAAAAACATGATTTTTTTTTTTTCCAAACCAATCACTGTCACACAACACACTGCGTTTACCTACCTAGTAATTAGACACATCGGTCTCAATGGATGTCGTTGAATCGCCGAGTAACTCGCACCAATGTCGAACGGATATAATACATTTAAATAGTACTTGATAGTTTTTTTTTTTTTTTTGTGACGATTTCTTTGTAACTATAAAATAGGAATCAATTTTACCGCGCATATTTAATTCGTATTTTAAATCGATTATTCATAGGTACCCAGACTCGTACATTGGTGACGATTGTTACAGATTTTACGAGCCATCGCTTACCCGCCTGACCCGATGTATTTCGGATTATTAAAGCCGTTCTGTTCTACACCATACTTTTTTCCGTCATTTTCGATTTAACAACGATTATTTAAAAAAAAAAAAAAACGCGTGCCACTCACTGACGATGTGTATCATGAACGATCCGAAAACGACGGCCCAGCCCCAGCCGCCGTCCGGCGGGCCCTTGGCCACCAGCGACGTCTTCTTCTCGGCCGCCGGGCTACCGTCGCCGCCGCTCTTGGTCCTTTTCGCCATTGTCGACCGTTGTGTTTTTTTTTTTTGGACGTTTTCGACCGCGCCGGAACCGAAGATGACTGTTTTCGAAAATCGCGTGTTACGGGCGTACGAAAAAAATTTTTTAAAAAAAATAAGATCCCGACACGGACGAACGAACTAACGAACAGACAGACGGACGGACGGACGGATCGCTACTGCAGTCGCGCGCGGCACGTCGTTACTCGCGCGGCGACCGGTGAGTGATAGCAGCTGCTTGCCGCTCGGACGTCGTGCTCAGCTGCTGCTGGTGCCGCCGGTTCGCGGACCGCGTCGTGACGACCGACCGCGGCCGATATCTCGCGGCCGCCGTTGTTGCTCCGGGACGGCGCGCGAACCGGCCGCGGGCGACGACGACGACAGCGATCGCGGGGACGCCGCTATCATAAATCGCGCGCGCACTATCACCGCGAATCGGCGGCAGCTGCTCGCGGTGGTGCGGCGGCGGCGTCCCGGAGACAGCGCCGTCGGAGCGTTTTTTATAGTGACGCCCGTAATAATCATGCACGACAATCGAAATGTCACGGACGTAATCGAAATTCGATCGTACGTTTAATTCGAATACGTGTTAGGTAATTAGGAGTAGTTATTAGTAGTAATTAGTTAGGAGAGGTCACTGCAGAGCCTGCAGCAGATCCCCCCCCCCGTTGACAAGATAAATTGATAAAAAAATAATAACGAATCTGGATAAGAACTGGAATTCAAAATTGCCGACTCAGAAAAACGAAAGTTCCCAAAATGTTTTCGGGCTTAGTCGCGTAAGAAGTCCAGGTATGGACGCAATCGGTTTATTATCAACACGTGTAAAACTGTCTTGTTTAGTAGACTGCATTAGGGTTTAATAAAAAATAGAGATTTTACGGTGTAATAAGTGCCGTAAAACAACAAAAATGATCGAAATCTATTGAAATTTCAGCAGTAAACTCATAAAACCCTTCTCGACGACACATATAAACTTTGACGTTTTCAAATTTGACCTACGTTTTTGATTATGATAATTTCGAATTTTACCCAACCTAAAAGTACAATAATTAGAGATATAGGGAAGTATAGGATAATAAGGATAATTGAACGTAAAAATCGGAGCATTACCCTTAAAAGTGTTCACAGAGAAACAAGAAAAAAAAAATCATTGTAATTTTTTAACATCTGAAAGCAGCAACACGATAAACCGTTGCCTTCGAAAAAACAATTCTGAGCGAGCCCGATTATCGAGTAAACGTCCAGGTGAAATCCGAATTTAACGATGAATGGTTCTACGGTACAAAGATACATTTTTGTTGAAAATGTCAAGACAATAGAACGATTATTGTCAAAATTACGGAGAAATAACCATACGCAATTTTAACGAAATCTAATACATCGTTAAAAATCTTAGAACCAATATTGGAAAAATTGTGCGATTTTCAAAATGATTTTCAAAAATACATAGTTAGAGTACGACTGATGTTGTGTCCAAATTTCAAGTCTAGAAACCCGAAATAAACCAATTTACGAATGAAAAATGTCTAAAAATTTGCTTAAAATTTAATGAAACGTTTTGAAAATGTTTTTTAAGTTGTATAGTACAAAGATACTCTCTATTATATATATAATATATAATAGAGTCTGTCTAACGTTTCGTCGATGTTATTTTCAAACTATGGTGTAAATAACTATACGCGTTATCGACAAAATGCAGTTTTTAGCGGTGGTATTTCCCGTCGCGTTAAAAAACTGTTTGAAAAAGTCGAAAAATTACCTTCTCTAAAGTATCATCTTGATCCGATTTTCTGAAAGAAATGTACTGTATGTAGAAATCGGTGCACTCTTTCCGGTAGAAACTTTGCGAACAGTGTAAAGAAAAAATAAAAATAAACATCTTTGTAAAACCACTAGCTTCCTCGCTGACGCTCAGAAAGCCGGAATAGCCACTCTAGGTCGTCGCGTGGGTAGTTTTTGGACGGGTCACTAGTTTAAAATCTGTGGTTCAAACGCATCGTTTAACATCCGAAAGCAGCGATAGACGCCTTTAAAAATACAATTCTGAGCGAGCCCAGTTGTCTATAGTGTATCTACGCACCCCCCCGAACGAAACATTTATCGCTCCGGAGGGCGCTGCCTCTAGACGCCGCGCCGTCGGCCAACCCTATCCTGCGACCGGGCCGCGTGTTTCCAAACTGTACTGGAATACAGCGGACACTTCCAGTACAGTTTGGATACGCGCGACCGGGCCGCCGATTTCGACGTGCACGCGACGGCGCGCCACCGGCGGGGGGCCGTTCGATCGGGACAGCCGCCGCCGCCGCCACGGCGCCGTTTTGACACGATGAAGGGCAATGGATATTCTTCGAAGCTCGTTCAAAGGCGCATTTAAACACATAATTCTCGTAGTCGAGCTATTGAACGCGCATTTCAGCCGATTTTATTTGATCGTTTTGTACGAATATACCATTCTGTTTTGGATTCCAAAAAAAGTAAAAACAAATTATAAGAATTTTACTGAGAAAAATTTTAATTTTCGATTTTTGATGACGTTTTTGTGTGGAAATAATGCGCTCCGATCTCGACTTTGAACACCACAAAAAAGTCAAAAAGTACTTTTTTCATACGCTTTCAGTATCTACTGCGCGAATTTTTACAAAATATTCTTATTCAGATCGCAAATTTTGTTTTACGTAACAATATTGAATTTTCAAACGTTAAATGACAAATTTGTGTGAGTTACGAATTTTTTTTTGAAAATAATCTGAGGTACGATTAATTTTCGAAAATGATCCAACTTTAAACAACTAAGTATATAAATTGTGACAACGGATTTTCGAAATATTTTAGTAGAATATGTAATTACATGTTGGAAACATTGTGTTAGATTTTCAAAACTTTTTGTAGAAAATTAATTTTTTTATCAAAAAAAAAAAATCGTTTTAAAAAGATGAAATTCAAAGCTCTATACTTACTCAAAAATTTTCGAAATCAGACCTGTAGCTTACCAATTTTAATAGTATGTGTATTTAAAATAACGGTTTATTCCGATTGTGGATGTTATGGTCCAACAATTAAATCGATTATGTAAAAAAACACGTTTACCGTAATTTTTAACGTTTTTTTCTTAATTTTCGCTTAGTTTTTACTGTCACTTTTTAATTTTATTGACGCTTTATGTCTATGACCTCTCAAAGTACCATCTGTGTCCTATCATTAGCTGACGTTAAAAATCGAAGCATTATCAAAGATAATGACATCGTGATTACATAATTTTACACATTTATTTTTCAGTTTAAACAATACAAAACTTTTTCCAAATACTTGAAAGCAGAAGAATGTAACTATCGATTAAAATTCTACGACTTATCGACAAAGGTAAAGTTTTTTTTTTTTTGTATTATGATACATGTAGCTCTATGTTAATCATTAAAATAATAATACTGTAGTCAAAGCACGAAAAGTGGTTTGCAATGGTGGGCATTAACTATGTAGGTGGTTAAAAAGTTTAAGCTAAGTTAAAAAGTAAAGTAATTTTTAACTTTTCAACTTAATTGGCTTGTTATTTGTGTTTTCGACTTATTAACTTGTTCAGTTAGAAATGTTATTACACTAATAAATTTTTTATAGTTAATTACCATTATAGTTATACCAATGTTTATTTTGATTTTTTTCGTTGTCAAGCGGAACCAAAAACCAAAACTAATTCTTTGTTATTTTTTTATTTTGATCATTTATTTTCCTTACCATGTAGATAAGTTGAAAACACTATAGATACTATATAGGTTTTATAACTTGCGAATATTTTAACGAAATAATTAATGTTTAATTTTTTTTTAACCGAGTTAAGTTTATACTTTATTTCATTTTCGATCTTAACTTTCAACTTATCTAGTTAATCTTTTTCGCTGTTAACTTTCAAACTTTTAACCAAAGGAAATTCAATTGAACTAACACTTATCGCAATTCATTTTTTTCTCTATGACTTGCCCAACATTGCTAATAGTGATAGTATGTTCAAGGTCGCCATGCAGCAGCTACGTCGGATGATTAATCGTTTGATCAAAATACGTCAATATAGTTTTTTTCGTCTTCTTTGAAGCGGAGAAAATTCTGCAGCAGTTTTAACGTTACTATACATAGGTATCTATTATAGCCATAGGTACCTATTCAAATCAATAACCACCAGCTATTTGTTATTCAAAATGTATTATTATTTTTTAATGCGTTTTCTAGTGCAACAAAACCGGTTTGTTTCATTGTTCGAATCGTTAGATGCCACGAGGAAAAAAAATATTTTGTAGTAAACCTACGCAAATCAAAATACCACATAATATGCAAGCCGCAGGGTATATCTACCAGTACCTATATTTGTTGTGATTTGATGAATTTGTTGTAAACTCAGAGTGAAAAATTATAAACAATTTGCTTGGTAGTCTAGTTCAGGATCACTTAAGTATAGGTGTTCGGTCGTTTGAAGTTGGACAAATATATGAAAAAATTAATGTCCTTCACTGAGGTTTGTCCACAGGAATGAGAAAATGCGACCAGTTAAATGTCGAACCGCAGCATAAATTCAAATTGCTCAATTCGTTGAGTTAAAGTAAAGTAAATTTTGATACTTTTATAGTACGCTCGTATTAGACCTGTGCCGAGCATTTTCATATTATATGTTCTATTGGCGTGTACAGGTTTTTTTAGTAGATATTTTATAAATATCTATACCTAGTTGAATTTCAATAAAAAAAAATATTGAAATAAAAATGAAAAGAAATTTTAATTATAAATTTAATACGTTTATGTTATAAAAGAACTAATATGGTACTATAATACAATAAAATATATGTTTTTAAATGTGGAAATGATAACGTATTACAATAAAAATATGATTACTTCACAAAACTTTATCGAATTAAACTATGGTTAAAACTTATATTTAGGTATACCGTATACAATTAAATAGTCCAAATTAAAAAAATGTATTTAATTTAAAATTTCAAGAATACTACTTTATTCGAACCAAATAACAAAACCGCAATCAGTGGTGGTATATCATACGGTCTGCAACATGTTGCTTGAGCGACACTTTTAAAATCTGAAAAAATTGTTATCCACGACTTACTACTGAAAGCTGTTTATATTTTAATTTATGACAGTCATTTAGAATATTGTTTCAATTTTATAAGAAACTAATTTAATCGTCATATTTTGAGGTTGTTAAACACGTTTAACATCATCCGTTCTTTTATATATATATATTTACAACTTTCTTTTTTTAAATACTTAAAAACGTACAAATAGTTTTGAATCATTTACCGCCGAGGCACCGAGGCCCCAGTAGATTTGAAACATCAAATTATTATCTTTATAGTTTACATATTGGTATAATATACTTGAAATTCATCCAAAGATAGACAATCGGACGGAGATGGCAGTTTATTTGAAACATTTTTCTTGTTTCTAGAGTTCATTAGTTTTTGCAGTACAATTGTTTTATAAAGCATTTAATTTTAAACTTGAAGATTTGAAACTTTAATACGAGCTACTTATTTTGTTTTAGCATGAAAAATTTTTAAAAATCATTTTACACGATATGTTTTGGTCCCGCATATTCCGCTATTTTTCATAACTAATTGAGAGTTTTTTTTTTTATATGATTATTATTAGAAATCCAAAAATAATTCCTTTGATTTGTATTATATTGTACGCAATAGTAAAATACGTTTGGAATCAATAACTATTAATACTATCAATCAATAACTAACTATTATTGTGTTGGGCTTTCGTTTGTTCATTTCAGTAAATTTTTTTTTTTGTTCTATAAAATTTATAAACTATAGTATTTGCAATTTTTTAAGCACCGTGTGTACCAATAACCCAGGTACAAAGACGTGTGCAAAAAAAAATCAAATAAAAATTGACGGAAAATAAAAAAACATGTCAAGATAAAAAAAACGCGCAGTATGCAATTATTTCCAAAGTTAACACACTTAAGACCATTAAAACACGTAGCATACGTTTTAATTCAATCTAGAAGCGTTTCGGTTTTTTATCCCGCTATTTGTTGAAATGGTGTAAGGTGTAATAACTAAATGGAATACAGGACGTTTAATAAGATAAAACAATTAAAAAAAAAAACCTCAAAAACTCGATTTCAGAATAATAATTATTGTCTGCACTAAATAGTTTGTTTCTTTATGTCTAATATTGAAATACAAACAAAGAATATTTGTACAATATCAATGAATATTTCTTAGATTCTGAGCGTCAGCAAATGATGTTTTTTTTCTCTATCAACAACTTTTTGGATAGAAGGAATGCTCAGATCTTTAAAGTCAGTATCTCTATCGATAGATACATGGATTAAAGGAAAAAAATTGAGATTTTGGCTTTAAATTATATCTTATTCCAAACGAATTCTTGAATTTTACACATTTTCTGAGTAAATGTCCGAAAACACTAAAACTTATTTGAAAAAGCCCGTTGGAATGGCGAGTATTTATTCGATCAAAATGAAACCGATATCATTATCATCGGTAGGCCATTACGTATTGAAATTCCCACACGTTATTTAAATTAATATATATTTTTTTTTAACTTGGATACGACTTTTGGAACTTTCGGACCGTTTTTATTGTTAAATTTTAGTCCTACCAGGACGTATACTAGATAACTGAGCTCGCTCAGAATTGTTTTTTCGAAGTCAATGATTCATCGCAAGGATTCCATTGCCATATATGTTGTCAAATGCGGGACGAACAACCTCAGCACCAGTAAAAAAATGTCTTTTTTTGTTTTTTTCTTACTCAATTCGTTTTTGTAACGATACGAACTCTAATAATAGTTGTGGCCAACCATTTGAAAATCTCGCATTAATCACCTAGTTGCGGTCATGCTGCAAATTATAATATGTAAGTACGTGACATAATTTTGTATTTTTTTCAGTCGACTTTTTTTTACAAACTTTAATAAAAAAAAGTCAGGTAGATCGTATTTTAATCTCCAAAAATTCTAAATTTTCTAAATTTTAGGAACCGGTTATCGCGCCGAGGGCAACTATATTTGTAGTCTTTTACGTTTATCGGTCGTCTTCAAGGTAAAAGCATTCTCGTCGACGGATTGTCAAACCCAAAAAATTACGCGTTCTTGTGCTTTTCTCAAACAAAAAATTGTTTGAGATACAAACTTAAACTACACACGTGCAGTTGCAAATTCGTAATGAATTCCAAGTAGAAAAATAATAAATAAAGTGAAGAATCAAACAGCATAAATATTTTACAAATTGTTGTATTATTGCATTAGTTTGTACGTGTCGTAAAATATCACGCAAGAATAATATTATTTAGTAAATGAGCTTGAATGCTAAAAATATAGCCAATAAGTACTCCTAGTAGGCTAGGCTTTTGTTTTAAGAGAATTTAAAAACTAAACTATGGGTTGGATAAATTTTTTAACCCGTTAAACACTACTCCTAATTTTAAATGGACTAAATTTTTTGATGAACTTAAAACAATTATTATTCTCGAACTGTTTCAACTATACTTGCACTACATTTCCATTGTCAGATACGGTATAAACTATACCCACAAAGCATTTTGATTTATTTTGAATTATGTAAATTAACTTATGTAAATTGTACATCAATCATTGACTGTTTAACTCAAAAATTCGTGTAAACTTTTAACTCGATTTAAATGTTTTGTGAACTTAATTTACATAAGTTAAGCAAAAAAAAAAAAAAACGAATAATTGTTGAAACAAACAAAAACAAAAAAACTTATAATTTGTTTTTTTAAATTGTGTTAGTAAACTTTTATTGTAATCTTAATAAACTGTTTCATATAAAAACTGATCAATTCGATAGAGGTACTAACTTTTTGTCATTTATGTTTACCTGCAAATTATTGTAAAATATATATTAAAACTTGCATTTTACCAGAAATTAAGTGAACGTTTTTGTTCTAACTAATATAATAATCGTCAAATTGACTTTGAATTTAATATTTTCATATTCTTCGCCATACTGTCCCTGCATTGATTCGATAAAATAAAATATTACAGTGACTTTACGTAGGGTTGCAAAAGGTCAAAGCAATCACAATTTCTAAATCGTTTTTAAAATGATGTTTTTTTTTATTCTGTAATCAACTTTAAGGGCAGTAAAAATTCTCCGATTTTTAAAGTCAGTACCTTTTCTGAAAGGACTCTGATATGGTACATTGATGGGTCTCAAAAATTAATTTGTCATGGAGCCTGTTTAATATATATATAACACATAATATAATATATATTATATTATAATATATATATATATATATAACTCTATATATATATATATACAGGTACCTACTTGAAATCG
Source organism: Hormaphis cornu (assembly GCA_017140985.1). Classification (NCBI taxonomy): domain Eukaryota; kingdom Metazoa; phylum Arthropoda; class Insecta; order Hemiptera; family Hormaphididae; genus Hormaphis; species Hormaphis cornu. The sequence goes on from CM029361.1 coordinate 18,139,479, forward strand.
ACTTTTCTAAATTCTTTTTAATTTTATCCCATTGATTTACGCAAACCAAATTTTATCTCACATTTTTAGAAAACCCGAAAATGGACGAATAAATCGAAAATATTGGTATGTATCGTGTTTACGTATTATATACGATTTCTCATTCTTGTCTCTGTCCTCTCTACTTGAGTCACTCAGAATCGTTATTTTTTTAAGCAATTTTTAATCGACCTAGAATGATCCCGGCTTTTTTCTATACTTGACTTGGTTTGGTATTTAGAAATTTCGCGATTCAGGGAGGTTTTTTCACCGCACTCTGCAGTATTTATTCGAGCTTCGACCGCGGTAAGTATATATGGTGTTCGTAACGCGATCTGTCGTCGACCGCGTGATGTGCTACCGTTCATTATATTATGTGATAAATCAATAAGTAACAATTTTTTTTTGCATCATAATGTAATCTATATTGTAAATACACCCATTTATTTAAAAATGCATTTTGAAGTTAAAAATGGATCGACACCTCTTTAGGTAAAGCTTAAAGTATGACAAAAAGTTGGCGTGGATTGAATTAAGAGATATTCACGCGTTTAAGGCAATAAAATGTTGGTACTCGGTACTTGTTTTTGCTCCCCTGTGTACGATTTGCAATTTGTCACTTACGGATAGTTGCAGATCCCTGGCGGAAAATGTACTTACGATAGTTGAACTATGAGGTACAGAATTTTAAATAAAAAATACTGGCTGTTAAAGCTCTAGATAGGCACAACGCGTACACCTCGTGCACATTAGCTATTCGTTCTTCAAGGTTTTTAATACAACAGAAAACTGTTGCGAACTTATTATTGATGGTATAAGCAACGATAACAGTATTTCCACATCTATCACGAATTCATTCGATACAAATAATTAATGCATTCGAGCTGATGTATTTTTGAACTGGTCGATTTTAAATTTTAATTAGTAGATTAGCGAATTTAAAGCAATATAATATTATGTGTACTCACGGTACATATGATAATACTGTAGGTATTACAAATTACGTTAACTGGTAACGTTGTCTAAATTTTATAATAACAATTATTGTTCCAAAAAAACAAAAAAACACCTTATTATTTTACGCCTATTTATAGAAGAGAGGTATCAGGAATACATTCATCAATAATTATTATCATAACAATAACTTGCACACTATACATGAATCTTAGGTACACCGGTACACGTTGAATGGAAAACTTTTTATTGAAAATCAACGGTTTTTTTTTTCAGTTTATCAATTACAAAGCTAATAACAATTAAATAAACAATAGAGGTTGCAGAGGATTTGATTATGCTAAGGTTAACCGCTCATAACTCTTGAAGTTTTGTATAAAAATTATTTGAATTTTTTATAGACTTTTTTACGTCAGCTTAAACATTTGGTTCTTTGTCAATAAACATTATTTAAGTTTAAATTTGTTTAAGAAATTAGTCAAATTACCCGGGGCAAGTGGACTATTGGCAGCTGTTGGTCGACAATGACTGTGAATTATATTTTAAACTTAACGTAAAACGTTTCCAATGACTTCAGATCTGTAGAAAAATTTTAGTAATTTTGGTCGAATACTTGGAGAGTTATAGGCAGTCAAATATTAACAACGTCCACTGAAATAAATCTTAAAATTAATGATTTTCAGAATAACCATATTATAAAGGACACCACCAAACATCAAACAATTATTATACAATATCATATTACGTTTAGTGATATAACTATAGGTTGGTTTAGGAACTCATAGACACCATTATTGTCTTTTAAATTTGTCAACTTGCCCTATGTGTCCCACCCTTCCCTACATAATTACAGTGTTGTTAAGGAACGGAATCAATTCCTTTTGTGAGGAACAAAAGAAGCAACCGATATAATTCCATTTTCAAATGGATTTCTCCTTTTTTTTTTTTTAGGAATTTCTTTCTAATAGGAACGTTAAAAATACGCGTATATATGCGATTAACAATGTGATTTCTTTTAAATAATTAAACTGTAAATTTGTTCAAAATTAAAACTAAATACCATTATTTGTTTTTGAAAACGAACAATGAACGTATTGAATGTATAGTAAGTAATAAGAATGAAGAATTCGATATTTACTTTATGATAGTTGGTGTTTGGTTTCATTGTATGTAGGTACTTAGTTTATCTCGGGATAAAAATAATAATTGAACATTCAAATTATCCGTGTTTAAGATATATTTATAAAGTTTTTGCAATCAAAACGCGAATTAAGTTAGAAGATAGGTTACTTGAGTTGAAGTGTAATAAAGATTAAAATTTACCTCTATTTTAATTTTATAAAACCGAATTTCATGTAATAGAATAATGTAACCAAAACATTTTAAAAAATGTAATGAGTTTAAAACTTTTTTATCAATTCGTTGAACGTATTAGTCACCAAAAATTCTCATTATGTGTTTCGCAGATTTGTATAATGTTATAGTCACGGAAACAATGTTTTTAAAAACATTTGAACGGATAACAAATACTAATTTTTTTGAAATATAAACCAGTATGATATAAAAACCATCTAGTTGACATTTCAGTAGGTACTAATCAAATTGACTACCTATTATATTTTTCTTAATTCATTCTACATTAACCATAATAGTTTTAATTTAATATTTTTCAGCCATTGTCACGTTTTACACAATGTATTTTATTGCTTAATTGAAATAAAATTTTAAAATACAAAAAAATCATTTATTTTTTATTAGACATTATTTACACTTTTTAAACTGATTTTTTTTTTTTGAATACCTAATCAAACAAAATGGCGTTTTTATGAACTTCATAGTCACAAATTTATACTTAGAAACGTACAACGGCATTATTGGTGACGAAACATACTTAATTTACTTTATGAAAAATGTACCTGATCCGTAAACAGCTGTAAATCTCAAATTAATTTTTTTTTTTTATAAAACAGTAGCAATAATTAATTTTGTATTTATTTTAGTTATTCGAAACATTTCACGAAACAATTTTAAATATATTTAAACACGTATTTTGTATTTAAAATGCATTTCGATACCTGTTTTGCCCATTCGCGGTTTCAGTCGAGATTCATTTCGTATTGCACATATTTTTTTGTACTTTTTAATAACCCAATAACACTTTTCAATCAATATTTCTCAGCTGATGATGACCTCATGTGTGGTTGAAGCTTTTTTTTTTCTGATTACTCTTTGAGTTTTATCCTAAAAACAAAAAAAAAATCGAGAATTTTACGGCGAAAAATTTGAAAATTTTCAAGTTTGTAATGACGTTTTCGGATAGAAGGAGTGCTCCAATTGTTACGTTGAACACCACTTAAAAGTTGGGATTTCGGTTTTATTTAACTCGAATCGTTTTTTAATGTTTTTTTTTTTATGTATATAAAATAGGAGTAAAAATCGCAATTTTTTTTTATTTTCACTCGGGACTTATTATTAGATTAGATAGCTCGCGCGGAATCGTTTTTTTTTTCGAATGCAATGATTTATCGTTGTTTTCAGATGTTAAATAACACGGATAAAACGCAACTTTGAAACCAACGACCCGCCCAAAGCGTAGTGGCTGCTGCACCTTTACCGTGGTTTTATTTTTTCGTTATGATTTTATAAATTGTCTGTCGATAAAATTGGAATAATATTAATGTACCTGTAATATCAATCCGAGTTCGCAAAGTTTGTGCGGATTATGTTGCTATCGCGATAAGTACAATTTGTTTTCCAAGGTTAAAAAAGCCATCGATCAACGGGCGCGTCTATAATGTATTGGATACGTGTAGGTTTAGAGGTGTCCGAACAGATTTATCGTTCGAAAATTAAAAACGTAGTGCGATGGAACCCGGTTCGAACGGATCGCGTTGTATGGAATCAGATGTATAGTACAGCACAGGATTAATTTTTCGACTCGACTATTGTTATTATTACTATTATTTATTCCTCAGATCAATTTTGTGCAAAAACGCAAAACGAACTATTCGCCTTGAAGGGGGTAAAAAATATACTTTGTTCGTTTCGAACGAATCTACAAATTAAAACGATGTAAACAAAATGTAAAATAATAATAATGATGCAAACGTTTATCAACGTATATAGCCACCGTGATTTGATGTGAGGAAACTCGAGTAGATTTGCCAGTTTATTTGCATTTTTTCCCCATTTAGTCGCGCGCGGGGCAAACGATGGAAAATAAACACCTGCAGTATAAAGTATTGAATTTTCTAATTATTTTTTAAAAGCTAAATTAGGTATGCTAAACTAAGTTAATTTATTTGATTTACTTAACTTTTAGTTGCTAGGTATGTTTTGAAAAACGTTGATCGCCAAACCAAATTAACTTGAGTACCTCCTAATCACTCATTCGCCCCAGCAAATAAGTAAAATAACTATTAGGTATTACACTATGGATAAGAAGAAATAAAGTTGTAAATAGTAGTTATTTAACAGAAACGTTGTAATGGTTATTGAGTAATGCAATTTTTCAACGATATAAAATGATTTTTTCAAGAGAATATACTATAGAATAGCTGTGGTGACTTGTTGAACGGCATTATTTGCCATTTAAATCGCAAACAAAGTGCGATGTCAAAGTGTAGCGATAATCAATCAAACGTTTGAATTAAAATGGAATAATATTGTCGTACGAAATGAAAAAATACCTATCCTATTGACACTTCTGGTTTTTTTTTTTTTTACTCGCGTCTTTGTGCGTTCGGACGCTTGTGTTCTACTCTACTTATCGTAAACATTCCGTGTTATGTTTTATAGCATCAAATATTGATTTAATTTCTCCGATATACGTATATACCGACTTAATCGTAATACGTCTTAATTGTTTTACATAATACAGTACAATAGATACGTTTTGTGTTTGTACAGACGTTTAAACATCGTCCAAAGTGAATTACAATCAACGTGTGTATAAAGCATAATAAATACCTGTACATGTGTCACGGTAAACGGTACGAATACTGCCGGTCGATCCTAGGTCCGACTTGTTATAATAATATTATCACTCCTGATTTTTACAAACGAGATTTTATATGAATCTCGGGGTAAACGTTGGCAAATTGTCGAAACTATTTTATTTTCTTACCCATATAATAATAGTGTTTACCGAAAGAAACAACGTGTGAAATACAGTTTTAACAGAATATTTTTCATTGTACGTGTACCAATCGTTACTACTACTTTTACATTTTATATAAAAGAGTACAGTTCATTGTCAAATGTTACCAGCTTAGTCTGCAAATTACTGGCGATTGGTTCGTTTTTTTTTTCACGAAAAAAACATCACAATTTTTGTAAAAAATTAATAATTTACTTGTACAAAACATACGTATTTTAAATATTATTTCTCGGGCTGCAATGGTTAAATTTAAATACATTAGTTTACCGTTAATTATTTATAGTGATTTACAATCTACAATCGTAGCCACACCCGTCGAGGTACTTGAGCTTTGGTACTAGAAAATCGCTGCCTTGTATAACATGTTCGCTGTACATAATTGTTATTTGGAATACGTTACGGCTTATCGTGTCTTGACGAGTTAACGCTTTTTTTTTTTTTAATCACATTCGATTATAACTACTATTTGAATTGTTACACAAAGAGCGAATAAAAACGAACGAATCGACAAAATCGCACTTTAACATACCATCACCCCCCAAAAAAATAAAAAAAAACCTAGATTTTTTCGTTTTCTTTCGTTAAAACGCGCGGTTGAGTATTCAGGGTCATTTTTAAAGAGTAATATTGTTAACGTATCTGTGCGTATCGACATTTTTTTGTCAAACTTATACGTACGGAAGGGTGGTTGAGCGTCGTAAATGAGTATGGTTGTCACCTGAAAAACAAAACGAAAAATTAAATAACTATTAGGTGTCATGGAAATTAGCCACGTGGCGACGGGCGACGGTTCGGGTCATTGGTTCCGGCAGAATAAATTTTTCTGAAGAAAAAAAGGTATATTGATTTTGCCAGAATTTTTTTTTTTTTCTAGAAATAAAGTGTTTGATTCCGCCAGCATCAATTCCAATAAGAAAACTAGCCGCTCGTTTAGTCTATTGATTTCGCCAAGTTACAAAATATAAGTATACTATAGCATATAAGTTCTATAAACATAAGTACCTATAGTATATTATACGCATACTTATAATAAATATAAGTATAATTTATGCTTGTATTTAAAATTTGTTTTTTTCGTAACTAAATAAACCAAACCAGGTACCCGAAAATGGATAAAAAAAAGTTGCGTACACAAAACGAACATAAATAAAATTTTTTCTAACCGAAACTGTTGATGGAAAAAATATGAAAAAATATTAAAACGGTCCTACCAATAATTCGATGATGTATAAAAATAACTTAATAAAATAAAAAACACATTAAGAAGTCAAAAATATAAGTATTCTAATCAACATAATTAATATACTAAAGTATAGTGCAATATAAAATATGCGATAGTCACGAAATTAATTGAGTAGGTAATCGTTGTTTTTAGAGTCAAATAATATTGTTTTTTTTTTTAAAAAAACTGTTACCTGACGTTTTCATTTTAATCGCACATGTAGGTACAGCTCTACACACAAATAGGAGATTAAGTTACGTTTTTTTAAAATTAACAAATACATATTTGATACTAGATTATTTCATTCGTTACACAACCGTTTTCCGAAATCTCTAAACCTACTTATTACAGAAAAACAAGTTTTTTTCATTACTTACCTAATAATTAAGGTACCAAAACAATAGATAAATCATAATCGGTACACAATACACGGATTTATTCAATAAGACGCTAATATGATTAATAAAAATCGTTGCATTTTTTAACGATTTTCAATTATTTCCCCCCCCCCCCCCCCAAAAAAAAAAAGTAAATGAATAAAACATTATATGTTGTACCTAAATGACCTCAAAATTTAATACTAAGCCTAATTACTATGACCAATAATCAATAACCAAACAACCTAACCACCTAACTTAATAACTAATAACTATAGCCTGAGCGTTGTAAAATGTACGAGTTGCATGCTTACTTGCTACTTTAGTTGCCTCGTTGAACGACTTCAGGCAAACATTTACAAATCCCTTACATACTTTTTTTTTTTTTTTAGATTCTGAGCGATGATGATATTTTTTTTCCTGTCAACAACTTTTTGAATAGAAGGAATGCCCAGAACCTTTTTACCCCTACTGATAAGTATATAGACTCCGATGGTACTTTGGTACCTTTGGAAGTTTTTTTTTGAAATATTGCTTACTTTTTAGTTTTATGGCAAAAATTTTGAAATTTTCAGGTTCATTATGCCATTTTCGGGTAAAAGGAGTGCTCCAGTCGTTACGTTGAATACCACAAAAAATTTGGAATTTTTGAATTAAAATTTTATTTTATTTTAAGCATTGTTTGGTATTTTGATTATTATCTGAGTTATGTGCCGAAAACGACGAAAATTCGACGTCAGATATATCGATTTAGATTTTCGGCCATAACATCCAAACTAATGATCGGAACAAGCTGAAACATAATACTTAAATAGATAAGATACAGGCTTTATAAAAGTTTCAAGTGATTTCGAAAATTTAGCTCGAGCTAAGTATAGAACTTTTAAATTCTCGAAAAATTTACCAGGACGTACTAGACATTTGAGCTAACTTTTTTGAAGGCAATGATTTATCATTACGTTTGAACCACAACTTCCAAACTAGTGACCCACCCAAAGCGTGGTCGGCATTACGTCAAACTACCCACGCGACCTACAGTGATCCCGTCTTTTGTTTTTTTTTATTCTTTCAGTTTTTAATTTAGTTTTTGCCTAATCACAATAGTTAGTTTATTTCTCATTTATAGTATACACACGAATTTAGTCAACAACAAAACACACGTACAATTTTAAGTTGGTGTAAGTACACAGTATTATTCATATCATTATCGCAATATTGCTATACATTAAATTAAAAATATTACTGTTGTTTGTACATTACTAAGAGATTAATCCAAACTATTATGGCAATGATAAGTCATAATTTTTTGGCAGTGAAATAGATGAAAAACTTCACCTACAGAATTATAAACAGTTGCGCATCTATTTAAAAATGTACCTAACCTATGTAACAATTGCAGTATAGTAAAATATTACTTTTTTATATTTCGATTTAACGAAAACAATGATTAGTCTGCTAATAGTAAATTGTTACTTATTATATCATAAATTAATTAATAGAATTAATTTGGTTTCTTGGATTGATTTTTAGAATTCATTGGCCACACAAATATGTATTTCAATGGTAAATAACAACCAAACGATTTCGTTATATACTCGTGCGTATATTGATTGTTCAAAAGTAAAATTATAAGACAATAGAATTGTATGAAATGTTTTAAAAAGTGTAAATTATGCGATCTATTATACACACAATCGTTGTACTAATGTTATTCGAACAAACAAAATTAATCGTAAACGTACGTACTATATTGTAATTAATAAGGTTTGCGACAAACTCACCTGCAGAGTTCAAATTGAATATGGGTTAATGTCGTCGAAAAATTATTTAAAACAATAGAAACTAGGTATTCAAAAATAGGATTTTTACAGATGAAACTAAATTGTGAGTTATTTTAGTTTAGACTATAATATTTTCGATTTTCTTAAATTTATAATAATAAGTCTCCTAGCTATTTACTAACCCTGACTTATTGACGGTGCACGGTGTTTTCGTTCACAGCTGTTTTTATGTCACTTGAATTGTTGACAGTTTAAGACGAAAAACTTCATTTTTTTACAGAACGTTTTTGATGCACCCCCAACAATCAATTAAACACTTAGTTAAGAAGCAATGTTCAAAAACAAAAGATTTGAACACTACTCATGAGATTATACTGTAGGAATTTGTATACACGACTAGTATTAGTATAGTGTGAAAATTTCAAGTGATTTGAACCACTCTAAGAGGGCATATTTCAAAAAACTACAAGTAAAGAAATTCTAGTTAGCTAAGTTTTTATCAATTTTTTTCCAAAAATGTACGTTCAATACTCGAATACTGAGCAAGTTTTAAAAACGCATTCAACTGTAATACCGTATTACTATATCATTCTGATATTAGTTACCGCACCGTTATTTTAGTTATATATTTTAACGCATATGAAATAAATTTAATTTTTATCACAAAAATTTGTTTACAAATTCTTAGGAAAAACTATGTTCATTTTAAAAAAAATATTCATTTATGATGTTGTTTGGAAAAATAAAATACTCTACACAGCAAGTATTTCACATACAAATTAATTTGTATTCTCCGACAAACTGTTTACCAAAAGATATTTTGAAGTTTGATTTTGCTAAAGTGTTCTAAAAATGTTTCATATTCGTTTTAAAATAAGTACTTAAATGTTTTTACAATACCGACTAAAATCTCGCAATTTAAATAAAACATACCTAGAGTTTTTCGCCAAAATTTTGTCAATGACACATAATATTTTTAATGTTTATAATGTACTCCGAAAATTACGAGTTAGAATATCATGTAGTCCACTATAATTTTCAATCGAATAATAAAAACCCAATATACCTACCTACTACATTTATCAACTTTTAGTAACTGCAGTTATTTCTTTCAAATATGTTTTATTTCTTGTGTACTCATATCTTGCTCAAATTTGTATTTTTTATTCTTTACGTTTTGTTTGTTCTGTTAATACGAACCAAACAAAAACGCGCTTAAAAATCATCTACGTCATCATTTTTTGCGTTTTTTCTGTAAAACACTGGATACGAAACGTTCTGGCTGTAAACTAAATGTTTGTACAAAATGTAGTATGCCGTAGTTTATTCATAACCGTTTTTGCAGTGAAACATGCTAGAGGCCAAATACCTAAGTGATTGTGGATATGATATTTAAGCTAAGCTTAATTATGGTTACATTAACTACTATCGGACAGTGTCATTCTACAACTACTTTCGGCGGTGAAGATGGTGAACCAGAAGTTGCAAGTAAAAGTTTTTTTCAAGCAAAATTTATTTTACCTACTAAAAATAATAATTATCGTACCACTCGTTGCCTTAAAAAGGGTTTATTTGCTTACACAATAGTTCCGATTTTAAGTAAGGTCAGTGGGTTCAATACTCAACTACATTTTTACAGCTATTTGGATCATTTATGACATTGTTTTTTTTCGTTTATCAATCATAACTTAAAAAACAATTAAAAATTTAAACTGTAAGTTTCAAATAAAGTAAAATCCCTGACCAGTAATACCTATTCTTTTTTTTTTTTTTTTTTATGAAATAGTACGTAAAGATCAGAGCAATCGTTCAACAAAAAAAAAAAAAAGAAGAAACACAGAAATAACAATTTCAAGTAGTTTGGAACAAATTTATTGCAAAATGTGCGGTTTTTGAATCATAACTCCAGAAAACAATCAAAAACTAAAGAACACCCATTATTTTTGGCCATTTTTCTTCCTTGTTTTATTGTATTATGTTTTTCAAAAGATATAGCCATTCTTTTTATCTAAAAAAATATTCGTAGAAAAAATACACATTTTTGAGGCTAACTATAATAATTGGTAATACAGCAATTTTGAAGATATTTAAGGAATTTCAGAATTTTGACATTTTGGAATTTGTGTATTTTTGCAGTTATTGTTTTTTTCAAACTTTTACATTTTTGTGTAGAGCCAATAGTGTATGAAACTTTATAACGATTAACAAAACATGTTTACTTAAATGTAGTTGACCCAATTTCGATTTGAGGATGTTTTCACGTTGTTAATTTTTTGTTTTTGTCATTCGGTGTTTTTGCCTGCAATATTGTTCAAATGTATATTGGATACGCGCATTTTGGAATGGATGAAGTTTAAGGAAATTGCAAACGAACAAATGTCCAGGGCTTCGCTACACTCAAAATCTATATAATGAGTTTACACAATTTTAATTTTTAAGACGGATTTATTGCAACTTTTATTGGAATAAATAAATTTATTGTATTAAAACGATTTTGAACATTTCGGAGCTAAGTAGGTATCTATGTAGAACTCTTATATTTTCATACGTTTGTAATACTAAAATTATGGAATAAACAATACAAAAAAAGTATAGGAAATAGTTGTTTACAAGCATTTAAAGTGTAATAATATGATATAATTAAATTTTATAGATGAGGAAATAATTGATATCGAGATCGAGGAAACCAATGAAACAGATGATTTTAAAGATATTGTTGTCAAAAAGAACACTTACGATCTTCGGGAGGATCCGAAATTTTCTAAATATGTAAACGCTGTAAAATTCAAGTTATGGACAACGTTTGTATAATATTTATGTATACACTCGTATTTTAGTTTGCTATTTATTTGTGAAAGATATGTAAGTAACTATAATATGAGATTCGGTTTTAATACTATTTTACAACTATTACGGTTATTTTTTCATGTGTAAATGATATATAGGTATCTAAATATTAAAATTTTTAATCAAACTTTATCATTTTTCTAAACATCAAGAATGATAATGTAATGTACGCGCTGTGTACTTAATAACTTAAATAAGATGATAATACATTTAACAAAACGTAAACTAACAAAAAAAAAAAAAATTTAATCAATATTTTGATTGTTATGAAAATCAAAATAACGAAAACCAGACGATTGACAAATTAATACGTGTACCAATTGTAAAAAAGTTAATTTTTTTTTTTTTTCACCAACAGACCAAAGAATAGCGATTATTATTCAACATACGTAGAAACCACGTTGAACAACGAGTTAGATTTAAAGGATGTGTGGCAAACGGGCGTGCCTTTAAAAGTCATTATTCACGGTTGGCTAATTGAGACAGATGAGACCGATACGTTAATTTTTACCGTGAAAAAAGGTGACTTTACTACAGAAATCGAGTAAAAAAATATAAAAAATTAAAAAACGTAACGCAGAGAAACGAAGAAAGGAAAGAAAGAAAAAAAAAATTGAGAAAAAGGAAGAAAATTTAAAGTCGGATGAGAAAATGTTTGGCGTAGAAGCGTTTACGATTCGGATTGAGTCACTTCCTATAGGCCAATGTTTCGGAATTTGTGGTTCAAGCTTAGTACTTAATATCTGAAAGCAACGATAATTCATTGCGATTGAAAAAAAAAAAAACGATTTTGGGCAAGCTCAGTTATCTACTATACGTCCTGTGTAAAAACCAAATTCAACAAAAATTATCAGCTATACTAAAGTACCTGCAGTATTACCTGAAATACAATTTTTTAGGTAATCTTCACGCCAAACAACTTCTCGTCCGAACTCAAATTTACTCTCTTTCTTTCTTTTTTTTTTTTTTATATATATACAATAATATGTTTACTATGTTATGTTTAACAAGGTACTGCATAAAAAGATCAATACTCGCCTATCCATCTGGGTTTTTTGTCTAAATTTGTGTGTTTTTTGATCAAAACTCACTGAATATGTAAAATTTTAAAAATCGTTTCAAATAACATCTAATTTAAATTACATTCCCCAACGTTTTTGGGCTATAATGCACATTGATCAGATCACTCCGTCCACTCAAAAAAACAAATAATCGAATTAGGTGATGTTCCAATTTCTATCGTTTTCGGCAGATAGCTTAAAAAATAATCAAAATATAAAAAACTGTTTCAAATAAAATATATTTAAAAACCCAAATCTAAATTTTTCTGTGGTACCTATTCAACGTAAAGATCGGAGCCACCGGCTACCCGAATAGGTGAATTGACAAATGTCGAAACTTCAAAATGTATTCCGAAAATGGTAAAAAAAATCTTCGTTCTTCGAGCATAACTCAACAGCAAAACAATATTTTTAAAAATACCTTTAAGCAAGTCACAATATAAGTACACTTTCTAAACTTTTTTACGTTATGACATTTTTCAAATTGGACGCACCCTTTGGTGTTTCACAGAAAAAAATAATAAAAAACATCGTTGTAAAAACAATACATTCTTCTTCTTCTTCTTCTTTCACATCGTCTTTCTCCCGAATATTTGGTGTCGGCCACCTTTGTCTCATTCCTCCACTTATCACAACTATTCACATCCTCCACACACACACATTAACTACTCTTATATATTTTTCATTTGTTTCCATCCATCTCTTCTTTGGTCCTCCTCTACAAGCCGTCTTTCCTTCGACGTTCATTTTCATAACTGCACTTTCTGCTTCAGTATCCTCTCTTCTCGTTACATGTCCGAACCATCTCAGCCGATATTATTAGCCTCTTACACATTCGTTTCGTTGTACTATCTTCTCTTTTGTTACTCAATCCATCCATCCAAGTGTTCTGATTTCCGCTACACTCGTACTCTGTTCTATTTTCCAGTCAACCGCTCAACACTCCGAACCATATGACACGATCGGTCTCACCACACTCCCGTTAAACTCACCTTGTACTCTAATCGGGAAGTCTTTTATCACACACACAAAACGCCTGACGTTTCTTTTCATTTTATCCTACAACCGCACGCAATACCCGTTATCGTGCGCTCAGAATTTAACAATGTGTTCCAACACAAACGTCACATACAATATTATTTACGTTTATGCGTTACGTATATTTTACAAGTATCTCAAATGTTTCGTGCTGTAATACATTATTGGCGGATTCGATTTTTCAGCTTATATAGACGATACGAACAAATACAACGTGATAACGGTGGACTGGAGTGAGTTTGCGAAGACGGTGAATTACTTTAAATCGGCCAGCAGATGTGACAAAGTAGGCATTATCATCGGTCATTTTTTGATAAACTTGTACAGACTCGACATCGAAACGCCGAACAACATGCATTTGATTGGTCACAGCCTCGGCGCCCACGTGGCCGGCGTCGGAGGCAGAACGTTTTCCGAAATGACCAACGAACGGATCGCAAGAATTACCGGTCCGTATAATACCGACAAAACGTTCAGCAAAAACACTCGTCCGAAAAGTCTTTACAGTCGTTCGATGTTTGTTTTATTTTATTTTTACTTTTTTGCCCCGCAGGATTGGACCCGTCGAGACTGCTATTCGAAAGAGCGTGGTTCGTGTGCAGCAAGTTTTATCATCGATTGAACTCGGACGACGCTGATTTTGTGGACGTGATTTACACCACGGAAGGACGGTTAGGAATATCCACCGATGTTGGGCACGCGAATTTCTACCCGAACGACGGTAAATCACCACAGCCGGGTTGCCGTAGCCTGAATCCAAACACATCGTGTACGTTTTATCTAAAACATATATGTATGTTAATACATGTATGTAAATGTTTTTTGCTCGAACGTTTTTAGTGAAATGCAGTCACTCTAGATCATACGCGTATTACAGCGAATCGGTGTCTCAAGTCGGATCTTTTCGAAGCGTAGAATGTTCTTCGATCAACAACTTTAGTAAAGGCAGGTGCCAGGATAACCAAGTATCGTACATGGGTCATAACGCACTTCCCAGGTAGAATTTGTTTATTATTTTTTTTTTTTTCAAACACCCGCTAGCAGTTGTGTAACGTTCGTACGAAACGCTGTTGATATAACTATGGAAATTTATTAGAATGAAATTTTAAAACAATTATCTCGCGAAATAATGTTATAATTTAATTGTTTTTATACAGTGCGCACGGGAACTTTTACTTGATGACCAACAAAATGTACCCGTTTAGCTTGCCTCTACCCAAATGGTCCCGATTGTACGACTAGTCGCGCTAATATATTGTTACTGTTCAAATTGTAAACGATCGATCCTCACATAATGTTTTTTTTTTTATAATATTGCTCGACAATTCGTAAAAATATTATGAATGTTTTTTTTATACATTTACTTTAATTCTCTCTAAAGATCAATCAGTATTGTACTAATAGTTAGGTATTTTAAAAGCTTGTGTGCAGTATTCAATTTCACTGCCGATCGACCATCACCATTTGTCAACATATACATGTATATCATTTCATAGAAATGCAACTATATAACCACGTTAATATAACTTTATAACTTTATAACTTTGATAAGTTTATCATGGTTTCTAATTAGGAGTACTCAGTAAGTTTTTTCAATCAAATTTTGTTTATTTTTTACTATACTCTAAATACGAGAATAACTAATATTACAACTGCAATTTTTTTTTTTTTTTTATTACTAAGACTTCAAACTTGTTATAAACATTCATTATAAGTAAACCGAATGGATTTAACTTACTCACATACAACTTACTAGTATACGAATTGTGAGTTAAGAATAAGGTGAAAATAATTAAATCTATTCGGTGTACATACGTTTATGTTCCTAACGAGTTTGAAATCTTAGAATTAATAGACGCCTCAACAATACTGTTTGTTTTTTAAATAAAATATATTAAACGAGCTCATTCATGTAACTCTTTAAGTTTTACTCCGATTAAAGTTTATTAAAGTTTTACTCACAAAGTCAATTTCGGATCCTTCGATCTTAATTTTTAAAAAACAATTTAATTTTTTTCAATTTATAATTGGACCAAAACTCGAGGTGGTACATTTGCAATATTATAGGTATAAAATTCGTAAAATTATATATGTACAAACAATGTTTATTAAACATGTATGAAAGATAAATTGCCCACACAATGCACATTAAAACGTGTTGGTGTGGAGGACCCTTAAAACAAAAATCTAGTTGAAATATTTTTGAAAATTTTGATTTTACTAGCGTTGCATTTTTTATGACGTGCAGGTGGTTAAAAACTTAAGAACGAAAAAAAATCGTTTTTCCTGTTTAGTGAAGAATAATTCAAGGGTGGCTTGTTTGTATTTTATTTTCCTCGACATTTTTACATTCCCTTGGTTCCTTAATAATTTTCCCGGATCATTTTTTTGTACATTTTCTAGAATTTCCCGTACCAATCTATAAAAACTTTACTTGAAACTCACTTTCTTTTTATTTTTATTCTCACCGTTACCATTCTTTGATCACCCTCTTTTTTTCATTGCATTATTCAATCTCCCTATCTGTCCCTTACTTGAATCCATACTTTATACTTAATATTTATTTTCTCTCACTTTCACCCAAAAAGTAAATCCATTCATTCGTGGAATCGGATCGAGTTGAGTTTGCAATTCAACGATATACGAGTTAAACGTTAAGATTTAATACTATGTATTGTATAGTGCGTATGTTAGTGTAAAGATAAAAATTAAACAAAAATGTTTACGTACATTGTATTTGATTGAATGTATGAAAAACTGTTTGTTCATTTTAAAAATTAAACTATTGTATTGACTTGTTTACAAATAAATTGAATTATACGGTCACTTACTTATTTTAAAAGTTATGTGTGTAAACCACATCACTCTTTGTTCATGACCAAATCGTTAGTAAGCACTTCACCATATTTTAACGATACGAACTGTCAAAATGTGGTCGTAATCACTTTTTTTTTTCCAAGGAATATTATAATTTTTATTTTGACACATTCATCGATGTGAGTATAAAACTTCAAACACACTATTAGAGCACTGCTGTTTAAATATAAAAATTTAAAGGTACGACTTAATATAAATCATTAGTTAGTACCTGCGATCAAAATATCAAACACGTAACACGTGTGGCAGCTGAATTACTCGTGACACTTTACGTACGTAAATATGAAATTTAGTACTACCAACTAAAAAATATAAAAATAAACTTAAGTAAAGTAGACATTGTATTTTTTTTTTTTTTTTAGATATTTCTAACTAAACTATTAACTAAATTTAAAACTTCAAACTAAATTTATACGGTCTAATATTGGTCTGAAGTGTAAAATCTAAGAATTTATTTCTATATTTATTCTCATGTTCCAAAATTAATATAGATAAATCACTTAAAAATTAATTGTAAATTTAGCTTGGCCTCTGCATCTAACATTCAATTTGTTCTCATTAGCAATCTTTATTTATATTTGAGTACTTGGCCTTTATTAAACTGTCTGAAAACTTAAGTAACATTTTTCTAGATTTTAAAAATACGAAATTAGAAATTAGCTAAATCAACACAAAACTGCCATATTGACTGAAAATGTGACTGAAGACGTGTGTATATTATAAGGCTTATAAATTATTTTAAAATTCCTACACAATCATGGAAATTTAACTCTGTTATTAAACGAATTGAGAATAATTTATTTTAATCACAAAATAAGAAAAATTGTATTACTTTTTAAATTTGAACACCTACAGCTAAATTAATTTTTTTCTTTTTTAATTATGATCAAATTAAACGTTACACTTTCTGCAAGATAATTAAGGTAAGAAAGTAATATTTCAATTGAATTTACTAAAAAAAAATCATTCATATTTAAAAAGGCTAAAAAGTGATTATTTAAATATATTAATAAATATTATATTTTTACAAAATATTGTTTCGCATTGTAATGTTATATAAGCCACCTAACCACAATGCAAACTATCAATAACTATAATATAGCTCTGTTGGATATATTTTTGTAAACTACTATCCGTATTATTCACACAGGAATACGTTTTTCAAATTAATTATAAAAACCAGAAAAGAAAGTGAGTGACGAGACGTGATTGATGTAAGTTACTGTTTTGGATGGGTCATTAAGTTGAAATAATAAAACGTGTTAAAAACAAAATGTAAGCTATTATAAAAATTTTTAGACAGCATATCGAATTTTTAAAATCTAAGTGAAGAGGCTTTGTGTAAGTTTCAACTGTCAAGGATAAAAGTTAAGAGCTTTCTCAAACAACCCCTATAAGAAATTTAAAAACTAAACTCGAATTAAATTTTTTTATTTAGCTCAAAATGAACGAAAATAAAAATACGACAGAAAACGAAAAAATAAGAAACGTTTAGAAACGTCGATAAGCCAAAACTAGGCAAACGAATGTAAAAAATTTCTAATTTAACTATTAAATGTGAGAAAGTACGTTGTTTGGACTGTGTTGCGACTTAAAACGGAAAATTAACGGTAACAATATGACTGCGAGTCTGAAGCTCTTTAAAAAAATATTATTTCGTTTTAGTTTTTGAACCATAACGATTAAAGTTAAGAAAATTTAAAAAAAAAAAATCCCATAAAATAAGTAGGTCTAATGTCGAATTCCTATCTTCAGATGTACAGTTTGGAAAAATTTTACTTTTTTTCAAAAAAAAAAAACATATTTTAAAATCGTTGGGTACATTCTTTACCACGCTTAGAATCCAAATGGATTTCTTATTATATGAATTTTTAACCTCTTTAAATGATTCATTAATTGATTGTATAAAAAAAAATAATTACCACTTTTTTAACATAAACGCTTTCGCATGGTGCCTATCCGTTTCGGACGTTATAAGTGACCTGCAGCTGCACGGCTATCGCCTTTTTGTCTTAAAAAGGTGCCTTAAAGAGTTCAATCGACGTTTTATTTCCTTTGGGTTTTGCGTCCATGATGTTCGCGTCGACGTCCCGGACCACATCTTCCAGTTTTGTTCTTCGTTGAACAACGGACTGCGCAAGTAAACCGTATTTCTTCGCCTCGTTTCTCATAATGTGACCATGATATACTAGTTTGAGGATCTTTGTGGTATTTAGGAGTTCTTTATTTTTGTTCTCATCCTTCGGAGTAGGTAGGTACTTAAACGAATAAACTCAACGTTTAAGACCTACCGCAGTGGGTCTAGTTGGATTTGATTCGTCGTTTTAATACACGTAAATATACCTCGAACGCTTAAATTATTTACAGACGACACGTTTTTCTATAAATACTCTAATGATATAACAGTTGGCGGTGCAACAGTATTTGCATTTATGCAATTGTAATTCGTGAACTATTTTTATCGTCACACTTTTTATATATATATATATATGTATGTTGCATAATATGTACATATCGTACCTAATATTTACCCAAATCATTTCTAATCAATACAACAAGTAGCTGCGATTATTTTACGAATCGTTATTTTGTCTGTTTTTTTTTTTTTTATAACACAAACACGTAGATAAAAAATAGGAAAAAAAAACCACAGTACGACACATCGATGGAAATCGAACAAAAGCGGTACATATTTTTTTACAACACGTATAAATTTAGGTAGAACGGTCGCACAACGTTTATGTACAAATATTATAGATACTTTTTAGTCGAAATACCTATACAAAACACATCGTACTTGGGCATTTCGCTTTTTCAACCGTTATCAAAAGACAATTATGTTAGAACAGCGATATAAGAAAATCACTAAACAATCTTAACCGGGGATATTTTTCTTTAATTTAAAATATATATTAATAACTTTTTGATAGTTTGAAATGTTTGAGTTCGGTTGAACATACAGAAACGACAGGAGTCAAATTGTATGAAGAATTCGTTTGTACTATGAAACTATTATTATTTGAGATTTTCATAATTTTTTTTTTTTTTGGGTAGGTGCCGATTTTTTCACGTGCAATCCCTTTGCAATTTTCAACAGAATTTTCGATTAATGATTCAAAACTTAAAACGTGAACATTTCAGAAGCTACTCGAAACATAAGTAGAATCGACATTTGGAAAGATTTGAAATTTACGTTAAAAAAAAATTTATGTCAAATTTAGCAATATTTTCAAGCGAAAAAAGAACTTTGATATTTTCGATTCATTTACCATTTTTGTTTGTTCTCTGAAACCTTTAAATTTCAATTTGAAGAATCAAAATATTATTTCTATATTAGCCGCATATAGGTAGGTATAATTTAAAAACATCTTCTATTTAACTATTTATTTCCCGTTGGATTTTTCTTGTAATAGGTTTAAAATATTTTGCTCGTACTGTAAAAATGAAAAAATTTAAAACGATTTCAACTTTCCCAATCTAATAAACTAAAACTATTCAATTGTTGTACAATAGTGCGTAATTTCATTGTTTTAACCAAATCGCACAATTTTCCAATATTTTTTTTTTAATACGCTTACAGAATCTACCGGACGAATTTTTTTGAAATTTTCTTTTGCATAACATGTTTACTTTAACTAGTAAAATTTCTTAAAAAACAAATCTGTTCGAGTTACGAATTTTTTTCTGGAAATAGTTTAAAGGCTACTTTCGACCATTTTCCAACATAGAAAAATTAAAAAATTAGATTTTGACAACGGATTTTCGATTAGCATATAATATGTATACACATATTGTAGTTTCAAAACTTTTTGTCGAACATTGAATTCTGTATCGAACAAAAACGACAAAGAAAAGTAGAAATTTTCTATCATTTCACGAAATTTGTATTTTACCTTTTTTTAATATCGCGTTAAAGTTTCCGCATAGTTCCGTCAGTTATTTTGGATGTTATAATCAAAAAAAAACTAAATCGATCGTGTTAAAAAAACACGTTAACCGTAGTTTTTAACGTTTTAACTTTACTCGGTTTTTTTTTTTTGATTTTATCGTAACTTTTTCAATTTTCGAACTGGAGGTACTGACTTCCGAGCATTCCTATCGTATCCATTCAAAAAGTCGTTCACACACAGAGAGAACATCGTTGTAGAAACAATGACGCTTGAAATCTAAAACTGCGTACACCCGTCCCCTTGACAACCCTGTCGCCTACGCTCCATCCGACATCGCATCGCATCGGTCTATTTTCGTACTCGTTTCGACAACTCGTTGCTGTGTGCAGGTTGATCTACTATTTTTCGTATGAAACATCCGACCGCAATAATTAGCCGTTGTTTGCGTACCTTTGTTATACCTGTGTTGTGATGGGTAAACGACGTGATCGACAGCCAGATCGCACACGTATGACACATCCGTGACAGGCTGACTTCGGGTAGTTTCGACGACGATGCATCGCGCGCGGCGGTATAAGCGCGGAGCGCGATCGAAATCGATTTGTCCCCGCGGAACGTGTCCCGTCAATCAATCCGAACAAACACCGGGCTAATAATAACACTCGGTTCGACAACAAGGGTTCGAACGACGGGTTTAAACGGCGAACGAGTACGTCGTGGAAATGAGAGTAAAGTACCTGCCTAACCTGCCTGCCTGCACCGGGTATTCCGTTTTTGACATGGGCAATTTGACGATGTTGACATCCGCTTGTCGTTCGGTTCTGGCGCGTGTAAACAATAGCGAAAACGGATTTCAAAAAAAAAAAAACACACTGTCAGATCGCGGTGAAAAAAAGAGGTTCGCAGTCTGCGGTAACCGGCGCGGCGGTGTAGTACTACATACTACTACGTCCGAAGGATGAACACGTTTGCCGTCGTCGTCGTCGTGCTGGTCGCGTCGCTCCGGCCGATCACAATAATAGGTTTGTAGTAGAAGTCGAATCCGACGATCAGTCGAAACTATTATTACACCGTAACGATAAATAGGAAAGATTTGACGAGAGCGTTTATTGTTAAATTTGTTTTTGGCCGCGACCAGACATAGACTGGGCTCGCTCAGAATCGTGTTCTCGAATCGTTGCTTTCGGAAATCAAACAATGCGCTTAAATCACAACTCCTAAACCCACCCGAAGCGTAGCGCCCCGTCAAACTGCCCGCGCGACCTAGACTGATCCCGGTATCCAAAACGTTTATATTTTTTTTCAAATAGGTTTACCAGAATTTTTTTTTAGATTGTTGTGTTCTTTAATTTTAGTTCGGGTATCGGCAGACGGCGTAAACGACGTTTTGACAACTGTTCAAGACGGAATAGATTATTTCGACCCATGGCATGATACTATTGGACACCTGTTAAACTTTAACTATTATAACTCGTACGTACCTAACGTATAAGATTAAAATTTTTTTTTAAATTTACTCAAAGTTCAAAAGTCTTAACCGCATTGAAATAACGATTTACGTGTATTTAAATTGTGACGGTAAACAGTTTATTTAGTTCATTTTGAAAATGAATTTAATACGATTTCCTTGTGCTGGTACACAGTTCAAACAACTCTGATGATTTTTTCATATTATTTTCCTATATTACACTAGATTTTAATAATAAAAGTATAAGATTTTCTGAGATCTGTACAACTTTTTAGTCTATTTTTCTCCAAATACATCTATATTTTCTTCAATTTACTCCCTTTCTATCCTCCTTCTCCTCTCTTTCCTTCCTTTTTAGATCTTAGGTTACTATATACCACAAACTCCGAGGCTGGTTTGTGCCTAAGCAACATAGGCAGGTGCCTCGGGCGCGAATTTCGTATGTTACATTTGTATTTCCGGCCGTACACCAACTGCGATAACTGTTATAAGTTTTAAAATAAAATCATCAATATTACAACAGGATTTCGTTTTGGTAAGCCGTGCTCGTTCGAAATCGATATTTTTGTGAGAAATTCGTAACGAATTTGATATAACAGATATACCTACGTATCAAACTACACTTTTTAGACCTACTCCAAAGTTCTAAAGACCACTCCGACTCGTTTATCACACGATCGTTTTTTCTTTTCAGTGTTTAAAAAAGCTACGTGTTTGGATACGAAAATCGTTTGAATTAAGGATTCGCGGAATTTGGTTTTCTGGAATAATTTTTTTTTTCAGAGAACTTGGAAATGATCGACCGATTAAAATCGAGTTTCGCAATGAATCGGCCATACTTGAATATTGGATACGCGGCTTACCTTTGAAACTCATAACTCACGGATGGCTCGCCGGTGATAATAAGGACGAGGGAGTATTCGCCATCAAGACGGGTAGGCATCATAGTTCACGCGAAATGCTAAATTACCTACTTTAAATAACCCATTGTAGAATGAGTAAGACGAAAAAAAGAGTAATCAAGTAATGAGTTGAAGGGATAATGCAAGTCAAAAGTGCTCGAATTGTAATACGAGTCAGTTGAGCGATTTAACAACACTTTATAGTACCTAGGTATACACTAACGCTTGTTATCATTTGGCCTCCAAAATGTAGTGGCTACACTAACCGACTTTTCACCCGACTTAGAATTTTTGGATTCATCCTGACTCGGATCTGAGGGGGCACTAAGGGGCTTCGGCCGTATTTTAAATTGTTTTAAATGAAATTTCTGTACTACAAGTATTTATAATAAATATTCTTTATTTATTAGTTTTTGAAAACAATAACAGAGTGACAATAATCGAACTATTTTATAATTTATAACCATGAGTGGAAGAATCAGAATAACAATTTGTTTTTGTATTTCTGTAATCGCTTTTGCGGGTGGAGCGAGCGTCCGATCGCAAAACGTCATGACGCTAAAAAGTTTGGAAAGTTGATGGTACTTTAACATTTATTTTGAAACTTTGATTATTTTTCTGTTTACGGCACAAACAATGTTTTTGAACATTTTTGGCTTGAATTTTCAACGTTTGTAATCACTTTTACAAGTAGCAGCCGGTGGCTACGATATTTACGTTGAACACGACATAAAAGTTTGGATTTTGGTTTTAAAATTAATTTTATTTGTAATTTTTTTTTTTATTATTTTGATTGTTTTCTGAAATATTATGTGCTTCGGATATAAGAAAACGTTTACAGAGTGATTGGGAGGGCAAATGAATCGATATGAAAATGAAAGAAATTTGTCAAGATGAGACGTTTGGCTGAAATTGGAATAAAAAATTAAAAGCAACACGGCGGCTACAAAAAAGACGAGAATCAATTTAATTTTGTAACATTTGGCAAACTTGATATAAATAATAACGCCTCAATCAACGAAAAAAGATTCGATTCGTAAACATCAGCGAATTGGGAATGTAAATTTCTATTATAGTATGACAAATTACCATATTATCTATAAACTATTGTGTCTCATAATGTTCACCTGCTATATTATTATACGGAACGCGTTTAGTTCTGCAGTGTCACACGGATCATTTTCGTTTTCATTAAGGTACTTGAAGCCTTTATTGTTTTCATGTTGCAGTTTGGTCGTGAGAAATGAGCGAGGTCATATATTTTTCAAATACGATAAGATTTAAACCCTCCCATTCCTAGCTTCGCGTCTGCATTCGTCTATTGATCTGAATACGAAGCGCGCTATTTGATAAGTTTCTCAAACATTTCGACCAGAACGATCTTACCGAGTCCTATTGTAACACGTTTTCGTAATAAAACATAATGTACATTTTGCAGCATACGTCGAGACTAGAGGATACAATGTCATCACGTTGGACTGGAGTCTCATCTCGGAGTGCATTGTCTATCCCGCGCCGGTCATAGAAACCAAGTGTGTGGGTCTCGCGTTAGCCAATTTCCTGGACCGACTGATCTGTGTCACCGGTTTGAGACCGATGGACATACACCTGATTGGCCACAGCCTGGGCGCCCACGTGGTCGGAACAGCCGGTAAATACCTCGTATCGGGCAAAATCGGCAGGGTTTCTGGTGAGTACCCGTGTACTTATTTGATTTCGATATAATAATAATATGATCTCGGTTGAAGATTTGTTGTTTTTGACGACTTTGCAGTTTTTACAATTTTTTTAAACCAATTTATTACGTACGTAGCAAACGTGAAAACTGTACACGTTTTCAACTACAGAATAGTAGAGGTCTCTGAACATTTTTACTAACACCTCGTTGACCGAACTGCAGCAAAGCCGTTTCTAGATATTATGTTTACGACGCATTCTCGTGCTTTTGAACGACGGGTTTGAGAATGTTAACCGTGTGTGTCTATAATATAAGTAGGTACTATGTTTTATTGTAATCGTGAGATTTGAAATCAGTTGAGAATATTAACATCTACGCGCCGTATAACGTGTTTGAATGATATTTTCAAGATTTCTTCATGTAGTTTGTTGTTCGTGTTCGTTATTATTACCGTAATATTCTTACGAGTTTTTAGTAGTGCGTTTTCGATGTATTGTTTGTTTGTTTGAAATATTTTAGATTCTGAGTGTGGCGACGATGAATTTATTGGTTTTATCGTTTTCGGAATACACTATACTTTTAGCGATTGTACGTATACCGAATTTGAATAACGCTATTAAAGAATCGCTTTTACCGCGTAGGTCTCGATCCGGCTAGTCCAGGGTACGAAACTATACCCGTCATTCAGTCCAACCATTTGAATCGACAGGACGCTACGTTTGTTGACGTTATCCACACAGCAGCCGGCACGCTGGGCTACCAAAGTAGCATAGGACACGTAAACTTCTATCCAAACTCTGGAAAGGATCCTCAGCCGGGATGCAATTATCCAATCAACTCATGCAAGTATAAAAACCGTCGAAACCAAGTACCATGATTAATCGTTGTTTCATTAAGTGCGTATGATGATAACGCATTGTCAATCGTCAATGACTTTGATTTGAGAATTTCCAATTGCGTATGAAGAAACGTATAGATCGATATTATTATAACATAACATATATGTTACGTTATCGGTTACAACTTTTAATTAAAAAAAAAATAATAAATAAACACCAGCCAAACGCATTACCTATACGCGTATACAGTTAAACAAAACTTGGTATGAGTATTTTTTAATCATTTAACGCCGCATTATTGCTCGGCAATCAAAAAGGTGACAAAGGTGTGCTCGACAAAAATCTTTTCCCGGCGGTTCTATTCGGCTTGTTTGTCGAACGTAATGAGGAATTGTGCAAAAAAAAAAAATTGTGTTTATCCGAACACTGATGGTTTTTTTTTTTTTGAATAAAATGAAACAATGATGTTTCTGTCATTTTTCACTTATTATGTGTATATTATCATTAAAAAGTGCGACTTATATAGTCTTAATTTTATAAACGACTTGACGAATAACAATTATTGTAATACATTTAATTGACGTACCAGCTATCATAGATTGTCTACAATAAAATAGGCATTTAGTACAATTGTCAGAACATAATAATATAATAGTAATAACTTATTTATAAATTTATAGCAGCAGATTAGACCTATGTGTTGATCGATTAAACGGTTATTGAATGTGTTTACAGTGTTTTGCAGCCATTCGAGATCTTATGAACTGTACACCGACTCTGTGTACTATAGAAAATCATTGTTTGGCTTGGAGTGCTCGTCATGGTCGGCCTTTAAGAAACACAAATGCACAAACAATACTGTAGTTCCAATGGGACATGACGCAAAACCTAGGTGAATATTATACGATAATATTATGATGGAAAAATTCAGCCTTTAGAACACAAATATTGGATCAAAAATGTCTGAAAATGATTTCACGAATTAAATAGAATCAATAAACAGCGAAAAGCAGTTATTACGAATGTATAATTTTGAAGCATATAAATCTAACGAAAACTGTCATTAGATTGTAGTTTTTAAACATTTTCCTACAAGTTAGGTGAACGTAATGTTTTGTTTACGTCAGTTTATATTTTCCAAGTAGTATTTTGAAGCATATAACAAGAAGAGCAACAAATTATTTTCTAAATTTATCATCGTACGGTAGTTTTTGTAAGATCTAAAATATAAATTTGGTTCCTCGTATTACAGTCATTACAGGTTATAAACAATGTTTTTACTGGCGATATAAGCATTTATCGTATCCGTAACGATACAATGTGGTATCGAAGCAAATATTTTCTATATAATATATGGCGTAAAATTAACATGATATTGAATTTATTATTGTTAAAAGTTTATTATAGTTGTTAACAACATTTGCCCATCGCGTTGTTTCACTCGATTTTTATGTTTTTACTATAATTTGCAAATTTTTAATCAAAAACATTTTATTATACTTGTAAAAAAAAAAATATGGCATTATTTTATGTTCTGTTTAACTTTGAAAGCAAAAACAAAAAAAAAATTCGTTTACTCTAAATCATCAAATCTATTATATCCTACTGTAAAAAAAGTGTTAAAAAAATTTTTCATCGTTAGTTCTAGAGGTAATTTCTACGAATGGACCAATAGTCGTCATCCTTTCAAAACGTATCTTAGGAAGGATCCGAATGCAGAACATTCTAAACATAAAATTTAAACACCGTATGTATATACTTAATTGTGTATTTCAAATTTTATACATAGTTATAGTGTTATACTAAATGGATTTTTATTTTGATAATAGGTACTATCAAAATTAATTTACATTGTAAAATTATTTTATTTCTTTAAAATAAACATTTACGAGTGATGAGTATATTATTACAATATTTTCAAATTTATAATGATTGGGTGCTTCTTTATTTTATTTCGAATATATTTTTTAGATTCTCAGCATTAGCGAGGAAGCTATTGGTTTTACAAAGAAGTACGGTTTTTTTTTTTTTTGTGACATGCCTTGGGTATTGCTCCGATCCTAATGGTCAATACATTTTCCGAAAGCCTAACTTATATCCTCGTTGCACTGTACTCAACGTTTTTCAATCCCGAAAAATTTGCAGTCATGAAACTATGGAGAAACATATATTACGGCAAATTCATTTTTTACAAATCGATTTAGTTTTATTGGCCATAACATCCAAACTCATGATCGGAACAAGCTGAAACTTTTGCATACTATTGAAATAGGTATGGTAAAATGTTTGATAAAAGTTTCAAGTGATTTCGAAAGTTTTGAGCCAAGTATAGAACTTTGAAATTCTCGAAAAATTTACCAGGACGTATACAACTGTGTACAACTGAGCTCGCTCAGAATTGTTTTTTCGAAGGCAATGATTTATCAATGCTTTCAGATATTAAAAAATAAGCGTTTGGATCACAACTCTCAAATCAGTGACCCACCCAAAGCGTAGTCGCCACTCCGTCAAACTACACACATAGAATATTTCCGGCATTTTGATTAATAATTGCCGACTGGTGATATAAATAAATGAATATACCTCTGTACGATACAGACATTGACGGAAAAATAAAAAGCGATAAATCTAATCGGAAATATCTTACCGAATTTAGTGACATAAAATTAAAAGTAAATACCTGAAAAAAACACTATACTTATGGTGAACTGCCAACTGTACAACACAACAAATAAGTTAGGTACATTGTTTGAAGTTGGGTACTAGAACCGCTTTTCAAAATGTTATATTTTTTATTTCTAAATGTTTCTTAAGAAGAATGTCAAAAATGTCAAAATTAAACACAAAATGACTACTAATCAAACATTTCTTAACAATCATCAATTTTTTTTTTTTTTTTAAATATGTAATAAAATCGCGTTGGCGATTTAAAAATATCGTCGAACAGAACAGTTAAAAGTAATTTTTTTTAATTTGATTATTTAAAAGAGTTACGCTGAAAACAAAAGCGTACGTGGTGATAATGCGGTTGCATAACCTGTGGTTTTATAAGGGGACATTACAGAAGAACATCAAATTATGTATAAACAAAACTAATCAATATCAGAATTAAGTTTTGAAATTGTATGAAGAATACGACATTCGCGTCCAAACACGTATTAAGTACTTACACATGGCGCGATCATTCAAATGAATGACTTTTAAGTCAAAATAATATTTAGATTTTAATATTATTATTTGTATTAAAAGCATAGGCTCTGTAAACTGGCTCGAAAAAAAAAATGTAGGGATGACTTACAATTCGGATTACCTCATATCACCAAAACATATTATTATGTTAACGAAGGCGTGGGTAACAATCAAAACATTAAAAAAAAAAAAGGTTTACCGAAAATATTATCTAGGGCCCTTTTTGTTTGACGGAATACAGAATACTCGTTAAGATCGGACACCTTTTCTCCACATATTTAAGTAGGCATGATGAATTAAAATAAACAATTTGGTAAAATTATTTACAATTGTGTTTACTAATTTGGTACACCTGATATCTTTAGTAATTAATTACACCTGTACGGTTGATTATGGATATTATATATGATGATAAAGACGTTCACAACTAATGAATATATTTGTTCATTTAGAAATTTCAGTTTTTGCAAAGTTAGCATATTTTCGTATTAGTTAGTTCAAGAAAATCGAATTTTTTAAATATAATTATAAAATTAATGCGTCTGAGGTGCCGCAATATTTGATAAAGTAATGCTAATTCGGCCAATAAAAAAAATTTACCTCTACCAGAATTTATTTTTTAAAAATAGTGATTTTTTTTTCAACAGAAAAATTTGATTAATACAAAACCCATTAGTTTTGAAAATTAATAGTTGACAATATGAAAATAAATAAGATAAGATACAAAGAAATACGTATTCATACGGTCCCATTTTGTTCTTCCGAAACAATTAAAAATTTCTGCGAGCAATGCCATCCAAATTTAACCTTTTCCGTTGTATCCCACTTCGTTTCAAAATTAAGGTTGGAATGATAAAAAAAAAGTAGGTAATTTAAATTTCAGTTTACATTCTCTCGCGTAGAAATCATTACATCGTAGATTCAAAATGTAAGTGTTGTTTTGCAAAAAAACATTTTTTATACATTTTATAATAGATTCGCAAATAATTTATTTTTGCGCCGTTTCCCAATGTTCTATTATACATATTACAGAGTTATAAAGTTACAAATATTTTTTAGAAAACGCATTTTAATTTTTCATCGTAAAAACATAATATTATTATTGTCCGTGGATGGTTTTTAAACAATAATCGCGCGCAATTTGGTGTTTTCAATCGGAGGTTTTTTTTTTTTTTGTCGATCTAATATTTCCAAACAATACGTTGTCGGTTATATTAAAAAAAATAATTTTTTCGTTGTAAAATGTGATTTTTTAAGTACACACGCATTTATAGTATATCGCGTTATAATATTATAAATTATAATAGATTTATATTTCTTGTAAAATAAAATATGATAGATATTACCATATTATGCACCTCAACACAGAATGATTTTGTTTCTCTTTATTTGTTTGTTTTTTTATCAACGTTTCTGCTCGTTGTTCAGGCTAAATCTATTACTATACTGATTGCCGTACCGCTACAATACACGTCAAGCAGATAATAAATATAATTATAATGATTATAATAATACGTATGTAATACTATACGATGACTAAGAACTACGTCACTGCCGCGTTTGAATGACTAAATTTTATATTGGCGTTTAATGTACTGATTAATATTCCTGGTAGGTATGCAGCGATTCGGTCGGTTTTTGTTGTACAATTAACACCGTCACGTTTGGTAAACAAAAGAAAATTAT
Organism: Hormaphis cornu; assembly: GCA_017140985.1. Classification (NCBI taxonomy): domain Eukaryota; kingdom Metazoa; phylum Arthropoda; class Insecta; order Hemiptera; family Hormaphididae; genus Hormaphis; species Hormaphis cornu. Next base: position 18,169,465 of record CM029361.1, read on the forward strand.
CTCTCTAATTTGTATAAAACATAATGTACCTACAACGTTTAGGCGGACATTTAAATCCGCGCGGATTTTGATGGTATTCTACGGTGTAAAACTGTAAAACCGTTATGACGCGTTATACACATTACTTACTGTCGTGTTAAAATATAACATAATAAACTACATACATATTATATTTTGTCCAATTAGTTTCTTTTATAATTTTTTCATAACGCGTATTACCGTATAATTATTATGCTTACGATTTTAGCCCGCAGGCGATGTGCAGTTTTCGCTTAAAACGAAGTAATTAATTCAGATAATATATTATATACACCACAATTACTACTTAATATTACCTATAACTGGGGCGTCATGGTATATTGGTTTTTATAAATATAGGACCAAACATTTCACGCAATGAATTTTTTTTTACCGAGCTTAGTGAATTAATTTATTATTCGTTTTATTCAAAAACATTTGGGTTTGCATTTAGATAGGTACAACGCGTGTTATTTGTGTTGCAGTTTGTCGTCCTATCGTGTAATTTTGTATTGTGCACTCTTTAAACATTTTAGCAGCAGTTCTTCAACAATGTACGAATAATGTTCTTTACACACCGATGAGTGTGGAGTATTTTCTTTTTTAAACCATAAATACACGAATTGTTTTTGACGTTAAAATTTTTCAAACTTTGCGACGTAACAATAAGTTTGACGGTTTGCTTTTAGCCGTCGTGATCCGTTCACATTAAAAATCTTTAGTGAGTCCCCTTAATTCCCAGTCTAAATGGAGTTTCGAATCCATCGAACAGTAAGATTTTGTATACCATCGTATTATTACCGTGTATAATACAATCGTTTTATCAGCGTCGGCCACGTTATCACACTTACCGCTAGATACCACTAACTACTACTACTCAACAACGGTTACCGCGCTCTGTGACCCGCCCACAACCACCGACGACGACGACCGTCCCTTATCACAAACACTATTATTATTATTTATAATGTTATAATATCGTACGCAGCGAAGACGTCGCGAGTGTTTCTCCGCGATTTACAACACCGCAGTGAAATATTTACGCTGCCTCACTCGCCCGGTAACTTACGTCAACGTATTTGTTTTAACGCCGTTGTTTCCGTGTTGTTTTAACACCGTTATACCGCGTCGTCCTGCGTTCGGTACGCGTTTTCTTCGCACATCGTAGTAAGTAAGTAAGTATTCGGTCAAGTCTTGTTTCCCCCCGTTCCCACTATGGCCGTTTTCGGGTTTTACGTCTCCGCGAAACACTCTCGTTTGACCGGCCGACGTATGACTACCGCGTCGTATTTTTACCAAAAGCGCGTCACCTGTCACCCGCGAAACGGTCTTTGTGCCGTTTTCCGACGTACTAACGGGTCGGTGATCTCTCATAATAATACGGTTCGCGACTACGTTAAAGGTTCGAGGATCGAAACATCATATTTGTTCGTTAAAAATAACGGTCGTACAATTTTCTTTCGGTTTTACATTAGGGGTAGGGGAGGCAATATTTCAGACAAAAAGCGGAAATATGCTCGGGCGCGTTATTATCTTTTGTTTTTTTTTACCTCGTCTAAACGATAGGTAGGTATCGCGTCCGTGCCCTTACCGTTGTTTTTTTTTTTGTCCGCAGAGCTCAAACAGACGGACCAAAATGTCTTCCACGTCGCAATACTCGTACATTTTCAAGTACATCATAGTCGGAGACATGGGCGTTGGGAAGTCGTGTCTGTTGCACCAGTTCACCGAGCAAAAATGTAAATGTCAACAGTTTACGTCGTCGATCAGGTTCTGATTTTTGCTTTTGTTTTCACAGTCACTGCGGACTGCCCGCACACGATCGGAGTGGAGTTCGGAACGAGAATCATCGAAGTGTCTGGTAAAAAAATAAAACTTCAGATATGGGACACTGCCGGACAAGAACGATTCCGCGCCGTTACGAGGTTGACGCCGTATTAATAACGGTTTTTAACCAGTCGATTACAAATCTATTGTTTTCCAGATCATATTATCGTGGTGCGGCCGGCGCGTTAATGGTTTACGACATTACAAGACGTTCTTCTTACAACCATTTAAGTAGTTGGTTGTCTGACACTCGCAATCTGACGAATCCTGGAACTGTGAGTTATTATTATTTTAATTTATTATTCTTAACCGTTGTAGAAAGGTTATTTCTGAAAAACATTTAATCCGTTGTTGGTGACACTATTTCTGTTTCAATTCTATCTTAACAAAACTATGTGTTAATTATGCTTTGTTGAGTCGTTTATTAATAAAATTTAGGGAAAAACATAAAAATTAACAAACTGTTTTTAATTAAGTTCAATGTTGACGATGCCAAATTTGTTAGTGCTCCAGTTAACGTCACATTCTCCTTGTATCCGCCATGTTTCATTACTGTATCAATGCGAGCTAAGTAAACCCATTCATTGCATTTTTCATTTTATTTTCATCGGTGAGGAGCTTGGTAAGAAGCTAAACTGTTATTTAGTATGTGATCAAAACACTCAAACGTCTTCAATGACAATTTATCAACGACAAGTTAAGTGTTCTTAGGTACTCAATAGGTTTCTGGTTTTTTTATTATTTGTTTACATCATCCATAAACAATGTACCCATAATGTTTATAACAATGTTTAAAACATGAGAATTTAACACTTTTTTAGTGCATATTTACTATTTAATATTTATAATTGAGCAATCATCAAATGTATTTCAAAACGTATAGAAAAATAAGTACCTACCATTTTGTTGATTATATTATGTGTGTTAATATTAGGTACTTATTTAAATATATATCTTAATAGTTAATTTGAATAACATCATAATTTTTCAAAATATAATAAATTTTAAGTGTACTTTTTAAACCAAAATCCAATCACGGATAAATGAACAATATTAAAACAATTCAGTATGGCCTCTGTATCCAAAATGACAAAAATAATTCTCTCACGTTTTAGATGAAAAAACTACTGTGTTGATACCAATCCCCTTAATTTATTGTTTGTGGAGTGAGTTTATATTAAATATTACAATTTACATTATTAGTAAATATGTTTCTTTAAACAATTGAGTACAATAAAAAATGTAGTTGAAAATAAAAAGTAAAAATCGCAATGTCCCAAACGCTTGTCTTTTCTTAAAAATTAAATGCAATATTCTAAAATAATTTTCATTTGTATACCTAGTTTAACTTTACAAGCATAAACTTTTTGAACTGTAAATGTTTTCTTTTGTATAAATGTGTTGTTGTATAATAATAGTGTACCTACATCATATTATGTATTTAACAATTTAAAACATTATTAAACGTCTATATTAGGATTGTTTATTGTAAGAATGAAATTATTTAATTTTATAGATATTGTCTAATAATGTGGAATAAATTACTTTAAAGAATTTAGTTTTACTTATAAAAAAATGTGTGTCTGACATATTTTGTTGTTTAGGTGATTTATTTAATTGGAAATAAGCTAGACATGGAAAGTAATCGTGATGTTTCTTATGAAGAGGCCAAACAATTTGCTGATGAAAACGGATTAATGTTTTTGGAAGCAAGTGCTAAAACGTAATGATGAATTGTAGTATAGTTTTTTGTATCATTTTTATAACTACTAATACGATTTTTTTTTAAATTTTAGTGGCGAATACGTGGAAGATGCTTTCCTTAAAACTGCTCAGATTATTCATGAATGTATTCAAGACGGAAGGTATATTTTATACTCAGCAATATTATTAGTTCTTATAAAATATTTCTTTAAGGTTTTTAGTAGGTCTATTATAAAATACATTTATTATTTATAAAAATCTAAATTGAATTGCTTTTCTTTGTTTTTGATATCCTAATGTAGTATACAAAACATATTGATTCTTACGATAGGTTAGCTTACGTCACATGATTGTTTGGCCCCTTTATTTGTCCATTTAAGTTGACAGTATAACAATTTTATTTTGTCATTTTCATAAATTATTTTGTTTTACTAAATTTAATTTAAACCGTGGAAAATAGGTAGTTCATAACATTTTATTTATTTCTTATTATATTTTAATAATTTAGACAAAAGAGCCATTTTTTTTATTTTTTATTTTTTTATTAAAAGAAAATTTACAATCTGTACAAATAATACAATAAGCAAATTTGAATAACATAGATTAAATAATTGACATGAGTAACGTGATAAGGAGGCAACCCATTGGTTACACCTCTTTAATTTAGTAAATCTCTACACCATTTTCGCTTGAGTCTGCGTGGTGGAAAAGAGCCATTATTATAAGAAAATGGCCAACTGCATACTGTTTTCCGATTGGTTGACTGCCATTTTATCCATGTACAGAATATCCATAATTTATAAAGTAATAAGTGAAATAATTATTAACTCGTCAGTGTTTGCAATGTGAGGGCTGAGCTTGCATTCAAACGCATTTTGACAACCGTAGCTTATATCTTGCGTATTTCACGTAAAACTGTAGATACCGCTAATTGATTGTATCAATTTGTATCAATCTAAATAAAGTATACCTTTATGAAGAGCTCACACATAACTAATGGTGTTATAATAATCGTTGCGCTCTGACGAGTTAAAAGAATATTTTATCTTCAAAAGCATTACATTTTGGGTCAATAATATTGTATGAAAAATGGCGGTCCTTAAATTATAATAGTGTTAGTTGGCCATTCTCTTATAATAAAGATTCTCTAGTTTGGATTGTTAAATGTCTATTTTCCATATCTTTTAGATAAAATTTTTGTTTTGTATTACAATGCATGTTTGCAAGTTTTTAAAATTAACATTTTAGGAAAAATAGGTGTTGTTTGATAAAAATCTTTAAGTTTGCAATTTTTTTTTTTTTTAGTATTGTATGTATAATATTAATTAAAAAAAATTTCAATTTTTGTTACAATTGAAATTTTAAAATGAAAGTGTTTTCAAAGCTATCAAATTGCAATTAGTGTTTATCAATTTTTACTTTTGAGAATATGATATTATTTGTTGTTCATTAATTCATTTTAATTATTTGGTAGTCTTTTTAGTTGTCTACATTTCGTATCATCAACATAAGAAAAGTTGGTGTTTGCTCTCATGTCATGTGCTAAAATATAACTAGGCTAGGTATATAAAATAATAATATTATCATACATACATAGTAAAATATAAAGTTTTAAATTTACAACTCAGAAACAATCTTATAATTGTTGAGTTTCATTTAAATCTTAGTTATTTATTCTATGTAAACAGTTTGCTATTAATTTACAATTGATAAAAAAATAATTTAAATACCAGCAATAAAATATCAATATCATGCTGTTATCTGAGATAATTTAAACAATGGGTAATTTAATTTAATTGCGCTTAGGCCTATTTTATTCACTCATGTATTTATTTAAATAAATATAATCATTATAAGTATGTATAATTATATATAATAATAATATTATTATTATTATTATGTAATCATGTACCTAGGTCCTAGTTACAAAAATAGTTGTGAAAGTTAATATTATTAAGATTATAAAATACCAAATAAGATAGACGGTAATTTTTTTTTAAACTAAATTTATTACTTAATATTTTATCTTAATGTAACCATAATTTAATAGATTGAAATAGATTATGAAGTTGGATTTTTTAAATTTCTACAATCTCATAAGTTATGACTTTTGTACATTTTTTTTTTTTTTTTTTTGTACAATTAGATTCATTATATTCCCCATTGCAAGTTAAGAGAACTCATTATTCATAGTATCAGCTTTATATTCAGTAAATTAAAAGTGTATATAAATACTAAATAATCAAAATTTGACGAGTAAATTTAATTGTTATTAAATAGTAGCTTATTTATTTATTTATCTAATAATCATATTATATAATAAATGACATTTTCTATTTTGACCGATTTCAGATTGGACTTGAATGCTGCTGATTCTGGGGTTCAGCAAAAAATTATTCAATGTGAAACTAATTCAAATGTGGAAAAAGATAAAAATTGTATGCAATGTTAAGGTAAATAGTACACGTTGATCAATTACTCTATATTTTATGTATTTGTAGACTTTGGGTTGTTACGTCTAGAGAAAAAGTAATACGAAAAATGATTGAAAATTCTAAAATTGTGCAAAGGTACATTTTCAAAGAATAAGTTCTAATTATACTTTTGTTTAAATTATCGGGGACGCATATGAACCTAGAATTAAAGTACTTGGAATGTACAACTAGTTTTTAAATTTTTTGTTAATGTGGTACCAAAGTACATTGGTCTTATATCGTTTGATTCGTAATTTAAGGCTAGGATAAAATCATGTAAGCGGAGCAAAGTGTCAAGTAAGCAAGTGCCGAACACATGGTGTACCAAAACATTTGAAGTTTCGGAGTAGTAATACATGCTACTGTATGTACTACTAAATGCAGTTGCATTTTGGAACATTTTATACTCTATGTAATATACTTGGCGCATTAATTCATTGTGGTTGTGAACTTTTGTAACAGTTTTAGTAATTTGAATTAAATTTCAACTTAAATGTAGTATAAGAAAAGCAATTTTGGGATAAGAGAAAAACCGGGACACTAGGTAAAATTAAGCAGTCCAAATTTGAACATTCCAGATTTGTGTGGTCCAGACTTATTTCAAAGTTTTATATTTACTCAAAATAGTTTGAAATTTGTATCTCACTTGTTCCAACAATGTGTTAACATTTTAATTTGTTTTATGAAGAAATATTCTGAAAATAACAATGGAAATTGTCACATTTAACTGTTTTACTTTTAACAATTTTATATTGCTAAGTATGTATAAACGTTTATCTATGTACAAAAGTTGCAAAAACAATTTTTAATCGTTTTTTCATACGTCAAAATATTGATAGTAAAATGTGTACTATAAATTAATACTATACTCCAAATGATAGTGTTTCTCTGTTCGAAGGTCTAATTTTCCTCTCCAAGTAGTACCAACGTTGCTCCCGTGGTCAAACGTTTGTAGGACTGTGAAGGAAAATGCATGATTTAGGAAACTCTCTGCACATAGTATTCTATAATTTATAAGATTAAATTTTTAAAAAGTTTATTTTTCCATATAAAATTTTTCAAGTGGGAAAACTGCTCTAATTTTTACTAAGCAATACATTCTCTCAATAGATAGATAGTTGAAGCATTCTTTGAAGTTTGCCTAATTTTTGGTAATGGTTCAAAATTTAAAAAGTCAAAATGCTCTAAATTACTCGAAATTGTCATTAATTAATAGAAAAAATACAACATAAATATTAATACATTTTTGAACATTATAACATTAAAGTGTGTAAACATCTATAGTTATTGGTTGTATAACATATCTAATTTTTTGTGTAAGGATGCAAAGCTTTCCTTATAAGATGGCCCGTCGTAGGATATTTAGGTTTGGCATATTCGTAGTCTGTTCATAATGATTTGACCTTAACAATTTATAGATTGATGGTTTAGTTGGCTAATTGTGATTATTATATCGTGGATAGTTGTAAATTCTACAAGTCTATAAAAAGTGGCATTTTTATCATATTATTTGTGAGTTGTGGAAATTATACAAGTATCATGTACGTAACAACTCATAAGTCATAGTAATATATATTGAATATTATTTGTTGTTCATTTGTTTTATTTTTATTCTTTTCAGTGATGATCTGTCAAAGAACGGAATCTATTAATCCTATACATTATTTTATTAATATGTGCTATTTTTTTTCTTTTTTAAATTATATTTGGTTTCAAAACATTCTTTATAAGTATATATTATGTTTTATCAGTTTATATTTATAATTTGATTATGTTTAACACACAAGTACACTCCTTTGGTATTAATATACTATAATATATATATATATATGTATATTTTATTTTATTATAACTTTATTTGTAAAATTATTTTTAATTTTCTCAACTCAAGATTTTTTTTTTTTTTTTGATAAATTGTTAATCAAATTGTATTGAGTACATAATATGTTAATGTAAACATATGTATGTTTGCATATGTAACTAACGTGTTTATATATAAAGGATATAAATATTGTAATTATTATTGTCACAAATGTTATTTGCCGAAATCAAATTATAACCAAATTTTTTACCATCCTAAAATCAAGTTATTTAATGTTGTATTACTTAAGATTATCCAACTTTTATTTTATTATAAACAAACATGTGTTGGAAATTGGGATTAATAGGTAAAGAATTTATTTTTCCATTGCATTAATGTTGTTTGCCAATAAATAGCACACAATTATTTTTTTTTTTTTTAGTTAATTTGGTTCACAATAATAAAAAATTGTTAGCCTACGTGCATTTCTATCGAGTTGAAAATAGATGATGCACAATATCTGATAGAACGCGTTAGCAAATTTAAAATAAATAGTTAATTTTTTGTTTGTTAACTTATAAGTCTGTGTTTATAAATATAACGTTTGATTGATTAAACTATCTCATAGATAATACATAGATAAACGTATACATTTATTAGATGTTAGGTTCTATTCAAGAACGCTGTTGTAAGTGGTGATAAGCAATTCAAACTTAAAAATATTTTTAAAACATTCGTGTTATACAATATATATGCATAGACTTAAGCATACAGACGGAACATTTGCCCCAATAGACGTGGTTGTACCAATGAAATTAAGATAAATGGGTAGTGTTTCTTCTCAAGAGTGAGAGAAACAAATGCGCTCCAAGAATATCCAATTAGAGCCCTCCATATGGTAAATACCATTATTATGTAATAATAGTATTCCTCCAAACAAGCTCCAGTAATTTGTAGGGATAATCAATCGTACCCAGTGATTAAGTCTATGGATGTACGCATAACTGAATTTTAAGTATTTTTTTTTTTGTAATTCATAATTTTAAATTTTTTGTGTTGCTTACAACCAACAATTACGAGCTAGATATTGTGTTATGATTTTTATCAGCTGTTAAACTAAGAGAGGGTTGCTATTATGGTACTCATTTCCATATTACTGTTGGTTCGATTAGTTTAAATAAGTGAGACCATTGTTTTATTTATTGGCATATGTCAGAATGTGACCCACAATATTTTTATGGTCTCAATTCTAAAGCGTTATGTGTAATCATTTGTACCATACAGATTTATCTTAAAAGTTATCTGTAATGTTTTATACAAAAATAAATTGATTTTTGTTGTACTATCGTGTGTGTGTTTAATATAATACAGTGCCGAGACGGACAAATAAATCAATAGCAACCAATCTCTGGTGCAAACGTGTACTGCACTACTGATTATTTTGAAAGTTTCGCAAATGATTTATTTGTTAAAACTTTTTGAATTTAAAATACTTGGTTGGAATCATCAATTACTTGTCAAGATGATTTTTTATTACTTTTGTGTGTTTTTTTTTATTCATTTACTGGTGAACGTTTAGTAGTGTTCCGCTCATTTTACATTTTAATTAGTCATTTAAATTCAAATACCTGAGAGTGCTCAATTTGTTTGCATCGTAAATAACAAACGTCCAATATATATATATGGATTGTCCGTATCTGTGCAAACACCTTTGAACTTTAATGAAGTGTTGACATCAACCAATGTATTATTTTTGCTGTAAATATGTCAAATATTAAAACCAATATTTCATGTTCCTTAAAGTTTGCTGACAGTTAAAACGTATCACTGTAATGCGTTTTATCCGCGTACTTTTTCCATCGAATGGTTTATAATAATAGTTGTAATTTTGTAAAAAAAAAAAACATATTTGTTAACAATCACCAATAAGAATAAATGTTTAATTGTAAAAAAATCTTATATTATCTTAGCCCGAATGTACAAGATCCAACAAAAAATTATTCTAAACTTATTTCATAACTTTTCCATATTTTTTAGTTACATGTAGGAAATGAAGAAAAATGAATGTAGATTTTGTTTAAAAATTTTCATTATAAAGATCTGCAATTTTCACACATGTGTATACAGTTAAAGTCTGATAAGGATTTTGAAGGGTCTGGGGGTCCTTCCATCCAATTTTTTAAAAATTTGGGTGTAAGATGGTGAGTTTTAAGGCTAGTCACAGAGCAATTAATTTATTTAATAACGCTGACCAATATCGGTACAAAAATATACTTTTCTTTAAGAGAGCATCGCCAACTCGAGTTCGCGACATTCTAAAAAGCCGTTATTCTACGGGCATCGGTCAACCCTTTTACGGTAAGATTGCAAACAGAGGTCAGGCACAACCTCCGAAGCGCTGTAAGTTTGTGTTTCTCAATTAACAAAAGTTTGCCGGTATATTTTTGGAATCCTAACCGCTCGAAATTCGCCACCGAAATGGAAAGCGATTAGGTTTTTTCTGTCGGAAAAGTCTTTTAATCGTGTTTATATTTTTTTATACGGCTAATTAGTTAGATCGCTGGAAACACGTCTGGCCACGGCACAGTAGACCCGATAACAATTAATTCTTCTATGCTACGGATACAACACTCTCTAGCAAACACGCTGATGTTTTTTCACTTTTTAAACGACATCGGTTCGCAAAATGGGCGTATCACTAACGATTTGACACAGTTTTTTTTCCTATCCCTTGGGAACTTGCCGTTGCGATCGTTTTTTGTTGGAGTACGAGAATGTCAATTACTAATTTGTCGTATAAACGTAATTACTCTCGATCGAGGTGCCTATAACTAAATCGGTTCTCGACTTTGGATTTTTCACTCGGATTACTCTCAGCATGTTTACCCGTCCATCGTATCGTGCGTTTACCGTGTAAAGAAGTCGTATTTGAATCTTTTCGGACACGATGGGGTGGTTCAATTTCGTTTTTTAAACGAAGTCGAACTCGTCGCGGCGGGTCCTGCCCTCCCGTCGAGCGCGCAACACCGCAAACGTCAGCGCGGCAGTCGACCGAGCAGAGCCGTCCCAGCTGACGGACGACGCGATAACGGCTCGCGCGCTGATAAGATAAGACTGATAAGCTGATAAGACTCGTCGTCGTCGTCGTCGCCGAGACACGAAAGCACAGCACACGGCAACACGCCAACAAGTGTCCAGTCATCGCCGCCGCCGCCGTTCCGTACTTTTCGCTTTTCGCTCGAATTTTCGAGATCCGCTGTTCGTCGTGTTATGCGGTCCCGCTGATCCAGTCACCGCACCCGTCCAAAACAACATGTCCAAGCCCAAGGTGTACGTCGTCGGGGTCGGCATGACCAAGGTAGGAGGACACGCAGCAACGCGAATTTTTTTTAAAAAAACCAACGTTCCGACCACGGTTAGGTCCTCCTTTCTCGCGCAATCGATCCGCCGCGAGACCCGTACGCGGAGCGTAACGCCGCCGCCGCGGTTAATTATCCAGCCACCATTATATTATTACCGTTCTTTCTAACAAAGATTTCTCCGGACGCCCGTGAATCGTTCGCGCTTCAACTTCGTGTCGAATGACGGCGTACGTAGGCGTAGGATACGTTTTTTTAGAAACGCCGGGCACCACACGATTGCTAAGTAGACGTATCTAGAGACGCGTCGCGTGAAAACGTAATTGTATCTCGAGAGTGTACGCTGAGGTTTCATTCGTTCCAATACTCTGGGTGTGTGTCCAATACATTTCTAATACAGTTCTTATAGAAGGAGAATGGTTACGCCGCAAATACTGCACAACGGCGTGATTAAAATGTCCACCTGCCTAAATACCTGCTAAAACCGTGTCAAACGATTTTGAAAACTTCAATTACCCAGGAACGTGCGAGAATTCGATCGAATCTCGTACTAAGTTCCGCGACTCGCTTAAAACTAACGCAATTGTTTTACGTTAATTGTATAGTATACGCATCCCGGCAAAGTGCGAATGATTCGGAGCACTTTTCGATATTGCGTCGTTTTTTTTTCCCGGACGATAATTTTTCAAAACTACCGGCAGTACCCAAGGCCAATCGTAGACAAACTTTTACTTATTTAGAAGGTATTATTCTGGATATAACTCGCGTAATGATCGGACCGTTTCTTCTACGGGTAGATGAGTGTTTTTAGAAAAAAAGTGAAAACGCCCGTCGTTGTAAAATCAATTATTTCCTTGTTATGTTTAAAATATTTAAAAAGCGTTGACACAACCTGAACCCTCTGTGCACACCCATGATTCAACTTGTCGATTTAGTTTGAAAAGGGGTGTGTCGTGGTGGTGGAGTGTTTGGTAATTATTGAAAAGTTTTAAATCATTGTTAACAGGTAGGTGAGTGATGGTCTAAGAGAAAAAAATATTTAGGTAATTGTAGGCACATAAAAAAAAAAAAAAAAAAAAAAAGAGTTTGATGGTATTTTTATGAATAATGGATGATGAAAATCGACGATTTAAAAATGTACATATTTGCATATATTTGTACACTTACACATTTGTAATTGTAACCTGACCTAACCGAAATAATATGAACCTAATGTTTATTTGTTCTCACATGTGTCAGGTTATAACTTCTATTTGGTACTCATTTACGTTGTTGTTTACTTTTTCAGGTGTTTAAAAATTAACGTTTCCTACCCCGTAAGGTGATCAAGTACAAAATATCATAATGTTTACCTAAAATAATATATTATAATAATAATTATTATTATTATGTATTGATACCAATAATGCCTTTTTAACTGCAACAAATAAAAACAATATAACCCTTAACTATTTATTAATTACCGAGCTTGACATTTTATGTCTTCTATAATCTATATTCTATACCATAGATTAAATGTACATAAAACATTTAATCTATGTCTTTATGTACTTACCCAAACACAACTATAGTTGGCAATTAAAAAAATGGCCCCTGTACTCTGCGGGCCTTGGCCAATGCGCATCACTTCAACCGCCGATACCCATGGGCGCCTAAAGCAAAACTAAAGCAAAACAAATTTTTTCCTGCTAGACAATTGCCGCTGGCATATTCGCACATTAGAAACCTGGTTTAAAATTTAAAATTTGGGGGTAAATAACAAAATAAATTCAATGGTTTTTTGTTTTTTTCAATCAGACTGCTTGTTCTCCAATGCATATTTCTAACTAGGCAATTCAACTTGGAAATCATTTATAATATCATTTATGTACAATGTATATTATGCAATTTTATATTAATTAAAATATCAGTTAAAATATTAAATTCGTAGGTTATAAACAATTTTTAAAAAAATAATATTATGAACAAAATTTGAACATAACATTAAAAACTTAAACGTTTTTATAATTTTGTAAGTTTCGTTCAATAAATCGTGCAGTAAATTTAAGTTTTGATCATTTTACACAACTTTCAATAAATATTTTTCTATATTTAGACAGTTAAAAAAACATTTTGATAATCTGCTAGTATTTTTTGTTTTTTTTTTTTTTTTTAACTTTGTACCTACTTGGTTTAATGTTATAATTTTGTCCTCTTTGTCCTTATCTGTGGTAATAACTATTCCAAAAATAATACAAACTAATTGAAATTTTGACAATTTTTAAGCCAATTATAGTACTTTTAAATTTACAGCATTATATTGAACTTTGTTCATGGTTTTTTAAAAAACAAAAACTGTTAAAATTGACAAATTTTAAACTTTATATTTTGCTAAAAAATTGTCGTCATGGATTTAAATTTTAATGACAAACTTTCCTTTGATTTCATTTGTACTCATATATGTGTGTATCATGCACCTACCTGTCAGCAATTACTTTAAAATGACAATCCCGGAAGGCTAATGTTAGTTTGCAATGGAAAATTCTGCACCAAACTTTAGTGTGACTATATGTACAAACTTTTAATGGGATCCATCTAGACCTGCAATTTCAACATAATTATTCTTGTTTACACTGAAGTTGGGCGCAGAATTAACATGGATTTTATATGTTAATTTGTCGCCCAAATGATGATTTGCCTTACGGTCTTATCATTTTAAAATATTTTTGTGTCTGTAATTACTAGGTAATTATTATGCTTATTAATTTGATTATTTTTTTATTTTACATTTTTTCTCAGTTTGAAAAACCCGGTCGCCGAGAGAACTTTGATTACCCTCAAATGGCAGTCGAATCTGTCACTAAAGCTTTACAAGATGCAAAAATCAACATAAATAAAATCGATCAAGCATGTGTAGGATACGTTTATGGTAATATATGCCTCACTTATATAACATCTCGTATGACATTTAGTTATCCAACTAAAACAAAATGAACAGTGCGCTATTATGAATACTAATGATTAATAAATTGTAAATTGCTAACAATGGTTACTATATTTTAGGTGATTCTACGTGTGGGCAAAGAGCCCTATATGAAATAGGAATGACTGGAATTCCTGTTTATAACGTAAATAATAACTGTTCAACCGGTTCTTCTGCTTTGTACTTGGGTAAACAAATAATTGAATCTGAAAATGCCGAATGTGTTTTAGCACTTGGCTTTGAAAAAATGCAATCCGGGTCATTATCTTCAACAGTAAGTCATAATTATTTTGTTTTATATTGTACCTGTATGTGTGTGTATGCATATAATTATATAAACAGCCTTTCAGAAATTATGTACAGTTTAAAGGTAATTATAAATCATCCTTTCAATAATTTTTAAAACAATTAAAATCATCGGTAATTTAAATAGTAGTTAAAAAATTAAAACTAATTTGAATCAGTAATTTGTAGGTTAAGGTAACATTTAATACCTAATGAAAATGAATCATGAAATTATTTCTATAATATGTAGTATAAAATTTTGCTCTTTTTTTTTTTTAACATCTCATTATAAAAAAATTTTACTCTTGGCCTAAAACATTATTTGGTATCTACAAATTACAATGAATTCTCAAAATTACCTACATTGCCAACAATTAGCAAAATAATGCTAGTCAGAACTCTAAATACATGTTGTAGACGTCACCCAAAATCATAATTTATATAGTTATACTGTTTTCTCACGCGGCTGCACTGCCAACTTGTGCATCCCAGCGTCATTATTTTATTTTATATAGTCACATTGTTGAACCGTGCACGTTGAAATGCTATAACACTAACAACAAAATAAGTCATGAGAAAAAGAAGTCCTATTAGTTACTTTGTGCTTCTAGATTCTAGATACTTATATTATGTGTAAAACATAGGTATAGTATTACTAACAAATAAACTACAGTGTATATTTTAGTTTTCAGATCGAACTAATCCAATGGATAAACATGTAACATTGATGGGTGATTTAGTTGGATTAGATGGAGCTCCAATCACTGCTCAACTTTTCGGAAATGCAGCTTTAGAGTACATGAAGCAAAATGGCATAACTCCTGAAACTTTGGCGAAAATTGCCTATAAAAATCATAAACACTCAGTGAATAATCCGTTAGTATACACTATCAAACTCAAAGTTAAAGAAATTTAAATAAATATTAGTCTACAGAGATATTGTCTTATAAAATAAAAAATGTAATATCTGTAGTGAGTAGTATGACTATTTTGCAAAGATGTTTTTATTTTTTTTAAAGGGAAAGATTTTCAAAAGTAATATACTTCAATAATCATAAATAATAATTTTGTCATACTAATTTTAAGGATTTTAATTGAATAAAAGTATACTACAAAGACTTTAAATTTATTGTGCCACAAGCTATTCCAATACCTTCGTAGGCTTTTAATTATAATTACTATTGTTTTTATTCTGTTTGCGTTTTTACTTGAGTATCAGTTTACACTAACAAGTATTTAGTATTATTTATTATAACTGAAATTTCAGTTTTATATTCTCTTTAACACCTGATATTTTTGTTGTGTCTGTTATGTTACATTTTAATTATATCATGACCTATATCAGATGTTTTTTTCATTCTAATGCTTTCATTAATACCTCACTTATGTTGAGTTGTATACCAGCCATACAAAATAAATAAAAAGTGATGACTAAAAATTGTATCAAACATTTAAGTTTTGCATAACCAATACTGTATTCTAAAACTTATTTTCAGGTACTCTCAATTCCAAGAAGAATATTCATTAAAACAAATTCTTGATTCACCTAAAGTATTTGGTCCGTTAACAAAACTCCAATGTTGCCCAACATCAGATGGGTCTGCGGCAGCTATTCTAGCATCTGAAAAATTTGTCATTCAAAACAATCTTCAAAACCAAGCCGTTGAAATTGTTGGAATGGAAATGGCAACTGACCCACCAAGTACTTTCTCCGGCCAAACTTGTGTTCAAATTGTAAATTATAATTGTTAAATATATTTTTAATTTTTATTAAATGTATGTATTTTTATATTGGTGCTTAGGTAGGATATGACATGACTAAATTAGCAGCTGATAAGTTGTTCAGAAAAACCACTATCAAACCAGAAGATGTTGATGTTGTTGAACTGCATGACTGTTTCTCAGCAAACGAACTAATCACTTATGAAGCTTTGGGCCTTTGTAAGCCTGGGAAAGCTGGAGATTTTATTAATTCTGGTTCAAATACTTATGGTGGAAAAGTAGTTGTAAATCCAAGTGGCGGTTTAATATCTAAAGGCCATCCATTAGGAGCAACTGGTAATTAAGTTAATTCAATTTAAAGAAGGTGGTTTGTGTTAAATTTAGTTATAATTTCTTATGTTAATTAATTTGTGTACCAACAAGTCATGAACACATTAAGCCACAAATTTTATCTATTAGAGTCATTATTTTACTATAAAAATAATAATTCATTACAATACAACATTCAGTTTAAAACTATTTTTATTTTTTAAATAAACCTTGTTTGAAGTATTACATTTCTCAAAAGCACTAATGTATTGTAATGTATTAAATTGGTTAATTTTTTGTGAGAAACTCAATACAAAAAATGTATGAGAGACAATATTTACTGTTTTCTTTATCATAAAGTTAAATAAAACTTCAGTAGCTTCGGTTCATTTTAAATTTTATTAGGGTAGGTATTAGTTTTTTCCCATTTTAATTATACTACATTTATAAACAATTATATTATATTATTAATTTTGTCTATATTTTTACACTTAAGTACCTAATGAAACTAATATTAGTTGAAAGTAATTAACCTTAAAGTATGTTTTGAATTTTTTTTTTGTAACATAATGTTGACTTACATTTATTTTCTAGAACTAAGTAATACATAGATTTTAGTTCTATATAAACTATAAAGATTTGAATTCTAAGGTTTTTTTCTTCTTTGCCATGTTGGTTAGTTGTTTTATTTTCATATCTCAATAATTATAAAAAAAAAATTTATTATAACTAAAATCATTTAATTGCCCAATCAGGGGCAAACTGGTCGATTGGTTCGACAATTGTCAGATGGCCCCTCACCATACTATGTCTGGCCTTGTAAGTTTTGATTTCTACTTTTTGCCGCGAAAAATAAAAGATTAAATTGTATTAAGTTTTGGAGTACCCATGCCACTATTGATTGTATTCTCAAAACCAAGGCTATAATGTTTATTTGTCATCCTGGAACAATTTGATTTCGACTTCTTGATGTTAGATACTTACAAGTATATTATGACATGCATTGGTGTCCAGTGATAGCGATTTGTGAGAACGTGCATTTAAACCGTTATATTGTGTAAATGCATATTGTGTTGTGCAAAATAATTGCAGTTAAAATAATAGTTTTGATTTTATATCTTGCGTTATCAATGTACTACTTATTATTTACTTAGTTAAGTGTTAGTTTTTGAATTTTCATTTTAATGGTCAGCCGGACAGGTGTTTATGTTTTATTTCTATCTTCCATGATAGGTATCGTTGCCATCACTGTATGCATGTAGGTAATAAAAGATAGTAATTTGCCAATAGTAATAATACAGCTTACCAATGCAAATTAATCTTTATTATTAATTAAATGTGATTGGTTTGTAAACATAGTTGCTATATCTGAATTAAAAACATAAAAAACAAAATTCCCTGCAGTTTTTGAAAGGGTGTAAAAAAAGTATTGATGAATAATTTATTTTACCATAGTAATTTACCAATTGTTGGTGTAAATATTACTCTTTTTAATAATAAATCCCTAGAAATCCTAACAATAAATTTTAATGGCAAAGCATTTTTTTTAAGGTCCATACAATTATTTAGCTTCTTCTTTCTGAGTTAATAACTAACATATTTCTCTATCTCTTATATTAAGTATATCTTTAATTGAAAACATTTTTATTTTTCAATCATATCATTACAATAACAAAATGATTATTAAAATAATTAAAATATATTTTTCTGTATTATGCTGTTAAGAAATTTTGATAGCCTTTTTTTCACCGTATTATTATTTTAACCTTTTTCTTAATTTTGTCCTTTTTTTT
>CM029361.1:18244035-18264761 GCA_017140985.1 Hormaphis cornu
TTTACGGCACAAAAGTTTAAAATTTTCAGGTGGGTACGAGAAATCACCAACTATTATTAATTGTAACGGTTTATTCGGCGGGAAAAACATTTTCCACAAAAATTTTACGTGCAACATTTTAAATTAAAAATGCCATCGTTCCCTCTTCTACAAGAAACCGTGATCTTCATTACGGTTACTAATCAACACAGTATTAAAATAAAAATTAATACAAAAATTATAAGAATATTAGAATTAAAATGTATTTAATATTCAATATTTGCGACTTTTATTGATTAATGGGGAGTATTTCGACCTTAACGCGTGCTATAGATGAGAAACAATCTATAACAACTGAGCTGTATTATAAGTTACACGTCATTATGCGTTTAAACGGAATTTAATTTTGACGATTCCATGAACCGTCTTTTAAACATAATTATTGTTCGGAATCCAATGAATTTATTTATTTTTCTAATTTCCCCCATTTGTATCGACATATATTTATTCGGATTTTAGTTTTTGAGCGAGATCGAGGAATGTATTGTTTTTACAATAATTATGTTTTTTTTTTTCTGTAAATAACTTTTCGAGTAGAAGGAACGCTTAGATTATTAAAGTCAGTAAAACTACTGTTAGGTGTATAAACTTCGGTGTTAACTTGGTTGAAACTTTTTTTTATTACATCTATTTTTTGAGTTAAACCACAAAAACCGAAAAAAAAAATCGGGAGTTTCGTAGAATTTTATGGTGAAAAGTTTGAAATTTAAAGATGTGTGACGAAGTTTTCGTATTGAAGGAATGATCCGATTTTCAAGGTTAGTACTTATAATTTTCCACTCTAAACTCCGGTAGTACTTTGGTTGAAGTTTTTATTGAAAATTTTCTTACTTTATGAGTTTTAACCTAAAAACCGAAAAAAATTGAAAATTTTTCAGGTTTTTAATGACGTTTTTGAACAGAATCGTTTTCACGTTGAATACCATACGAAAGTTGGAATTTTTGCTTTAAATTTTATTTTATTAGAAAACTGTTTTAATATTTGGATTGTTTTCTGAGTCGTGTGCCGAAAACGATGAAAATGGTGAAATCGCCAAGGCCGGCGTCACAACGGCCATACCTATTGAACTATTGTCATAAAAAATTATCCTACGCAGTTTTCAAACTTTTGTACATTAAATTCATTTAATACGTTATGAAAGATCGAAAGAAGTTTTTGCTCGGTACATTTAATAATTTTCTAAGTTTTTTTTTTTTTGTTACCTACACGTGGTTTTTACCATGACGTATACTAGATAATTGAGCTCGCTTAGAATGGTTCTTTCAACGGCAACGTTTTATCATCGCTTTCAAACGTTAAATATTACGTTTGAACCACAACTACCAAACCAGTAATCTCGAGTGATCCCGGTTTTTTTTTTTATAATTGTACGTCTAATATTAATTCGTCGTCGCTGTCGACGCTATGAGTAATTCGCTCGCACAATCGCCATCTTTGGAACAAACGGTACAAATGTCATTTGATCGTGCCAAAAATGAAAATAATATTATGATTACGACGCATCAACGAAAATTATTACGGTACACAATAGTGTTTTCTATTTCGGTTCAAATGCCGAATTTTGTAATTACAAGGGGCGACGAGCGGCACAAATCACGACACCGCCGCACCACCGTGGATCCGCATCTCGTCGCATCATCGTTATGCATTCATCGTTCGCATTCTTCCTTTCGACGATTTTAGTAACAATTTTATTTTTTTATCGACAGTAAAACAATTAAATTACTGTACTACGATTCTGGTGTGTTGTCGCAGGATACCTAAAATATTTTTATACGATTTATACCGGTTTAGCTTTCTCCAATTTTACGTTTTACCGAATAACGTGTTTGCATCATAACATAACAGGACACACTGTTATTGTATTACGTACCTATATGGATGGGTAGAACCACTTTGGCCTCCCGTCGCGACTCGCCGCTGGTCACCAGATGCACGCACGTCGCGGTCGTCCGATACGCGCAATGCAACGCCGTTGTCGTGAACAAAAAACCGTGTCGTGAATTTCTGGTTAAAACCTTTTTTTTTTTTATTACATACGTCAAACGAGCGATTTTTAACCGATTTTAAAAAAGTAGTACCTAGGTTTCGTGTTCGGCCGTGTGGTTGTTATAAATTCCGAGCGCGACGAAGAACGTTTTCAATATGATACATAGTTTTTTTTTCTGTCAACAACTTTTCGGGTAGAAGGAATGCTCGGATTTTACAAAGTCAGTGTCTCTGCTGAGAGGTACATTATACATATATGGACTCCGATGGTACTTGTTTGGAAATTTTGCCTACTTTTTGATTTATACCCCAAAAACCAAAAACGAATTGTACTGCAAAAATTCGAAACTCTCGTGTTTTTGATGACGTTTTCGCGTAGAAAGAGTGTTAACTCCAAACTCAACTTTGAATACCACAAAAAGTTGAGATTTTGATTTATCATTATATCTCATTCCAAACAATTCTTAAACGAATCTTACACATTTCGCCAGTATTAGTCGGAAAACACACACATTTATACTAACGTCTGGAGTGGCGAGTTCTTGTCCGATCGAAGTAAAACCGATACCATTGTAATCGGTAGGCCATTACGTACTTACATTTTTACATTATTTTTAATTTTTTTTTTTTTATGCAAGGGTACGACTTTCGGAATCTTCGGACCATTTTTATTGTTTAACTTAGTTTTTACTTGCAGGCAATCATTGCTTTCAAAAATTAAATAAATCATTTGAACCACAATTTTCAAACCAGTGACCTACCCAAAGCGTATTTGTTACTCCGTCAAACTACCCACGCAACCTAGACTTATCCCGGTTTTTTTTTTTATGTATGTTTATTGTAAACCGATTTTATGGTTATTCTCTTGTTCGACAGCTCAAATACTTCACGAGTAGAAGTTCCGTATATATTTTATCGACATTTTTTCAGCAATTTTCGAAAAAATAAAAAATAATTACTGCATCGTTACAATAACTTCGGTTAC
The DNA here is from genome assembly GCA_017140985.1 of Hormaphis cornu. Lineage (NCBI taxonomy): Eukaryota > Metazoa > Arthropoda > Insecta > Hemiptera > Hormaphididae > Hormaphis > Hormaphis cornu. Next base: position 18,247,050 of record CM029361.1, read on the forward strand.
AAACAACTATCTTGAGTTGCAAACGACGGGATATTTTTTTTTCTTCCTTCTGAATTGTTTTATTCAACAACAGACATCATTTTTTTACACACTCTTACTGTTATCTGATTATAATATTAATGAAATATTATCAAAAATTTATAGTATACAAATACAGTTTGCAAGTATGAAAACAGATATTGGCAAAAACGAATTTATATTCGTTTTTTTCTTGCAATTTGTTGTATATAATATTGGCTATTTTGTTCAATACATCAAACATAAATTTGTCTCAATTAGTGTTTCTCCTCATAGTCTCTGCTTAGTTTCATGACTGTAACATTTTAAATTTTGAGCTCTCCGACTTCAGACCCCTCAAAATACCAGCTCAGACCAAAGAATTTTCAGTAGAAGTGCTGAATCCTGAGCATTTCTTATAACGTAAAAAATGTTTACACTAAACAAAAAACATCATATTCATAAAACCAATACGTTCTTCGCTGCGCTTAGAATCTAAAGTTGTGCGTCGCACGAATTAGTGAAATATTTCAAAACTTCAAACACCATAATATGTAACTAACTACGACAGTGCAGGTGTTTTAAAATACGGTTCCCTTGAATCATCAATGTGGTAGTGAAACGTTTTCTAGCTATAAATGTGAAAAAAAAAATTATTCCGAATTGGTGTAACACAAAACAGTTGTAGTACATAAAATGAAATGTTCTACTGAATGGGTCGACTGACTCTTGTATCTTGACTACACGTTATTATTATACCACTCTCAATACAAAACTGAATTCTAACATAAACTACCTACCACACGTAGGGTTTCGAGACATAAGTAAATGTTTCATGGTCACTCGTAAAAGGACGTCGGATCACGGGACGGCGGTAATTCGGACAAAGGAACATTATATTGTAGCCATGAATCGGCAACGTGGTTTCTTTTAAGTGGATACACACTGCTGGAAGAATGTTTTGATTTTTTTCCCATATATTTTGTTCGCCTTTTATATCCGTTTCGCTCGAAATTTCAACCGTATTTCCACGAATCTGGTGTGCCAGAGAGGAGGAGTCGTACTCTTTTTGAAGCTATTGTTACCTGCTCGGATCATCAGAAAACTCGTATACTGCAGCCTACACGCGTGTATTATTATTTTAAAGCATTGATATTGTGTTTTTGGGACTCTAAGTTTGTGGATAAAATTACATTTAAAATTTTTTGGTATGTTTCGTCAGTAGAGAGAGAGAGAAAGAGAGAGAGAGAAAGAGAGAGAGAGAGAGAGAGAGAGAGAGAGAGAGAGAGAGAGAGAGAGAGAGAGAGAGAGAGAGAGAGAGAGATTGTTTGAGTTTTACCGAACATACAGTATTAGAGTAACATAAAATACATATTATTTTTACTTATCGTCGATTCTACAAAATTGATTACTAATTAAATTAGATATACCTACGCGTTTTAATAATAAATGCACAATTTTATGATAAAACTATAATCTTATTATTAAAACATTATATAAAATTTAAAAAAAAAAATTAAAATAACTATAGATAGATTAAATAAAAGTAAAGATAAAAACGATATAAATTTATCTCGGTTGGAAATAAATAAATTTTTTTTTTATTTTAAATTTTCACAAATCATAGAACGCCCTAACGAGAATGATCAAAATAAAAAACAAGTACACGAAATAACTTATTAGTTGTTTGTTCCGCTTGATGACAAAAAGAATAAAAACAGTTGCAACATTGATAATTAACTATAAAAGTCGAATAAATGCAATAAAATTCTGAAACTGAATAATAAAAAATAATTAACTAGTCGAGTTAAAAAATAATCAACTTAACTATAACTTTTTATCTAGATAATGCGCCTAAATAATCTTTGATTATTGTTTCCTTCATGTTTATGACCCAAATCGTTTGATTGACTGCGTATAACTGATATGCGCAAACGCGTTATTGTGAATATCACGTTTGGTATACCACATATTATATTAAAAGGTATTTAATTACAAATTTAATAGTTTCCAATAATATCATACAAAGAAATGTACGAAAGCCTGATACGTGAGATGAGCGAAATTCATTAGTGTTCATGAAATGTGCAGTTTTTGACTTAATCTATGAGCTGGGCAGATTGTTCGCTCATTTTACAAAAGTCCAGAGATTTATAACTGGTTTTTTTCGGTTCCGATTTCGGTCAAGGTTAGGGTCCTGTGGATTTTAATTTAACGGAATTTCCATCATTTTTGTTTTCTAATTTTCGTTCGATAAACAAATAATTTAATGTTCAAGAAAAAGTTTTGAAAATTTTATAATAGATTACATAAAGCGGTAATTTAACGGTATAAATAAAAGATTCGGGCTAATTGGTAATATATAATTTAGACGCTGGATTAGGTTTTAGTATGTTATCATTCCGGTTTGGATTCTCAAAAATTGTAGGTATTTAATGTACTCTCCGGTTCCTGTACGGAACTGACAAAATATCGTGCCCATTTCATGAAACGTTTTACGTTCAGGGTGTAACAAAGGAATTTTCAATCAAACTAAAAACCTGAGAGGTTCCGTACACGTAAACGCTCTGTATACGATTCGAGGGGTCGCCTGTGAGTGCGATTTGTTTGGACGGAAAGAAACGTTTTTGTACGGATTTTGTTATCGTCCGTCGTGGTAAAATATTATTTGACCTCAGATAACTTGGTTCGTTCCAGCGGTACACGTTAACAACATACTAAAATAATTATAAAAATGCATAAATATGTGTGTGTGTGTGTGTGTATGTGTACTCATCCGAGTGTAATTGTAGAATTTGAGAATGCCCTCGCCAATGACATAACAAAGTCAATTTCATCATTAAAAAAAAAAAAAAAAATGGTCTGTTAAATGCGTCCGTTGTATTTATAGGAGACAATGCATTTTAGAGAGTGACTTTCTGTTCTGCGATATTAACAGCCGACAGGTACCGTTCAAATCTCGTTTCATTTATATCGAATTTGTCTTGAACATTTAAATTTCGGTTTATCAACCGTATTGTAGGTCGAATGGAAGACATAGTTATGGTTGCCTTCAAGGTTTTGAAAAGAAGTCGCTTGTCGATTTCAAATCTGTGGTCGGAATCGCGTTTTTCCAGTGCGTTTTGTCGGATTCTATGTTTTCTTCAAATAAAAACACAGACATCCCTTGTGCTCGCCGGTACGATTACAATACATAGTTTTACGCATTTTTATAATATCAATTCGTAGGCTGCGCATAACGTTAAAATGTGGTAGGTATTGTGTTTGTATTTTGAATTATACATCCGCTTCGACCCAATAGTGTTTTATTTCCAATTATAATGTTATCGTTATTTACAAAGACCGTTCATAGTGCAGGCATCAGCTAAAAAGAGAAACGCACAACCTCTCAACCGTACTCATTGTCAGTATAGTTAATGTATAGTGCTGGTATGCATTAATTTTATCACCGAACGATTCCGTTTTTTTTTTCTTTTTGAATATATTGCTTATTTCTACACGGCTGTTGATTTATACAATACCTATATTATACTAATATCCATGCGAGCTGCATTTAAGAATAAATTATGTTTTTTTTTTCATTCAGACGGGTTTTAGATGTCGAGTGAATCTGATAGTAATAGAAGAACGCTTTTATATTTTGTACAACGTACAAAATGGTATACTGTCTAAATGTAGGTATGTATAACGTTCGGAGAACCGTCTCGATATACCTACGGCTCGTATAATATATTATTTAATGTGATTTAATATTTACGCTCAAATACTTTTACGACTCGGTTGAGTCATTATGATAATTGGAGTAATTGTGTCGTAATCGGTAACCGATGAGACTCGATAGAGATGCTTTTCGAGAAATTGTCCGTTTATTTGACTAGATTAAAGAAAGGCATTGTGCCAACGCTGGTTATCGGTTGCCGGTTGATACACAGAATTGCTCTTATTTGCTCACCAGATGCCAACGCGTGGTTCTAACCATTATCCAAATAATAAAAAAAAAAAAAGAATAACCAAAAAGAATAACAAACGATAACGCTGTTTTTTTTTTTAAAAAAACAATATTATTACCGTTTTAATACAATAATTATTATAGCGATCGTCAGCACACTCATCAAATATTACATCCAAGCTGATCAGTTAATGTAAATTTAATTCAGTTTAGACCATCAAAGTTTTTATCTACGTACCATGTCGTAAATGATCAACAACAGCAATAGACTTCGGTCATCCGCTGTTTAAATACAAACCAGTATTTTATTTACTTACTCAAATTAATATTATTCCTTTTTTCGAACGATGTACTATAGTTTTTGTTTGTTGGTAATGTCTAATATTTTGTAGTCGCGTTGTTTCATATGAGCTTTACCATATTGTTTAGACGCAATTTACGTATTATTTATTAATATATTACAAGAAATTGAAAAATTATGAAAACCGGTTGATACAGTTCGGAAATACGGACGTTTTTGTAACACATCGTTGTAACGGATGAAATTTAAACGTCGTACACATTTCAATTATGCTAGAGCGGAAAATATTGTGGTTCGAAAATGTTTTTTTCAATCTGTTTTGATACCTGGCATCATTAATTTTTGGCCAATTTTTGGAGTAAAATTTTTAAAACTCAATGAATGTTTTTTCCAAGAATAAAACTTAAAAAAATTAAACCCGCCGAGTAGGTATTAATAAATATAGTATGAACATAAACTACATTGTTCCAACACTGTGACCCGCCTTATGCCATTATCCTACTCCAAAACGAAGTCAATATATTTTAATCTCTTTTTTTTTTTCTGTATAACAGCTATTGTATTCACGTTGCCATTCAGACAAACAATATTATTACGATGTTTTATGCGTTAAAGTATCAACTCCGACCGACGTTCAAACGTACAAACTATTTATTTTGTATTTTTTTCTTATTTTTCATTTAACAACAATAGTAAATTATCCACGCAAAATAATAATTTCTGTTTTCTGGATTACACACAAACGTTTTCTGGGAACATTTTCGGCTGTCAGAATTCGAAAATGCGGTTCGTGGACTGACATAAAATTAAAAAAAAAAAATGACAATCAAGCAAAGTGTTTAATCCATTCGTTTTCATAAAATATTTACCTATACGGTAAGATGCGTTTTGACAGCTCATGTAGGCAAACGATTTAAATAATATTTAAATCGTTTGCCTACATGAGCATATTATGCTTCGTGGGAGGTAATAAAGTTTAATTTACGTTCCTAGATGATAATTTAACAAAAAAAACCGATTGAAAGAAAACCGTACAAATATAAAAACTAATTACAATGTCGTAGATGTTATGAACTTATCAATTATTTCCTATAAAAAAATAACGATTAATTTATCTAAGAAATAACCGCTTTGTGTGCATTTTTCAAAAGTTCTACTAAGTCCATATTTTTTAAATCAAGTGTTGAATCTACGTTCCAAAGTTTGTTGATGTTTTACAATATTTCAAGTTTTTTATAGTATTGACGGTAAACGGTAAACTGCACCGGTTAAGCGACCGGACTTTACAACAAAACATTTTTACATTTCTCGATAATAATTTACAAAATATTTAAAATAACTTATAATTGTCACCCAACGCGGCGAAGTCGCGTAAGATTGTCGTCTAAGTCTAAACGTTGCCGAATTCGTTTCACAACGACTGGACGAGAAAAACAACATTTTCAAAATCAAATTAAATTTGATCATTCCAATAATACCGTGTTCACAACGAATCAAAATAATATTATTTCTAACAATATTTTTTTTGAGTCTCAAAAGTTGAATTGTTATTTCTCGCGTAGTAACTGTTCGACCAAAAACATATGGGTCGTGTTGACTTTTTTTTACGTATTACTCGATCGTCATTCCTATTTACATGCATTATTCATCATCGGTGCCCGTATAGTGACGAATCGACGTAAAATATATCCCTCGCGTCTGGACGATTATTTTTATTTTTATGTTTATCCTGTGCTTCCCGACAACATTACCGTTGCGCCTCGGTCTGTTGTTGTATCCATTTATACCACATTTGAAAAATAATAATAATAAAAAAAAAAAAATAGAAGAGAAGAGAAACAGATAAAAACTAAAACCTTTACAGTGTTCTGCTTGGAACTCGGCCTATACAGAAAAAAAAATAAAAACCCGTAGTCTCCTCGTCTCCGGTTCGTATATACAACTTACAATATATTATGTTTAAGGTTTTCTCGTCTGTCACATCCATTATGCACTTACCCGATGTTATCTACATGGTAGGTACCTTTTATATAATACGTTATAGGACCGGTCCTGAGTCTACTATACGGTTTAGCGGGGCTTAAAATTACTGTAGGTTTCAAGACGAAAAAAAAAAAAACATGGAAAATATTTCATCGATAAATAATACCAGCAGTGACCGAAAAAAAAAAAAAAAAGGTACACGCAAAGACACCGGGCCCGTCGGTATGTCGTTGTAGTTTATAGGTAATACTTGGAATAGGCGGAGGTATTTTTGTTCACCATTTTTTCGGACAAAAAATACGGTCGGTGATATTCAGTTTGGGGGAAAAAAAAAATATAGAGAAGCAGCAACCACATTTGTTCGTTTGTTGTAAGACACATATTTTGTGTTTTACGGAACGAAAAAGCGTGTGGTATTATTTAATGTTTTATCATTTGATCCAAACAGTCGAAGCCAAACTAATATTTTGTAAAATTATTTACTATACGTATTTGATATAATTTTACCGACATTTCGTTTAGGTAAAAAACATTTATTGGTATGAGCTGACGCGTTGTTTAGATAGTGAAAATTGGATAGGGTGAAAATTGTTAGAAATCATAATATCATTGTAAGTTATTCATTTCGATGTTGTAAAATGATTTATCTAACTTGGTTTTTTACTAGAAGGCATAAGTCGTTACAGTCAAAGAGCTCTGTGTAATTGAAAAAAAAGTCATACTATCAGGTACTATCTATGCTCATCGTTCAATCTTTTACGCTTTTAGCATATTTGTTCGGAAAATCGAAGTATTTTTTTCCACCATTCCGGGCGGTGACAGGTAAAACATTTTCAAAATTAAATTAATGTATATTGAATATTTATTTTTTTTTTTCTTATTACAGTTTAAAATCAACGGAGTTAAATGAATATTTGTACGTATTGATGGGGGGATCGGTAGGAGGGGGAAAGTTTTTACGTCAAATTAATTTTAATATAAATAACGAAAAAAATTGATTTCTGTTTAGAAAGCACGCAGTGAAAAATAAAATTTGTACCGATGTGCCTAAACAAGTTCATTATGTTTTTTTACAGTATAATTACAAGAGCGCGGGAAGGTACGAGGAGCAGGTACTTAAGTACAAACTGACTAAAGCATACGTCGATTTTTTAGAATGTTTCTCACAACAATATTAGTGGTTTTTTCGTAATATTTTGACGTCAAACCATTTTTTTTTCACCCCGAAAACAAAACTTAACAAATTTGTTTGTTTAACGTTCTGAATTCAGAGAGTCATTTTCCCGGGGACGATAATCCGGTCGTCGTCGTCGTCGTCTTCGAATGTACGTTTTACTTTTTTATCTCGTCTAAAACAACTCGACCGAACGGTCTACCCCACCGCTCACGACCAGACTTTTCAGAGGGCATTCTTCGTCTCGTGTCCGTCATAATCTTGAAATGTTCGTAACTAACTTATACAAACATAATAGTATAAAATATATTTTTCACCGAATACCGTTCGCCGTATGCGGCGGCTGCGGCGAAACCGTCAAAGTTAAAAAAACGGTCCGTCATCATATCGTTACGATAACACGCGTCTCTAGACAACGTCGTCTTAATTCGTTTTTATTCCGTTTATTCGATTTCACGCCGTAGTATCGTGCCGCGCACACGCGTGTCGTATAACGAAATACGGATAAATTATTATTATCGCCGCCGTTTTTTTTTTTTTCTCTTCGAGTTTATATAAATTAAAATGCATAGTACGCTCAATGCACGCGCATTCTCATGTTCTCGTATTTTTATTATTATATATGTGTCCAACACACGCGCGCACAGTATTATGTGCTGGAAATGAATCGTTTTTCGGAGATCATACAACAACCGGATAATATTGTATATAGGCGCACTATACAATAATATACGTTTGAGAAACCCGTACGCCGAGAGCAGCAGCTGCAACGGCGCAACGGCGTGGACCCGACGAACGTGTGAATCACACGAACACAGGGAGATTCAAAACGTTATTTTTTTTTCCAATTTTTCAAAAATACGTTACCTACGTTACTCAAGGTGCCACTTCACAAAATCGTTTTTGTTCTTTTTTTTTAAATCTCGTAAAAAACACTCTGACCGAGAATCGGTAAAAAAATTTTTTTTTTTTTCCCCGTAAATCGTGAACTGAAAATCACAAACGAATTTTTTTTTATCAAACCGATCGAAGAACGCGTATTGAAATACCGTCTTTCACCGGTTTCACAGAATTCTCAAACGAATCGTGGAAAAAAGTACCCGCTGAAAATTAAATCACACGTTTAAGTATAAACGATAGTTAGCTAATCAGGTTGACTCTTTTCTGAAATAAAATTTACAAAACATTTCTCGCGGTAAGCGCTAATAAATATTTGGTTCAACTCGATTCGTACAACTGAAAAACAACTTATTGTACTTGAACAACACAGTATCGAGAATAATGTACCTATTAGTCAATGGATTAAAATAACGAGACGTAAGTTAAATAATATGCAAAAATTGGTTCTATGTTTTACCAAATAGTTTTTTTTTTTTGTAGCGGTTTTTCCTATTACGGGATTTTTTTATCAAATCTATTTTCGGAGAATTTTTTCCGTTTACCATTGTTTTCGTGCAACGATAATTCACGGAATTCAAAATACCTAATCGTAATCATGCGCGCAGCTGTAAAGCTCAATTTACACAATCATTAATAATATTGTAGCGCAAAGGGCTTATAAATTAATTTGTGATAACTTAATTCGACCTTTAAAGAGTTTATGCATTTGAAGTTATTAGACAGAAAATCGTTGTACTTATGGGACCTGAGAACCTAAGTATACTTGATTTTGTGTTCACTAAAACACATTAGGGCTACTTCTGCAAGTCACATATACAGTGAGCATCGGCGCAGTCACGTGAGGGCTAGTGGGAGGTATCCTCAAATTATTTAATGCAAAACGATTTACAAATATAATAATGATTTATTAGATATTATATATCCAATATCGAAATTATTTTCGTCCTTTTTTAATCCATTAAATTCTTGATGAAAAACCTTTATCGAGTTGCTGATTGTGCCAGCTGGCTATTATGACGGCGAAACGCAATTTTCGTTGATAATTCCCAACAAAGCTTTCCATTGTTTGGCAATAGTTTAGAGTTTAGACAATTATTTGCGAACGATGTTTGCTCTTTGTCTATTCACAAAGCAGAGCGCTCCGTATAGGCTTTCCGCGTGTTAGGCCTGTTTCTCCGGTATGATCCTTTAAAAATAGGCGAATGATTAGAGTTATACTTTTTTTTAAAGCAGTTTTTTCAAATTTTTTAAGTTAAGTACTATACAATAAATAACATGGTATATTGACGTTTTATTAACATCATATTATACTTTCATAATTTTCAAGTCTTTTTGGCTGCTCGATAAATGTGATTCGAACGCTTATGAAAAAAATTATTCATAAGTTCGCATATTTAAGCTCATCGAGTTCACTCGGAACCGTTAAAAAATCGACCGAGAATTATCATCCACGCGAAATTATACTAATTTGTATGTAAAATTGTTTTTTTTTTTGTTTTTGAGAACTTGAACTAACGGCTCATACGGCGGAGCACCGACAGTTTTTTTTCAATAATCTCTATAAATTGTTACGCTCATAATTGTAAAAACAAAATTGTACATCTCGCTTTATAATAGTTTCAAATACTTTTTTGTTGGAAAATTATTATTTATTACAATAACCCGGTCCAAAAAATATTTTTTAAGCCCACGTGTTCCGCTAGCATCTTAATTAACTAAGTGTGTACGTATGTTTTATGAGAGTTTTGATTGTTGTTCACCCGTACCCGGTCAATTTCGAGATGAAATCGATGCGCGATATTTAACATATTAACAATAAACGATGCATTTGACGTTTAATTACAATTATCGAACAATAATATAGGTGCGTAGTTTCAAAAACATTTTTTTTTCAAACTGACCCTTCCTTTTCATTGCTGGTCACGCTATTGCATCCAAACCACGAAAACGATTTGAAATATTTTGATTGTATAAAATACAACGGAGGCGACAATATTTCGAATCGCTCTGTATAATATTTCGTTAAATGTTACGTACCGCCGTGGTATCTGTGCAGTTTTACCCGACTGCGATGGTTACACGAACGCAGCGATGCACTTGGCCATAGGATTAAACATTTCGGTGGGCTGCACCTGCTATCTGCGTTCATCTGCAGGGTTTTGCTGTTTTAATTTTATTTTTTTCCATACCCGTACGATTCAAAATGTCTTTTCGTCTTCAACAGGACATTAATCGTAAACACGTTTAAATTATATCTCAATATTAAATTAAAAGAACGTGAAAAATGTACGAGAATTCGGACACGTATTTGTCAGAATTATTAGTCCGAGTACAGTAATGAAAACTCGTTGGTATTGTTATCGTATGAAAGAGAATTTGATACTGACGTTTTTTTTTTTTTTTTTTGGAGTTTCACCTGTCAGCGAATTCGATGACATAACACAATAAAATACAATGTTTAGTTCATCAAGCCCAGGTGTTTTAGTACTTAAACACCCGGTTGATTTGTTATTTAGAACTTCATTTAAAATTTATGAATTACGATTGTAGTAAAATTTTGTTTCGTAAGTTAGGTATCCAAACTAGCTGCACCATATTTTTTAAGGTGTATAGTATATGCAATTCATTTGACACCTCGAAAATCGGTTTGTAGTTTTGTTATTCGTAAGTTACCATTGGTGAGTGAGCTTTATAGAAACAATTTTATGAATTGTTGACCTAAACTAGCACCTCGATTGTAGATACAATTATAAAATTGAAGTACAAAAGTATTAGTCTATTTTGAATCCATCGAGCTACATTCTCAAAAATTACATTTTTAGTTGGATATATTAAATTGTAGTCAAAACTGTTAGAAAAAGAAAAAAAAAATTAAAGTTTACAGGAACTTAAATTAAAAAAAAAAAAAGATTTAAAAAATCCATTTTCGAAAATCCAGCTGGAATTCGTAAACCTAATAATTATGAAAGCGATTTTACCGCGCGTAGGAAGTATCTGTCGTTTTGCACACTCAGAACATATAACAACGTTTCAAAAGTTTCAAAGTTATTGTTCGCTTTAAATAGTCCAAAATAGTTTTCACCTAACCTAGCCTTTTCTTAAATAGCGTGTAAAAATTGTGTGTTGATAATTTTAACAATATTTGGTCGCGTATTACTGGAAAAACAAAAACATGTAATACATTCAAAAGCGCTTTCACCGTTTTCCCAATAATTGTTTGTTACCATTCGAATAAAACCAAACGAATTCGGGGAAATACAGGAAATGTTTTAAATAGACACCATGATTGCACGTGTCCATTTTCAATAAACATTAAGTGCTACTTTTGTGAAAATATGAGCAATTTTAAAAACTTAAAGGGTTGAGTTATAGAAAAAATGAAACTAAAAAAATCATCTTAATAAAAAAAATACTTAAATTTTCTCGAGCACTCGGAATTTCAGAAAAACCACAAGCATCCGTAAACTATAACTAATTTGCAACACAGCGTAGTCAATAAATAGTTACAAGAATAAAATAAACTATGTGATGTATATTATTGACTTTTCGTTGGATAAATTAGAAACCATTGAGCTTTGACAGGGTCGGAGTGATGTACATTATTACCGGTAGTGTGCTCTTTGGTTAGTTACCGTGTAAAATAATATTCTATCGTGTAAATATTCTTCTCCCCTTAAATTGATTTAAGTTTAAGTAGTTATTTTTGATCATTTTGAACATTTAATATTTAGTAGTAAAACCATGCGGTTATCATCGGTTCGAAAGTCACGGCAAGAAATATTTTAAGGACATTGAAAGTGACGATTTTTTTTTCTTCGTCCATCAACGCACACTCATCATATATGAATTTAGATATGTTTTTTTTTTTATTTCCAGTTCACCGTTTACCGATTGGCCTACTGTTGCGATGTGAATTCGAAAATCTGATTTAAATTCGTTTTTTTTTTTTTTGGAACATACGTTAGCGATTTCCATACATACGTTAGCCATAAAAAATATATTGTGGTCTACTGTTGTATTATAGCGCTGTGGCAAATTATGTTTTTTTTTTTTATTATTCATATGACAATATTATAATATGAACGCTTTGATTTTGGACAACATCGGAAAATTTGATAAATACTAATAAAATATTATACTCAATTTTTACCTATCGCACTGTTAACGACGTTTTGTTTTATGTTTACAGAGCAATGGTACTTGCCGTCTCCTTTTATCGTCGGATACAGACCCACCATACTCACGCAGCATATGGACGGTCAAGTATTCAAGTGGCTGGAATTAAACGAACTTACCAAATGCAAGTGGTTTTACAAGCGTCTGAGTTTTCAAGAAATCATGTCCATCGATAGGACGAACATCGACATGTTTATCAGCAGAGCGCGTTACAGCAACGGATTCACCTCGAAAATCACACGAAAGGTCATCACAAAAGCGATGAAAAAAAAGATACTCGCGGCGTCATTGGATCTGAGAGAACGGCCAAAAATGCTGAAAAAACTTCTTGCGGTAAATATTATGGCCTTTCAATGTTTAAGTAAATCTTCAATACTGTAACGGCGCAACGATTTTAATTTCATCATTTTTAATTCTAAATTTACTTAAATTTACATCTAATGAAACGATTTTAAAACCAAAAAAAAAAAAAAAAAAACTATTGGATTTTGGAAAATGTTTAATGAAAATCGTGTTAAATGATAACTGGTAACTTTGAATGAAAACGTGTTTATTACGACGTTTCAAAAATTCATCGTGTGCTGTTACGCAAAATTAAAAAAAAGTAAGCGCCGGGATCAGTCTAGGTTGCGTGGGTAGTTTGACGGGGTAGTGACTACGCTTTGGGTGGGTCACTAGTTTAGAAGTTGTGGTTTAAACGCATTATTTAATTTCTGAAACAATGATGAATCATTGCCTTCGAAAATACGATTCTGAGCGAGCTCAGTTGTCTAGTATACGTCGTGGTAAAACAAATTTAACAATAAATACTCTTGTCAAATCTGTATCTTTCCTATTTTATTATTGTGTAAAAGTTTCAGCTTGGTCCAATCTTTAATTTGGATGCCATGGTCAAAAATATCTAAATCGATGTGGAAAAAACACGTTTCCCGTAATTATTTGTTTCCCCCAAGTTCGATTACTCCCTTAAAAATGTTCAAAATAGTTTGGGAACTAAGCAGATAACATGTTAAACTCTTTTTAATGACACATATAAATTTCAAGTAAAACGGAGTACTTTTGGGAATTTGACCGTTTTTGTTTTTTCCTCAAAATCAAAAAATAATCAACGTTTCAAATAAAGTACCATCTCGGATCAACTATCGATCTTTTGAGGTAATGTACGTTAAAATTGGAGCATTTTTCTACTAGAAAAAGTGATTACAAAAAAAAAAAAAAAAAACCTCTAATCCTAGTATCTAGGGGTCTAGTAGACCCCTTTACTGACTTTTCCATAACGTGTTGTCATCTTAAATGGTCCTAAAAATCCTATACAAAGCTGTATGCAAAATTTCAGCTAGATAGGACAATGGAATGTGGGTTAAATGTTAATTACAAGATTTGAAAATAAAAAAATACTTGAAAAAAGATGCAAAAAACTTTTTAATTAATATTTCTAAACTAAATATATATATATATATATATGTTTAAATAAAAATAAATTGAATAAATGGTTTTAAAAATGATTAGGTATGAATTAAATTGATAAAAAAAGTACTTCAATAATTAAAAATAATGAATACTAAATTTGAAGTTGTAAGTTACCTATACGCAACCCCACGTAATTAATCTTGGATGTTACGAACATTGTAATCATTGCAAGTCCTATTTAATTTTTCGGTTCTATCTCGGTACTTTTTTTTTTTTTTTTTTTTTTTGAAGGTTGGTTCTCAGAAATGTATTGTTCTGTTTTCAATTGATTTATACTATCTTTTTTTTTTTAAATGCTTCATTAAATCTCCATGTATGTATTTATGGATGTTTACTGCTTAGAACTGATGTGAAACAATTGTGCCATCCTTCTACTGAATTATTTGTAGTGGCTAAGTCTTTCTGTATTCTAGAAAAACTGTTCCAAATTTCTTGTTAAAATCACCGGTGGTCTTCTTCTTCTTCTTCTTCTGTCTAGTTTTTATAGCCATGTATTTTAAAAATGAGCTATGATACGTTCTAATATAGTTTTTCATTTTATCTACAATTATCACTTTCAATTAATGCATTGAGCGATTCAATGACTTTAAAAAAAAAAAAACCCATTAAATAGTTTTAGACTTTGCAGTTGACAGAAAAACTCTGAAACGCATTCAAAAACTGAACAATTATTATTGTTGTGTAGGTCTTATGCGATCAATTTTTTTCGATTGATTGTCATGTATATACAAACCCAACTGCGGTCCGTCTTCTTGACCACACCACTACTATATTATCTGTACGGACACATCTGTATGGGAACTTTTTGTAATGTTGTAGTTTCGATCGATGACGTTTTTCGATCACACACGGACGTTCCGATTTTGTCTCAAAATATTTTAAATTTTCACTAAATTATACATTGAACTATGACGAACACCTACTGTGTTTAATCGAAAAACAATTCTTTTCGTTTCAGCAAGACCACACGTTCAAGATCATTACTGATCTAAAGGAGTCCGTCGAGTACATTCGAAAGGCACTGAAGTTTCCGATAGGGAACATAAATTGTTGGGATGAAGAGAACATAACGGAAATCTTCCTGACCGTCATGAACAAGTTCTCGGAGACCTTCCAGGCAAAACTGTACGTGGTCGGAAATCTCGATTCACGTTGCGACGAACTGCGGGTGATCAAACTGTACTTGCGCTGCGTAACGATGATCGTGAACAACCAGCAATTCGATAGACATCAAGTGTCCAAGGCAAAGGCAATAGGAAACAAGATCATAACTAGGGTAAAGGATATAAAGAAAGATGCAAGACAAAATGCCGCATCGTCAAATTCCTCCCAACCGGGTCCGGGTGCCCAGCAATTACCGGGTGCCCTGCAACCAGGTGTCCAACCTGGAATAGATGATGAATTTATACATGCATCAGGTTTCGGATTATTTTTCACGAGAAATGATATTCCCTCTTGGGTACAGCTGTAACAGTATTTTTTATTATTTTTTTTTTTCAACTCTCATTTCGCGCTAATCGGTTAACGACCGATTCTCATTAAAATCTATTACTAACTATAATTATTGTATGCTTCCTTTTTCCGAAAATTTGTGACGATACGATATTTCTATTTCATTTGATTTCTAAATTTTTATACATTATTGTACCTAACGGTTAATCGTGGTGAACCTTGTTTTGTTCAGATTATACGATTGTCTTGTATTAGTGTTAAGCGTCCGTTTCAGGCCCAAAGTTTTTTAGAATTATTACAATAGAGAATTCGCGTGGAAACAAATCTACAGTACCTAACAAATTTTTCAGTTCTTGTAAAATATTTGTATTACAAAAACTTGTTTTTTTTTTTTAAGATTAGTGGGAAATTCAAATTAATGGCAACAAAAATAATAATAAATAACTTGATTTTGAAAGTTGGGCCTGAAACGTATTATATCTAACGTAATTTGTATTTTTACACAACAACATTATTATGTTTTTTATTCTTAATATCATTTTAATTACATATCCTTTTTGGACCATATAATTTTATGTTTAGTAAAAACTGCAATAATTACATATCAAATATGAAACTTTTGTCTGTCAACTCATCTTTTTTTTTTTTTATCTACTAACAATCCTAGTACGAATATAATGTGAAGACGGATTTTGATTATTTGTTTTTTTTCTTTAGTACGCCGTCCAGACATATTTTCTGAGGTACTATAATATAGGTAAAAAAAAAATTAGTTCAATTTTATCTATTAAGAATTTAACTTTTTCGTTAACTCGGGTTGTTATTTATAAGAAGATCCGACATTGTTTGCGACTAAAAACGATCGTACTATAAATATTAAAAACAAAAAAATTCTGTGTAGTTACGACTGAATAAAGTCAAAGATGCACAGTGGATTTGAACGATTCTTGGTGTGTTTAGGTAATGTGGGTCATAAAATAACACATAAGATCTGCAAGCATTGATTTTCCTCTATAAGGGCAAATAAGATATAGAGGAGTTTTTACGTTTCATCATAACTCCTTCTTAAACAATAAAACGTATGAACTTTCAATTTAGAATAGTGGTTCCTTGATCGTTCTAAATAGGCAGTATAAAAAATTTAGCACCTAAAAATAAAGAAGTAAGAACAAGAAATATAAATTGAATAAGAGGTGAAAAGAGTAAACACATTTTACCGGATATATTTTTGAACAACGTCCAAGCCGCATTATCGCTGAAACCGTATATAAGTACAAAAAGTGGAATATAATTTCAAAACGACCTGCTCATTTTATACTTCAATGCAAGTGTTACATTCGGTTTACAAATTGAGATTCGGTCCGCATTGTTCAAACGAATAAATTATTATTGTTAAAATGTTGAGTCCCTTAAAGAAGGGATTTTCCGAAAATTCAACACTTTGAGTCACTATAAGGTATAGAAAATAAAGTATTATTTTTTGATCAAGATATTTTAAAATTTTTAATCCATTCGCACTGCAATGTAATGAAACGCTTATGGTATCAGTTCATAAAACTCTTCCCTTTAAGGGTCTACGTCACACTGGATTTTATTGCGCAAATATGGACTCGGCAGTTCCATAAATTAATATGGTAATACCTATTCAATTTTTAATCCGAAAACGGTTATAAACTCGTTATAAAATCTTGTACGTTTTTACAAGATGATTTTTGAAAATATTTATTTTTATAGAATTAAATGTAATTTAAAATATTGAAATCATGAAATCATGACGATATTTGACCAATTTTTAATGACCATAAAATTATCAAAACTCATTCATTTGCAAAGTCATCTTGTAAATACGGCGTTTAGGTTCTCGCCTTTAATTTAACTTACCAGTGTTGGCTCTAAGATTACCATAGAAAATCAAAATTATAGAAACACAAAATTTATGTTCTTAAAAATAAAATATGCATTGACATGACTAAAAATTCAATTATACTATTGAAATGATAATCAAGTGCTCCCGAATACGTTTAATTCGTGACGTTTGAGCATATAATTACAAGTTCAAATTCATTTTTAGAACGCAAATTGGAAAAATACAAACTAAGATGTATCGGAAAATTCATGAACGACGAATACTCTCAAAGGATAGAAAAGGTAAAAAATAATAGTTGGTAGGTGTTTTTTGAAACTTGGTAAAACTTAACTACTTTGACTTTGTACGAAAAACTCTTCAGTACAAAAACATAATATATCATAAATATATACATATATATATATATATATATATATATATATATATATATATATATATATATA
>CM029361.1:18266252-18289906 GCA_017140985.1 Hormaphis cornu
CGGTTTTGGGTATCGGTTTCAAAACCTGTATTTGAATTTTTTCGGTTTTAGGTTTTGGTTTCAAAACCTGTATTTGAATTTTTTCAGTTTTCGGTTTTAATACAGGTATTTGAATTTTTTCGGTTTTGGGTATCGGTTTCAAAACCTGTATTATTTGAATTTTTTGATTTTCAATATTGGATTTGAAACAGGTATTTCAGTATTTGACAACTTTTTTTTCTGTATTGGCCACATTTACTTTTATTTTTTATAATACACAATACATTTTGGCAAATGTATTTTTATTATGAAGAAGAATTAAGTTTGAAAGTCAAACTCAAGTAGTAAAATGTTGAACTAAACTTTTTTCAATACAATTTAACGAAAGACCTTTTTTATTACTGCTTGTTTTACATTTTTTGGGGAAAATTTGACAAATAGTAATTACTAAGGGGTTAAATTTCAAAGTTCGGTTTGAGTTTGGTTTCACAATTAAATTTTGAATTCGCCTTATCTCTAGTCTAAACTACAAATTTAGTAATTAGTATTTACTATTTAGTTAATTTTTAGTGATAGATAAATAAATAGTAAATACACATAGATAGATAAATATTAAATATATATATTTTTTTATTGACTCGTCAATAATTGAAAAATATATATTTACTCCTTCACCTAAGTTTGTATTCAAATATTTCCAAAATCAAATAATTAAATCTGAAATTAAGTTTAATTAATGTCACCACCTGTGTATTCAATTATCCAAGAAAATAAGGCACAAATAAGAAAAAAAAACATTTATTAATAAAATTATTCAACATTAAATTTATTAGCCCTTAAAATCATGATATCTTCAACCATGTCTTCACTTAATTGCAGGGGTTGAAACCCTTTTGAATTTTTTCGGTTTTGGGTTTCGGTTTCAATACCGGTATTTGGATTTTTTCGGTTTTGGGTATCGGTTTCAATACCGGTATATGGATTTTTTCGGTTTTCGGTTTCGGTTTCAATACCGGTATTTGAATTTTTTCGGTTTCGGGTTTCGATTTGGGTTTCGGTTTTTCTATTTTTTCGGTTATACCGGTATTAATACCGGTATCGAAATACCGGTTTCAACCCCTGATATTTTATAATAATAGTTATAACTTTATTTTAATATTTTAAATTTTTTGTGCTTTGTTTACAGTTATATCAGCCGTATCGAATTTGTAATCGATTCGTTGTCATCATAATTTTAACCTTTTGAATGTTCGTTTACTTTAGAATTAAAATAAATCTGACAGATCATTTGCTAAACTATACACACATACTATATATAGATAATATATTGTGCTATATACATAAAGAATACATAAAAAAGTAAATTTTTGAGGAATAAAAAGCCAATTAGTTGTAGACCTGCAATAATTGTTATAACTAGGGTAATAAGTTTCAATTTAATAAATTCATTAATAATTTCTTTAAAAAAAAGCGCTGATTTAAACAAACAATGTGCAAAACAGTGTCTTTAGCTCCTTATTACTTACTGAAATAAACGCCTTGAAATTACTTGTTCGTGAATCGATGTTTCCGTAAGTAAATTTTGTTGCGTACCCACGCCCCTTATATCGATTGCAATATTATAATAACTAAATGTGTTACAGACGTTATAGTAAATGGTATAAAGGGTTTTACACAGGCAAATCGTGTGGCATATTGAACACGAAAATCAAAACCGATATTATTAACTCGGAAGAGGTGTGTGTTACCATATGAGTTGTGTGTTGACCGGTGCTAATAAATGTTATTTCAAAAACTAGTTTATAAAGAAATAGTGGCTCAATTATGCTCATAAACATTTAATAACATTTATGGAGTAAAAAAGTCGTAATAAATCAAATAAATAACTTATTGTGGTAACTTAATAAATAAATGAAAAAAAAAGACGTATTGTTAATGATATTCACTCCCACGAATTCATTTTATTGTAGTTTTAAACAACTGTTTAGTAATTCAAATCTACTAATTACAAAGCTGCTCGATTCATTGGATCACCTAAACGACTATACTTACAATCCAAAATTGCAATTTAAACTAATCCTAGAAACCACACGGGTGATTGCCTTAATCTATGGTATAATTTTGTTAAATTTATGAATTATTCAAATGAATATTACAAAATTTTGAAGTAAGAATATTGTGTAATATTCATGACCTAACATATTATACAACGCATTTCAATGCAGCTTCAATTGGTCAATACTATTATCATTCTATAGACAATTTTTTTCCATTTAATTAATAGCAGTACAAAATGTCCATAAAATGAATTTATAATATAAGGTTTCGTCCGTATTGAAATTTTAATATTTGTCGGCTACCTGCCACTTTGTTGTTAGAACAATGTGAATTTTGTTGAAAATATTAATTGGAAATGAATTACTATAACAAAAGAGTATAGAAAATAACGACAGTGAAAATTTACATTCCACAAGTTTTTATTTAGACCAAGATTTAGATCAGTTTCACTAGAAAAAAAAAAAGTTGAAATGCATTTTTTAAACATTACACGCGTTTAGTAATTATTATATTTTTCTTAGCTCTTAACGTATGTAATTGCATAGGTTTTTTGTATACTCCCCACTTAAGTTGTTGTAAATTTGAGAGGTCGCAATGGTGGCATCTCCTCAGCAGAATTTTTATTCCTCCGTTCTATTATTTACCGCTTCGAGTGTGCTTTTTACAGAATTGTGATAAAAATATTTTTAATTCTGAGAAAAATAAGGATTTTTCCGTTCCAAAATAATATTCTGGTTCCGTAACTATAGTTCTTTTGCAAGAATTATGCGTTTTTTTATTGATTTAACTAAAAATGAATTCAGTCGGAACAAAATCAATACTAGGTATAGCTTTCCTACAAATTATTCGTAAAATAGTTTAAGCTTATGAAGTACAAGTCGAGCAGGTAACTGTTTTTGGACGGCTTAATGGCTTGAAGGTACAGTTTGGCGTTATACATTACGTTTGAAATAAATGCTTACGAATGCTTTAAAGTTTTGACCGTGTTATTGAATACATTTTAAATTTCAAAAATCTAAGCTAAAAAAAAAAAAAACTATATGAATAATTGTTCGACGTTTTTTTAAAGTTCATTTTTTGCCCCGTTCTAAAATGTACTATAATAAAAGAGCTGAATAAATTCGAACGTGTATTCTCCACAAAATAATTTTGTAAAACATATTATAATTTAGGTTGAATTATAATCTCCTTATTTTAAGATTCTGTGTGACAAGCGAGGAATGAATTATTGTTTTTACAATGATGTTTTTTAATTTTCATCAAAAACTATTCGTATGGAATGAATACTCCGATTTTCAAAGTCAGGAACTCTTCTAAAATATTTATGGACTCCGGTGGTACTTTGTTTGAATTTTTTATAAATTTTTTACTTTTACCCCATTCAGGTTTTAATGCCGTTTAAGAAATGCTCCAATCGTTACGTTGAATAACACATAAAAGTTGGGATTTCGGATCTGAATTTAAATTTTATTTAAAGCATTTTTTGTTTATTTTCTGAGTTATGTGCCGAATACGACAAGAATGGCAAAATCGTCAAATCCGGCGTCAGAACGGTTATACCAACCTATTAAACTATCGTTATAAAATACTATTCGTCGTTTTCAATCTTTTGGGTTTTGGGTACTCTAATTAAGTTAACACGGCACACAGATAAGTACAGTACATGATAAATTATAAAACTTTAATTGTTTTTCGTGTAAGTACTACAAAATTTGAGATTGAATATGAAAACCAATTTTAAGGAAACAGTAGACTATCAGTGTCATGCATTTCCAAAGTTCTCTGTGCATTTGGTTGATACTACTATCTACCTACTGTGCTCTTTATTATAATAGTCGTTCGATTAACGACTAGAATTGTTGTTCGATATCGTTTTTAAGTATTTTAAAAATACGCCAGAGAAATGGAATTAGGTACTTTTCCTTTTTTTTTTTTTTAAATTACCAATGAATTTCCATTTTCTTTCAATCGCTTTTCGGTAATTAATTTTAGGGTTTTTGGAAAAACTCGCGGCGGAAAAAGCGCCTCTCTCGGCATCCCTCCTATCACACGATGCGAACTCAGTTTTTCCGACGGAGAACGCTCGTGGGAACCATAAAATCGTCGGAGCGCGCGCGTTTCCGGAAAGAATACGTCTGCGCCGATTCGACGCGCGGAAAAACAAAAATATTTAAAAAACAAAAAAAAAACAAAAAATAATTATAATATAAACCGAAAATCGCACGACGGTTATTATACATTGTAACCGTAGTACCTCCTATACGTGCGTGATGCGTAGGAAGAACTGGTATACGATGCGGTCGGATGCACGCGAGGAGAATGGCCGTCGGTTTTTTTTTCAAATTTTTATTTTTTAGCTATACAATGTATGCTATTATAATATATTAGTCGTATTATAATGTCGATCGCAGAGACGTCTGAAACGCGAGAAATTCCTATATTTTCCGAATGAACGCGAAAACGTTTTTGTAAAAAAAAAAAACTATAACGTCAGGATCAGTCTAGGTCGCGTTGGTAGTTTGACGAAATAGCGACTACTCTTTGGGTGGATAACATATTTTTTTATGATTAGACGTCCCAGAGAGGGCAGTCAAAGTGTTAACAGCAAAAAAAAAAAAAACATAAAAGATTCAAATAAAATATAATTTAAAGCCGAAATCCCAACTTTTTAGTACCATTCAACGTAAAGATCGGAACGTTAATTTTTTTACACGAAAACGACATTATAAACCCGATAATTAAGATTTTCTTTAGGATATAACTCAAACGCTATCTAAGAAACATAAAAAAAAAAAAATGTAAGTTAAATATAACCGGATTCCATAGACTTATCAGAAAAGTTACTGACATAACAATTCGGAACACTCGTTTTAGCGAAAAATGTGATCAAAGATGAAAAAACAGCATTGTAACATAATGAAAAACTACAAAAAAAAAAAATGTTTTATTTGTAACGTGTACAACGTGCTAGCGTACATATTAATTGCACACACAATGCAAGCGTGTATCATACATTTTCGGTTGATCTGACGACCTCTTGTTGGTGATCACTTATTTTATCTCCACCGGATTTGTCAGACATAGTTTGTTCGACTTCTTGCGCGTTTTTGGGTGCGTCACACGTCTAAGAGAATCATAGAATATGAACAGTGTAAATAATATTTTGAAACCCAATTAAAAGTTTTTGAAAAACCATTGTGGCTGTAGGTTTTTTTTTTTTTACATGGCGTAAATGTGTAAAGTATAATACTGGGACGCGGCGTACAATTTTAGACATCGTATTAATTTCACCAATAAAAAATCGTAACTCGTATCATAGTTACCGACGGTTTAAATTCCGGTTTTTTTATTAATAATTTTTTTTTCCAAATAACACTTTTGTCAGTATAATTTGAAAAACAAATTTTAAAGAAAAAAAGAACGATGAAACATAATTAAATTATTCTATTCTATATATTGTGTAATTATTATTGTTTTATCTACTTAACTGTTATAAAATTTTACGTCGAATAAGACACCTACGTACCAATCTTACATGATAGTATGATCAATCCATATAAAAGTAGACAAAATAAAATAATAATACTTAGTGTAAAACGTTTAAAACCAAGAATTAAGTTTACTTTGCTAGGTCGTAAATAACAAAGTTTTTAATTACGGATTTGTTATTAATGACGAATAAATTACAATATTTCTCGAACCTTTTGGGTATTTCTGATAAATAATTTAATTAAAATTTTTTTTTAACCTGTCTTTTTTATCGACCTGTATATATACCTGTAAAATCTAATTAAAAAAAGGCGGTTTTCACGTTTTAATTTTTAATCACTTAGAAATGTTTTCATTTTGTTTTAGCTAATTATTTTAAAAGTTTAATTTTCGACCCTGTTATAAACATTTTTTAAATGATTGGCTGTTTGAATTTAAAAGTATCGTATTATGAAAGACATAATTAACGTGATAAAATAGCAGATACTTTATTCCTGTATGTTATTTGTTCTGGGATATTTTTCATAGCATTTATGTTTGTCAAAAACTATAAATAACTGATAAATGTTATTGTTATAAAGTATAATATTAAATCACTTTTGATGGCTCTTCGCATACGTCTGGCACCTCTAGATGAACTTGTTGTTCGCATAACTTTTGTAGCACGGCGATACCTTCAAATAAATTGTATTTGCACGTCATTAAACAAATGTTTTAAAACAAAAATATTGAAATGATTTACGTGCACGAATATAGTTTAATTAATAACACGTACAGGACGTTTCAAACGATTAAATACTGAAAATTAACTCTTGCCCGTGTTTATGTTGCAAAAAACTAAAGGTCTTTAAGGATTACTTGTCATAAGTTATGTGAATCAGTTTACTTATCACAGTAAAGTGCACGTTCAATAAATAGAGTGTATTGTACTTTAAATAAATTTACATTATTAAAATTTGAACTGCGTAGGTACTAATAATAAAATAGATAGTTTATTTTAAGAAAAACGAAAGAAATTTGTTTTTGCGGTGTTAAATATTGCCTCTATAGCGAAGAAGTATACAACAGACATTAATTATAATTTATTATAAGACCTATAAATACTGTTTTATAATAATTTACAATTTTCGCCGCTAAATTATTAATACAAACGCTACTTTCTACTGAACTGGAAAAATAGCAAGATTTAGCATGTGTAGTTTGTGTGGATAACAAACGCTCACTGTGCATCCTATACATGTCTCAATTCATGTGGAAAACATAACATAATATTACGTTGTTCTACCGAAGAAATAAATAACAGGTCGTCTAGTATTCTAACTACACGAACCAAACGTGTACAACGTGAAACCTAACAGAATTTTAAATCTCACCTTCTTCTCTTTTCTCGCTGTATTTACATTCCCACGCGTCAAAAAGCATGTTGTAATACCTGGGACCGTCAAAGAACTGATGATATTCGTGAGACGTGGCAGTCGGGAATACCTTTTGAAATCTGAATAATAAAACAAAAATCATCTACGTGTTTCATCTTAAGTTCTTTAAGTAGGTATACACGTACGATCCGCTTTGAGTGAGCTCGTCTTCGAAAGTGACGAGATGACGAACGTCATCCGGCAACAGTTCGTCTAATATGCTGTCGATGTACTAAAAAACGAAAGAAAAATGCTGAATATGTAATTACGATTGAGAAAAATTTAACGATGTTTGCGTACTTCTTCTCTGGTTTTCACGTTCGTGTAAAAGCGATGTTTTTCTCGTTCTCTTGTCGACAAACTGAACGTGTACAGTCTTTTGTCATAACACAGAGGCGAGTTGATTCCCAACATCTTCAGCAAAGTGCTCTGTACAACAATATCAATAAACGCGCACTTGTTTTCGGTTTAACAATAATAATAATAATATAGGTACACATATATTATATATTGAGGTAGGTGTATTTATTGAGATCGTGGCATTTGTTTGTGGTTCGTTTTCACCGATTAAAACGGCCACTCACGTGCGTGTCGGGAGACATTTTGTTCGGTATGTGGTAACCGACCATGTTCATGAGGTCTTTAATCATTGGCCCCTTGACGGCCAAATCGAGCGGAGAGGACGAATGTAGAGACGGGGATATGTTGACCTGCCGTAAAAAAAAAAACAAAAAAAAAAAACACTTTCGAAACAAACTTCAAGTCGGATTGATTAAAATATACTTCACCTCCAGTATCCAAGGCTTCAGAAACTCGTCAAACAGTACGTCGATTCCAAACAGCTCGTACGCGTTATATCTGTTGTTCAGATTCGAGCGGCACATTTGACTTATGAGCGATTCACCGCTGATGAGAGTTTTCACGACCAAATCAGCCAGACCGTCCCACAATTTTTTCACGTCGATTTTCCGCTCTTTTTCCATGTAGGTCCATAACGATCGTAGCGTCCTGGATCAATGCGAGTTTTCGGATAAAACAACGAGATACCGTGAGTTCCGTTTTGAGCGAAAAAAGTGTTAAAATATGCCATTAAGACGACGTGTACCTACACAACAGGTGTTACGTACCATTTGTGGCCTTGACAAGCGTCGGCGTCTTCGTTCTGAGTGTACTGGCTGCTGAGCCGGTTAATACTGTAGTTGGTCAGATGCATGTACCGATCGCTTATGGTGGCCAGGTCGGACGAGTATTTGACTAAAAAAAAAACACAAAATCGAAATTTTCGCAATCGATAGTCGACCGTTTGGGTCACGCGCGACAGTATACCCGAAGCGAATCTTACGAGCCCATTGTCGTACAAATACAGCCGAAGCGGATCGACCGAAGTGACCAGAATGTACAGTCTCAAATCGAACTTGGTGTCATTGATCAAGTACGGATTGTCAATGTACCGCTGTACGACCAACGGCACTTTCTTCGGTATCTGGTTCCATTTGGATATCACGCGAATTCCGGATCCTCTGGCGGACGCTGGCTACACGAAAAATATTATACGATTCGACCGCAGTTACCGAACGTTCACCCGTTTTCGATATCGGTAACACTTTGAAAGCGATTTAGTAGCCCGAGTATATAAATGCGATGGTCTAAACTCTAATACGATCGCGTACAAAACGCGGTCTAGAGGTTGAAAAGAATAAGCCTCGTTATCCTACCAGCTACAGCGAGAATTTTATTTCATCGCGATAGTGTGTCTCCGGATCAATAGAATAAGATTCTTTCGTTTTAAACCGGTGTCTGTTTTTTTCCGCAAAGACTTTCTTGAGTTAACACCCGAAATCGGTGGCTCACAACGGTTAACTTTTTCGAAACAAAACACAAATATACGCGTATCGCGGGTGTTGCGGAATCGAATTCCGAAGTCGGCAGACGACGTACTTACGGGTTTCACGATCCATTTGTCCTCGTTGCTCTTTTCCCAAACTTGTCGCAAGACTTTGACGTCTTGTGGCAGTATGTACGACGTGGGTATAAAGCCGAACTCGTGTTGACCGTATTTCAACATGAGTCTGTGCAAGTTTCTCCACAGTCGGTCTTTTCGTCCGATTTGAAACGTTCCCGGGAAATGATTGAGCTTTTGCTGCTCGCGTAGCGTTTTGAAACACAACGATTTCATGTGTTTTCCCCAAGTACCGACCCAGTCGTTTGACTCTGGGGGGCAAAAAAAAAAGAAAAAAATCGTTTTTACCGCACGTTGAACGGTTAGGATTATAGCGAAGTAATCGTTTTGACGATACGCGAAGAGAGAAACTCACGAGACAAAGGCAACATCATCAGCTCGTTGGGCGGAGGAGTGACGCCGCAAAACGCGTCGACAATGTGAGGCGTGACGCCAAAATTATTTTGCAGTGAATTCGTGTTTTGAATCGACTGATCTGTGGGCACGTCGTTCGGGTTGCTGAACAAACTGTGCTCACTCCTGACCATCTTGAAACCACTATTTTGGATGGTTCGCCGCACCACGATCGGAGTTATGGAACTCAATTTCCATTTTAGCAATTTCTGCAAAGGCAACGGGAACGACTCGCCTTTAAACAAAAATAAAAATATCGGGATATACCGCCGACATAGGTAGGTACACCAATTTACAAGTGTTAGATAGGTGTATATGCGATCAGAGTCGATTGGAACGGTTCAATATACACAACAAAAAGTTTACCTCTTACGCCGTACGAAGAAAATCTAATGTAAGGAGGCATGTTCGGGAACAAACTGGGTCTCAGAGCTGAGTGAAATTCAGAGATGAGTTTAAGTTTCGGAGTACCTGTAAAACACGTCATTATATTATAATAATTGTGTTTTAGTTTATATGGTTGGTTTTTATTAAAATGCTAGCTGATACTGGAAAACAACTGGTCAAAAACCGTTTTGTTGTTGTGTTCATCTGCAAAATTGTCTTGTTTTCTATTTTTGTCGAGGGTTTTCACCACGGGATGTTTCAAATTTTTTTGCACGTCTACAACAAAAAACAAAAAATACGATACCAATATTGGCGATGCGTATCCATACAGTGAAATTGATGAAGTACTTATGAACCGTCCGGTTCATATTGGTCGACGGAGATCAGGTTAGTATTTTTTTTCTAATTCTAAAATAAAAAGTTCTCAGAAGTCGATTTATCAACAAATTCTCGTGGTTTTTTAGGCTTATAAGCATGAATAAATACAGTGATACGCGTTGTAAATAATTGTTCTTGTAAGTATTTGACTTACAATCAGACCCGGCTTAATTTTTTTATTATGATTATAAAATTTGGTACGTAAATAAAGAAAACTAATCTTCATCCACCTACTGATTGCACGAAACTTCGAATTTTAAATGT
Organism: Hormaphis cornu; assembly: GCA_017140985.1. Lineage (NCBI taxonomy): Eukaryota > Metazoa > Arthropoda > Insecta > Hemiptera > Hormaphididae > Hormaphis > Hormaphis cornu. The sequence goes on from CM029361.1 coordinate 18,276,576, forward strand.
ATGAAAACACAGATTTTGTTCGAATACCTATTATTATACCTATTATTATAATAATGCGTTGAAAACAATTTGTTAAATTGTTTCCTTAGGCGCAAATAGAATTTAAAAATGTTTGGGCGCTAAAACAAACTAGTGTTTACAACAATTTTGATCGGAACATAAACATCTCTTGATTATTCCTCCGAACGAATAGTGTTGATCCGTTCCAGATGGTGATTGTTTTTTAGTTTGATAACAAGAATTCGATAGTTATATTATTGACGCTATTCGTACTAGAATAGTATAGCTTTTTGTTATGGCTGTTTAAGCCATACTTATAAATTTAATACGATATCTTCGAATTGATAAATATTTCAAAAATTACATATCAAACTGTACCTACCATCGGTTAAGATAAATTGGACGGCTTATGCTTTAATAATATTTTTATACTTGATCACTACTAATAAAAGCTTCACAATTAAGTTTGCAATACATGTTTGAATATTCGGCATAGGGCCGTTAATTTAAGAGTTATTGAGAAATTTTTCGATAACACCTACTTGAATATAATTGGTAAGAAAAATAACTAAATTTAACTAGCAAATAACCATTATCTTATAATATAATGAGCAAAAATTGAGATACGATTTTCTTCGTAAAAGAATACCGTAAACTAGCATCAAAATTTTAACACAAAACATCAATTCAAGACGTGTAGGGCACTATCTATTTAGCGGATAAGTGCCAATATCCAGAACAGGTGTTAACCGATCAGCATAGACGAGCACGAGTAGACGACGTTGGGAAAAAATCGAGGTGATAATTTATAATTACTCTCTAGCATTAACTCCATGGAAGATTTTAACAATAAGCTGAAATAAAATTATTCATCCGTAATAATATCATACGATTTTAGTCGATGTACTTGACAGAAATATATCATCGTATCACCCTCGGCTTACTGAACGTTATGTTTTGCGTTTCGAGTTATTTTTTTACCATTTTTGCCAGACGACGACGATTGTTTTTTGTAATCAACACCACCGTCGTTGTTACTGAGAATCGATGTATTTTTTGGCTTAACGCGCCTATTGACGTTTTCCATAAACTCCGTGCTGTCATCAAGTTCTTTGACCATCACCAACGTTTCCTTCGTGTCTGGAATATTTTTCACGAGTGCAAACTCGTTTGGCGTTTCTTTCATTTCAACACACGTCTGAATAATCGTAGAAGTAGGTTTTGTACGCGTTTTCTGATCGAGAACATCCGCTAGATCTTTGCGAAGCGGATGGACGCTCGCGAATGGATATGGGCCACCTGCCTTCTGCGTTGAGTTTGTAGAAACGTGATGTTTAGGAACCATCATTGAAAATATCTAAAAAAAGTTCTATACGTCATTGGTTAACTCAGTAATCGGTCGGTAGTCGCAGTCAGACATCATAGTGATTTACAACGAGAGTGAAAAGAGTAAAAAAAAAAAATCATTGGCTTTGGACCCTTTCCAGACCGAGAAAGGTACCACCATTATGGATCATGTTATTATGATAAACTTTGTGTCGAAATATTTTAGAAGAAGTTCGTATGAAAACTTATAAAAATATTGTCTCACAAACAGTTTAATGGGACCAATTCAAAGAATATATAATTTTTACACAATCTCTCTGTCTTTATTGTAAGGTTAACTCGAGGTTGAAAGGGTTAAAAGTACCAACGTGAAATTCTGAATGTTTTTTTAGAAATCCTGTACTCACAAATTTCAAGCATTGTTAAGATTTTCGGGATATATTTACATTTATTTGTCTAGGTATAAATTATTTAGATACCCATTACACATCTCTATTATCTTATCAAGATATTTTCAATTAGATTTTGGCTAACTGTTGTAAGTGAAAACGTGTTGGGCTAGCTAGATGTTTATCTAGATAAATAAATTTATGACTCTTAAATGTAAAACATTAAAACGGTTTAAAACACTAAACATTTTTTATTTTTGAAAAAAAAAAAATTACAATTGAGACGTATAAATAATTTGTACTTTTATATTTCACCATTAATTGTATAGAATAGAATTATCGATTGTTCTAACTTACTGCGAAATGATATAATTCTACTTATTACTTTTAAAACAAAATAATATACTTGATTCATGACGATAGAGTATACATAAAATTGTGCATAATATTGTGTTTACTGAATAATTAGTTACCTACAAAAATATATAATTGTATCAATTCATGAAATATTAAGTGTATGACCAATTTAAATCAAACAAACAGAATTACGTAAATTTTTCAAAAAAGACCAAACCATAGTTGTAAGCTCTGTGGTTACAATGATAGAAAAACTAGTAAAATATTCATTGACGCACTTGCAGGCGCAGTTGATTAAAAAATTATTGAAATTATTATGTGTTAATTTCAGGGAAATATTTTTTCTTTTAAAAAAAAAAAAAAAAAATGTTTTAATTATTTGTTAAAATTTGGTTAAATGTTACTGATTATCTAAGTTTGTTATATTTATTCAACAAAATATAAAAGATTTCATAAGAAAACTTTTTGACGCACTGGGGAGAGAGTAACATGACAAACATTTTCAAATTTTTATCGAGTTGAAATTCCTATTACATTATATAATTAGATAAAACGTATTTTCTAAATTTAATATTTAGCTAAATCGGCTAGCTATCAAGATCATTTTTCTAGTTTTATTTTCATACTTTTCAAAGTATTTTAATATAAGAATTTCGTGGTATTTTAAGTTTTATCTCACGCCTGAGATCGGTGTTATCAGCTCGCAACCGTGAAACATATTTTTTCAATGCAATCAATACTCTTTAACGCGAAACAAAATCACTGTGAAATTAATCTTTATCGAATGATCTTTTTTGTTTTATTTTGCTTTTTTGTCGATCGACAGCTTATCTCAGTAGTTTTGTACTCGTAAACGAAAAAAATGTAAAATAGTTGATCGATTTATCTACACAATATTCACAAAAAAGAAGATTTGTTCTCCACTTTGTGTTTAGGTACTCTGTTAATAACTAACTTTACGTTGACGTTCAACAGGTGGTGGTCTCGGAAGAACGTCGTCGTTGTCGTCGTCGTATTTTTTAACCGTTGTACGATTGATTTTATCGATATAAATGAGATCGTCCTGAACCGAAACGTTTTCGCTTTTGTCTCGTTTTTTCAAATAGTTGCGATATCGAAAAATTTTGTAGGACGCGTCAGTCGGTTCATTCGGATCAAGTTTTGTTCTTCTCGCTTTTAAACCAAAGCACACATTTAATTTGCTCGTGAATTAAAATATATTGATCAAATTACTCTATTATTAGCAAGTTTTAACGAGCAATTATTACTTACCGGTTGAATGAGAAGAATCGTCTAACGTAGGATCAGTGTCCAAAATCGGATATGGACGTAACTTTAGCAGTCTTTCTAAATTTGTCTGCATCGCAGGACGTGTATCGCTTTCACTGTGTTCGTGGTTGTTCTCTTTAGTCGATATTGAGTCATATCGAGTACTGTACATTTTACTTTAACTCGCAATTTTGTTCTGCAATCGTCGGTATAGTGTTAAAACGATCAAAATTTTAGACTATAAATGTTCGTAAAAAAAAAAAAAAACTGTTTTTGTCTCTATATGTGTATTATGAAAATCGGATACAACGGAATTGAATTTGTCGTTCAATATTAAAAACAATAAGACCGGAAGTGACAAGAGTTAAATGTCAGTAAAATGTTTGAGTTTTTATCTTATGTATAAAAGTTAATGGAGTAAAATATACAAGATTGTTACTGCCACATCTGATTTCGTGAAATAAATCCAGATCGTCATAATTTTGATTAAACGATTCCAAAATAAATTACGTAAATTTAGGTTGATTAATGAAAAATCGAGTCGAGTTTAAATTCAAATACATTTAAAATTAAGAATAGTCCGTTCATTTAAAAAAGTGAAACAAACTTATTTTTGTCCAGTTACGTCGTTAGTAAAGTACAACACAAAAATGAGGTGAACGAATCAAATTAAATTTCACTCGAAATCATCAATTTGATTCGTTAAGTGACTAGCGCGAGTAAAACATAAAAAAATTTCGTACTCTTGTCTTTATTATGAGACATACTCGTATGTAAGTACTTAAATCTTATTTTTGAAAAATCAAGAACGACATAAAAAAAATGTTTTTAAATATTCCAGTAAATTGGACTAAATTGCATGTACCGTAAAAAAGGTAACATATGGTCAGATATGTTCTCGAATTTTTTAAATTTAAAGTTACTTTCTTTTTTATTTCACTTTTAAAAGAGCTATCAAAGTGAAACCACTCTAAACGTGCATCTATACGATGTTTAACGTAACACCGAAGTTATCCCATTTCACGAATAAAATACACAAAATATAATTTTCAGCAGAACATAAAATATGCGTATCAAACTTACCACATATTACGGTACATTTGACGTGTTTTAATTATATGTTTATCAGGTTAAGAAAAAAAAAACCAATAAACAATCGACTTGGTTTAGTCACAACCATAAAATGCGTTCCTATGATTGACTCATCATTTTGGATGACGTTAATTTTTGAATATTATTGAAATTGGGTAACTAAATTTGATCTGTACTCGCAATATATTGTATGTAACGACGAAAAGTCAACGGAACAAAAGTAATCACGAAAATATATTTTTCGAATTTTGTATGTGGACGTAATACTTACAGTGTTTGATGAAACGGACTCGATATTAAAAAATTGTTAGTGTATTATGTACTGATTTATAAAATAAATGATAAAAATTTTTTTCAACTAAAAAACTGAAACAATTTTTATTTAAAATGTTTGGATAAAAACACGAACGCGTTCACCATGGTTGCGAAAAAACTACCTACTAAAAGCGTTATGATGTTTTCATAACATATTATTTGGAGAATTTTTCTTAAGTTTATAACGGATAATTTAAACACTAAAAAGTAGTCGGCGATGATTTTAAATCTCTTCGAAATGGAAACACGACGTGACGACAAGAAATAAACACTACGGTGTAGAATAGACGAAACGTTTACAAGATTATTTAATGCGCGGACTGTTTGTGGAGAAATCAACAAACGATATCATAAAACCGAATGGAATTTTTTAGTAAATTTCATAATATAATGATTAATGCGAGAACGATTTTTGCGTTTACACTGTTCAACGGCACGTTCAATAATTATTTTTGTTTACCTATTTGTTTTTCACAAACATTTATCTCAAAATGCTTATAAAAAAAAAAAAAATTGGTCATTAAAGTTTTGGATCCTATGGATTGCGAAAATAGCTCCCAAGTGCTGAATAATTCTGCAAACATACAAGATAGGAGTTTTCCCTTCATCGCGTTTCTATTACCTGGGATGATCGAATCGCGGGAGTTTCACTCTTGAAAATTGAACACCAATGGAGGGCTGAACCAAGACGTAGACTCCAAAGTGACAAATATGGGTATAAGTGTATTAAAAAAAAACTTCTCCGAAAAAACTGTTCAGATAAATGGGTCAAATAAAATTTGTTCCTATATACTCGTAGTTTATGAACTGCATTACAATTTTAGGGAAGTATTTTTAGGAAAGAAAAAAAAAAGATTTCTTTAAAAACAAACATAAATCACTGTACTTTTTGTTAACATACAACGATTCTCCTGTATCCGAACGTGGAACAAAAAAATTCAATCCAACACATACGAATCGATCCCGAAATAAAGTACGCTTCATTTGAAATTGTGTTGATAAGCGAAGAAATAATTTGAGTCGAAATTTAAATTACCGAATCAAACTGACTAGAAGCGTACGCCGTTAAGTTCGACGTGTAACTTTTAGCTAAGTCGTCGGTGCGTCCTGCACACGGCGACGACCAGGGAGGCGATTAGATTTTTCCGAATTTTCCATTTTACCGGAGGAAAACATTCAGGGTACGGTCGGGGAAATACGAAAAGTTACAAAAGTCGACAGTATATACATATATAAATACAATAACACCAAGCGCGCTTTTGACGTACGGTTTCCCGACATGTGGCAGCGCTATTGTGCGTGTGTGTATTGTTTGAAAAAAATAAAAAAAATTGTTTAATAGTAAAACGACAATGCGCCTGCACTCGCCTGACCCTCTCACCGTTTCCGACTGTATATTTTACATACAGTTTAAACGTCTATTACTTCATATCATAATAGTACCTATCTGCGTGGATGCCATTGTTTTTTGTCAAAAGCACGTCGCGCGCACTTCAGAATCGAAAAGGGGAAAACGAAAAAAAAACCCTCGCTAAACTGCTTCAGGTACCATCTAAAAGTGTATCGCATATTGTAACAAAAACGATATTATTATTTGACAAACGAGATTTGAACACGCATTATGTGTAAAACCCGATAAACGCCAAGGGGTTGTGCGCTTTCGCGAGTTTAAACGCGAACGATTGTCGTTAAAAGCCTAGAGAGTGGTTTGATTATTTGACGATTTGCAATGCGGTGGTTTTCGACTAGAGTCAATCAATTAGTTTGTAACACTGTTTAACACCCGGTTTAGAGTTAAAATACTCGGGTGAAACTATGGTTACGAACCGGGGATTCTCCAAAGTTTCAAGGCGGTCATTTTCCGATTCTTAGCGATAGTTGACATTGACTTTACAATGACGTGTGTTTTTTTAAATTATTTTATTATTTTATTTTTGTGTCTGTGACATGCACAGAACCTAGGATATTGCTCCGACGTTTGAAACGTTTTCTGAAAGTCCTACTTTTATCCTTGATGCAAATGTTCTCAGCGTTTTGCCAAACGTTCAATTCCAAAAAGGTTCTACCAAAAAAAAAAAAAAAAAATATATAAAAAACGGCGAATAAATAAATAAACAACTAAAATTTGACACATAGCAACAATAAATAAACAACAAATAATAGAGTTTTCATTATAGTGCCAAGGATATTGTTCTGATAATGAGAATTATACACAGGGTTGTTTTTTTCATAGACTTAAAGTTAAAACAACGTAGCGCCAACTGCAAAAATGTAAAAAAACTGTTTTTTATCGAAATAAAAAGCAGCTCAAGGTGTTTTATAGACTAACTTATTTTCATAATGAATAAAATGTAAAAAAAAAATTGGTTTGAATAATATCGAAAAGTGTATAAATTAAAATAATATAGTTTTGTAATAGTCATTTAAAATAAAATAAATCAAAATAACTAAATTATTTTTTTATGCTTATAATAGCAACTCTCAACAATAGTTTATGACAAGAAACTGAAATTTTATGCTATTAAATTTCTTTGTACCAATAAACATGAGTTTTTCCCAATTTTATATCAAACAATTTTATCTTTTTTAACACCTAGGTTTTAAAAATATTGCATTCGTTTTCGCATAAAAAAAACAAAAAATTCAGCGTTAAAATGCCCACATTTGCTGTGTGTTTAGTTTACATTATTAATTTTCATTTAATTTTAATGATTACAGTTTGACCTATAATGAAAAATTTATGGCGCACCTGTGTTTGCATAGTTAAGTCATGAACGAGTCATATTATTATTTTAAATACAATTGTCGATACCATGTCTGTTTTAGTTCTAAGTACTATTATACGTTTACTGTTATTCATTTGGAATAACTAAATTTTAACAAAATACAATTTAAATGGCATTTTCTAAGAATATTTTTTCGATAATAGTATGGATTCACCTAGTTTTGCTAATTTTTATCACTGCATCTGCTGACCGAAGTAAAAAAATAGAAGGTATTGTACGATTTCTAAAATAGTTATCATATCCGTTTTTCTATTATTGTAGATTTAAGTATAAATTTCTTTACAATGATTAGTGAACAATATTTTTGGTAATATAATTTTCTTTGTGGTGAAAATAGCTGTTCCTGATTTTTTTAAACGTCTGTTTAACGTGTTTCATTATTCGTGTTGCAGAATAGAAAAAAACCGTTTAAATTATTCCGTTAATCTGTACCTGTTTTAACCTCTTTGGGGATTAAATTTTGGCGTTAGTGCATTTTGGAATGAATCATTTACAAATTTTTCATACTAATATCTTCAGCGGTTATGGCTCAGAAATGATTCAAGAATGTCCGAATAAAAAAATTTGTTTTTTAATTTTTTTACATAGTAGGTACCTACTTATTTTTTTTCTGATGAAAATGTTTCTGTTTTTATACATGTCAATGCATTGTTTGTGCTGAAGATGCCAATAAGTGTCAAAAAAAACCCGATCGAAAAATAGATTTTCCTTTTTTACCAAGTAAAGGGTGTGATAGTTTTAAGATTAGTCTCTTGATGATAAAATTAAATTATACTGAACAACTTGTATGTTATATTATAGTGTCAGCAGTGATTATGACTCGTAAATCATTTAGAAAATTTATTAAAACTACTTTTTATCACTTTATTTTTCCTTTAAAAACTTTTTTGGGTTAATGTTGGGAAATTTGTTTTATGTATGAATGATGTGAGAATATGTGACCCGAAAAAAACCACTTTTTCTATTATACTGTGTATTCTAAACCCACTTAGATTTGAATTTTGGAAAATTTCTTCATATCTCACCTTCACACCGTTAGAAATTATACGATCCAAATCTCTAGTCTTTATGTCCAGAGACTTGATGAAGAGGCGAGTGAGTAAACGAGTTTATAGTTTATATTTTTTATTTAAAACATTTTGTTTCATAAAATGAGATACTATTTGACAACATCTATATGAATTATCGAGTGTATTAACACAGATTCATGTTAATATTATAATATTTTATGCAGCATAAATATTATGTATTTGTCATTCGACATCTCATTTGGTTTGATTCTAGATGTAAAGGATTGTATCCGTAAGTAATACTTTGCATTTGTTATTATAAATCTTATTTATGTTAATAAATGAGTAGTAACAATCATTGTTTTACACGACAAGACTATTGATTAGACATAAGTAGTGAAAAAGTTCAAAAAATTTTAACATCCAGGGAATCGTTTCGACCAAAAAGTTTTGAACTGACAGTATACAAAATATTTCGCTGGAAATTATTAAATATAGGTATTACTTTAATGAAAATTAAAGGAAGATTTATTACATTGCCGATCGAATTAATCAAAATTTGTATAACTCAAGGAGTTGTACCTACTCGAACAAACTATTCTATTCAGACTTAAAAAAATAAAATAATGTGTATTCTGTGTGAAATCTTAAATTTTAATGGCATAAAATTTTATTTTATACCTATAAAATATAATACAACCCACGGAAAAATTGTTTTTCGTACATGTAAGAATATTGTGATAATGCGTCAAATCATAAGAATGTGTTTGCTGTGATCAAAAAATGTTTTCTGTAAAGATATTGTCAACGTTCAATGTTGTGAAAACGATATGTTTGATTCATGTTGATTTTCTTACAACAAATAAATAATCATTACTTATTAAATATACCTACATAATTAAAAAAGACACTTTATTTAAAAACTAACGAACACTTAGGACTCTTCGGGAACAACCGAGAACACATGCTTAATGTTTGTTGTGTGTACTTATGTGAAAAATCGAATAATAATACTCGTCCATATAAGATTACAATATAATATATAACATAGAGTAGTATAGAGGTGTCGTTAACTAAGATAGCCGTGTTACAAATTTAAGCCAACTTGTCGGTCATCGAGCCCAAAAAGGAGTCGGTTAAGAATAAGGTTTTCCGTAAGATGGCGATGTACTTAAACAAACATTGACATCTAAACGAGCCCGATCTCTACATAAGGTCAGTACCTTTTCTTTTAGATAGAAAATTGGCTCAAAATGGTACTTTGGAAATGTCATTTTTCGATTTAGTTTTTTAACGCGACGGGAAAAGCCACAGAAAAATTGCGAAAAACCGCTAAAAACGCCATTTTGTCAACAACGCGTATAGTTATTTCTCCACAATTTCAAAAATAATCGTCGAGGATTGCTGAAATTTTAGACAATACTGTATCTATGTACTGTACAACTTCCAAACAATTTCAAAAAGTTTCATTTGATTTTAGGCTATCTATAGCCGTTTTAGATTCTGAGCGAAGCGAGGAAGCTATTGATTTTATAAAGATATGTTTTTTTATTTTGTTTATTTTTTTTTTTTTTTTTGTGTCTGTGGCACGTGTAGCTCGCTCCTAGGGAATTGCTCCGATCTTCAACAACAGTACCCCTTTCCGGTAGAGAATATTATATCCTTGGTGCATTATTGATCGTGTTTTTTTGAAATTTTCAATTCCAAAAAAGTTTTTCAGAAAAAACAAAAAAAAAATTTAAGAAAAAACGGAAATAGTACGGAAAACGCATTATAGACAAAATCAATTTTGTTAATTGGTTATCATAACTCCCAAAATAATAATTGAAAAGACTTGATATTTTACACAATGTTAACATTGGTAATGTACAGGTGTGAGGGAAATTTTAAAACATTTCACAAATTTTTGAGCTAAATATAGAACTTGGAAATTTTCAAAAATTTCCAATTTTATTGTCATTTAATTTCAATAAAAACTTAAATTTTCCAGAAAAAGTTTTAAAATTTAATACAATGTTAACAACATATATAACTGTTGGTAACTAAAAAATTTTAAAAATCGTTAGTCACAATTTTTTTTTTATAGTGGTTTTAATTCTGAAAATTGGCCGAAATTTGTCATTTTGTGTTTTTTGTTTTTTTTTAAAAAAAATTGTAACTTACACAATTTTATTGTTTAAGAATTAAAAATGTAATATGTTATGTAAAACAAATTGTCTATAAGTATACAAAAATTTCAAAAAAATCGGCCCAGTAGTTTTCAAGAGCGTACAAGAAAAGTGTCGATAAAAAGGTGCGTCACACTATAATATTATGTATATTGTTTGTTAAATGTGTGTCGCGCTGGTTCGAATCCCGGAAAAAAGTTTTTTGCGTTTTTTTTCAAGTATTTTTTTTATTTTCAAACCTCGTAATTAACATTTAACCCACATTCCATTATCCTATCGAGCTGAAATGTCGCATACAGCATTGTTTAGGATGACAACACATTATGAAAAAGTCTGTAAAGGGAGACCCCGACGGGCTAGGTTTAAGTTTTTTTTTTTATTTTTGTGATCACTATTTCTAGTAAAAAAAATGCTCCAATTTTAACGTACAACACCTCAAAAGATATATAATTGATCCGAGATGGTACTTTATTTGAAACGTTGATTATTTTTTGGTTCTGAGGAAAAAACGAAAACGGTCAAATTCCCAAAAATACTCCGTTTCACTTGAAATTTATATATGACATTAAAAAGGATTTAACATGTTATCTGCTTAGTTTTCAAACTATTTTGATCGTTTTTAAGGGAGTAATTGAACTCGGGGGAAACAAATAATTACGGGAAACGTGTTTTTTTCACATCGTTTTAGATGTTTTTGATCATAACATCCAAATTAAAGATTGGATCAAGCTGAAACTCTTACACAATACCAAAATAGGAATGATACAGATTTGACATGTGTATTTATTGTTAAATTTGTTTTTACCCCGACGTATACTAGATAGCTGAGCTCGCTCAGAATCGTATTTTCGAAGGCAATGATTTATCATTGTTATCAGAAATTAATTAATGCGTTTAAATCACAACTTCTAAACTAGTGACCCACCCAAAGCGTAGTCGCTACCCCGTCAAACTACCCACGCAACCTAGACTGATCCCGGCGCTTACTTTTTTAGATTTTGAGGTTTTTCATTCATAAATGGATTAATATTGGGTTTTTTTCCTTGAAATTTGAACAAATCTTCAGTCGTACATTATTCTAACTACTTTCCGAAATTGACGAAAATCGCACAATTTTTTGATCTGTCGATATTGGTTTTAAGATTTTTAACGACATATTAGATTTCATTGAAATCGCGTACATAGTTAGTTCTCCGTTTTATTGTTAAATTTAATCTTTATCAGGGCGTATACTAGATTACTCGGCTCAATCGTTTTTTCGAAGGCAACGGTTTATCATTGCATTCAGATATTATAAATAGTACGTTTGAACCACAATTCCTAAACCGGTGACACATTGTAGTCGCTATTCCGTCTAACTACCCACGCGACCTAGACTGATCCCGGCTCTTTTTCAATTCTAAGTAAAGATATTGATAGAATTTCTTTGGTTATCGGTACGTTGATATCGATTACCACGAATTGCACTGTGGTGTCCTCATAGTACTTATAATAATATTTTTTTTAACTATAGAAAACTACCGGGAAGATTTTTTTTTTTTTATTAAATTAATACATTTTCGAACGCAAAAAGGAATTATTTTGTATACCTACTATAAAAAAAAACTTGTATACCTAATCGTACCGTTTTCAAATGTTTAATCGAACGTATTAAACAATAAACATTGATAAGATAGTTTAACGTTTGTATATTATTACAATAAAAATCACAGACAAGACACATTTTCAATAATTATGATTACATTTTGACTGTATAATTATGTTCGGTGTTTATTTTAGACTATACGGGGTTATCGTGCACCCCCGAAAACGATTATTTAATTAATCGCCTCCTAACATCCATTGTTCATTGTTTCCTGTTAAACGGCATACAACTCTTTAAACATTTACGAACACCACTCCCGGTATACTGTGTGATCTGAAATAAATATTGATTACAATATAGGTGTTACTGACGAGTTTTCTTTTTAGTTCTATCATATTATAATGAATTTATGGCCCAAATTAACGGCTAAAAAATGTCAATACTATAATATATTTCTAATTTTATATCAGGTCATATGGCAAAGTATTGTGGTACTTATCGTAAATATTTTTTTTTATTTTTTATTTTTCGAAACGTAAATAATATTAAAAAAAACAAATCAGTACATTTAATTTATCATACATTACAGATAAATTTTAATTCAAACCATTTATGCATAGCCGGTAGTTATTTTTAATAATAGTTTTGTAAGTACCGTGTATCGTAGAGCTATTCTGGTTTTTTTAAATAAAACACAGAATAGCCTATCTCAGGGGAGGGGGGGGGGAACGAATTATCCGCTCCCCGAGAAAAAACTTTAATACCAGTACTTCGAATTGCTTCTATATTTCGAATTATCGAATTGTGCCTATTATTGATGCGTGTCCACTTTGAAAGCCAATACCGAAAACTTTCCATTCTGAGGAACGAAATCTAGTGATAGTTTTCATGACGCAAAACTAATTTAGGACCATTCAAACGATTGCAATATATTTTGTCAATTCCTACGTTAAATTATACTGCGGGTGACGAAATAAGTGTGACATGTCACAAATTTGATTTAATCAGTAGGTACAAGTACAACCAGTTGCAAT
>CM029361.1:18290006-18316959 GCA_017140985.1 Hormaphis cornu
GGGGGGGGCGATGGGGGCGATCGCCCCCCCCATTGCCCAAGATTTTTGTTTGTAAATACTAAATAGTATTATACATTTATGTTGAGAAAATACTACATTTTAAATTATGTGCCCATCTTTCATTTAAATTAATACATCGATAACTTAATCATTAAAATCTGATGTATTGTTAATAGGTAATAATATAATAATATAATGTTAAAAATAAAATATTTTCGTTGGTCGTAATTCGTGACAACAGATTAAAAATACGTTATCGCTGTATAGTGTGCGGGCTGCGGGTATAGACAAATTAATTAATATTAAATATGTCTATGTATATTGTGTTCGGATTATTCTATAATAATATTATAACCATCTTGATAGCTTGTTAATATAATGTACATTGTATAATAGTACCTATAGTTTTCGTAGTTAAATAATATTTTGTACATTTATAATAATATTAAATGCGCTCATTCGCGTTTAGTCTGTGATATTACGCACTTCATAGTTTCATACGTAAAAGTTTTATGACGGATCACTTTTGATTTTTGCAATATTGTTCTGTTCATTTGATAGTTTAGTCGTTAAGTGTTTAATATTATTTATTTTTCTTTGTTGTATATTAAGTGAAACATTAAAAATATTAATATGAGTAAAAGAACTACTGATCAAAGCTCGCTTTCTTCGTGGTTGATAAAACGACCAAATGTGTCTACTACGATTGACTGCAATAAAACAAATAAATTAGCAAATTGTTTGAATGAAGTATTATTAGATTCTTTAGAAAAAAAACAAACTTCAAAATTAAATGACGATAAGATTAATTTACCGCCTACTACAAGTAATTTAAACGAATTTACGAGTGATATTAATGATATAGGTTATTTTTTAAAGAATACATTTTCAAAAATTCCTGACAACATTAAGGTAAAATTATTGGAACTACCTAATATTCCTAAAGATGATTTTATTTACCCATTCTCGACTCACATAAAGAAAAATAAGGAGGAAAGAAGGTTCTTAAACAGATCACATTTTGAAAAATACAAATGGCTTGTGTATTCTTATGAAAAAAATGGTGTTTTCTGCAAATATTGTGTATTATTTAGTAACAAAGGTGGAAAAGATAGAGCAACACAATTAAATAAATTGGTAAAAGAACCACTAAATAAATATGCAAAAATCTTAGGAAAAGATGGTGATTTTGAAGTGCATAGTAAAAATCAATATCATATTGATAGTATTCAAATTGCTGAAGATTTTTTACTGAGATACAAAAATCCTCACAAAGAGTTAATCAATATTATTAATAGTGATAGACTGAAACAAATTGAAGAAAATAGAAAGAGACTAAAACCAATAATCGAAACAATCATTTTTCTTGGTCATCAAAATATACCTTTAAGAGGGCACTATGATTCAGGACATTTCTATCAGAAAGTTAATAGTTTATTACCAACAACATCAGATATAAATTCTACAATTAATAAAGGTAATTTTAGAGAACTTCTAAAATTAAGAATTTCATGTGGAGATTCTGATCTGGAAAAACACTTAAAGTCTACTAATTCAAGAGCTACCTACATTAGTCCAGTTATTCAGAATGATATAATTGAATGCTGCAAAAATTACATTACAGAGGAAATTGTTAAAGAAATTCATGAAAGCAAGTATTATAGTATTTTATTTGATGAGACAACGGATATTAGTCATATTTCACAAATGAGTTTAATAATTAGATATCCATATAAAGGCATTCTAAAGGAATGCTTCATGGGTTTTATTAACTGCCATGATATTTATGATACCACTGCAACTGACGATGATACAACTGAACAGGTTGAGAGGAATCCAGAAACATTTGAACCAAAGCTCACTGGTGATATATTGGGAGAAGTTGTGGTAAATATGTTAAAGAATTTGACATTAAATTTAAAAAACTGTGTTGGAATAGGCACAGATGGTTGTGCAGTTATGGTGTCTATTGCAAGAGGTGCTGTTAAAAAAGTCCAATCTCATGCAATAAATGCTTTACATTGTCCATGTTCAAACCATGCATTAAATCTATCAATATCTAAATCATCTAATGTACAAGTAATCCGTAATACCGTAGGGATAGTCACGGATGTAATTTCTTTTTTTAATTTATCGTCTAAACGTAATTTTGTCTTAAAAAAAGTATTAAATGGCAAACCACATCTTAAAAGTTTGTGTGAGACAAGATGGGTTGAACGCCATGATTGTATCATGATTTTCAAATCTTCTTTGTCTGATATTGTAGAATCTTTATCATTAATTTCAAATTGGCAAGAACAAATTTCTTCTTCAAAAGCGAAAATATTATTGTTGGCACTTTGTACATGTGAATTTATTAATGGATTGCAGTGTCTATCAAGTGTATTGTGCGTGACATCTAAGATCAGTAAACTACTACAATCAGAATGGCAAGATGTATGTCAAACTAAAGAAATCATAACTGATGTTATTAATAATCTTGAGGAAAAGAGAAAAAACTCTATAGAAAATTTCCATGAACTGTATATTGAAACAAAAGAAATTATGTTGAACTTAGAAGTCGAAGAAAAGCTGCCTCGTTTAACTGGTCGTCAAACTAAAAGACCTAACTATCCTGTTTTGTCAGTTGAAGAGTATTATAGAGTGTCAGTATATATTCCTCTGGTAGAAAATATATTAAATGATATGAAGGAAAGATTTAACAATAAAAAAAATCAAGCTTTTTTATTTTTATCTCAACTTACTCCTAAAAACATTATTAAAACTAACAATGATGATATTGTTAAAGTAGTTGATGCTATTAAAAAATATTACACATTTGAAGATATGGATTTTATTGATTTGGAAGAAATGAATCTTAAAACTGAAATTAACCTATGGAAATCTAAGTGGATTAGAATAAACGATGAAGGTATTTTAATAAATAATAATTTAATTTGTTAGAAGCTTATCAATAAATAAGAATGTTTTTGTTTTAGGTGGCCATGTCAACCTAGATGTCATTACTTCTGCGGAAACTTGTAATGAGATACTTTATCCAACTATGAAAAAGTTGCTTTTTATTTTAGCATGCTTGCCTGTTAGTGTTGCCTCTGCTGAAAGATCTTTTTCTACTCTTAGAAGGTAATGCTTAATTATAATTGCATGCATAATATATTAGTTTCATAGGCATAACTAAAAGGGGGGCTTTGTTGGGCTTCAGCACCCTCCAGAATTTTTTGGTAAATGTATGTGCTTATAAACAAGTTAGTACTAACTTTTTTTTGCTTACAACATAAAAAAATATAGTGTTTCACAAAAAAAAGTAACCATTCAAGTCAGTTGTAAACACCAATAGATACAATAAATAATAATTTAATTTAAAAAAATTGTTATAAAACATTATACAAATTTCCATTGCTATACTTATACTTATATTTGAATTTCTCATTTATTTTATGTAGATTAAAAACATGGCTTAGATCCACAATGGGGCAAAATAGATTAAGTGGATTGGCTTTATTGCATGTGCACAGATCAATAAATATAAATACGGACAGAATTATTGATAAATTTTCACAAATGAAAAAAAGAAATCTTGATTTTATAATTTAATAAATATAATATTGTTTTACTGTAATTTCAACTTTATTGTATTTTATTTACCTTTCTTACATATGCAATGTGTAAAAGATGTAAGTATAAAAATATAAAATAGACCAGTAAGTATGTATTCAAGAACACAAGAATATATAATATATAAAAAAATATTGTACTTATGTAGAGTATAATGCTCTTAAATTTAGTACCGCCCCCCCCATAAAATTAAGTCAAATACGCCACTGCGATTAATGTTATTTCAGAGTGTGTTTATTAACCCAAAATTATTAATGATCAATTATTCGTAATAATATAATGACATTTTACATAATATATATTATGATATAGCGTCTAAAAAGATTCCCACGACTGAAATATGTATTTCTATTGCATTCAAATTTTGGCGTAAGTGAATCGACTATAACATTAAAATGTTATATAAAATGGAATATCTATTTTATACAATAAAATTATTATTTTAATGTTTACTATTATTTATGTACAATAAACACAAACAATCACTTAACCTCTCTACAGTGACTCGCCCAAAAGGTATCTAAAGTATATCTTTATCAAAACAACACTTTTAATATTTTATGGTTTTTTTCAATATATTTGATTGTTTTCAACTTGTAAACTTTGATAAACGTCACAAATAATTTTGACGATTTTCGGCGACACGTAAAACGGTTAATTTCAATTAAAATTTTTCGAAACATTGGACAATATAAGTTTGAAAAAAAAATTTGATGTTTAAACTACAAACATTGACACAAGTGCTAAAAATTCGTATTTTTCGCGTAGAACTCAAAAGTTTTACATGTGGTGGGTCAGAATCTTTCTTAAAAATAAAACATAGTATATATGTGCATATCCGTAGAAATGTTTTAAAACATTACGAATTGTAAACATTTTTCGGAGAAAAAATTTTTTTTTAATAAAACATTTTTATCATAATATACTCGTACATAATTCATTTTAAAAGTTTAAAAATTCGGTAAGTTACGTCATTAAATACGAAACAAAAACTAACAGAACATAATATTGTACTGAGTAAAATAGTTCTAAGTATTTAAGACAAGTAAGATTAACGTATATTAACGCGATAACGTATATTTATATATCTGGATCAAAAATCTCTTCACGATCAAACCGAGTTCCACTGAAAACATATTTTTTCTTGAACAATCAACAAATTGTTAACAAATTTAATGTAAAACTTCAAAGGAAACTTCCCAAAAAAGAGATAATTTTAAAATTATATAATTGCTACTCCAAATATTACTAATCTACCCGCCTGAACTCAAAATATCCGGTATTTTGTTTACAAAATAAATTAAAACCACACATGAACCCTGTTAAAAACATTTTATTTATGTTCAGAATCTCTTATAAAAATACTGCCAGAACCATTTTCAATTTGTATGTGTAATGTTTAGATTTATAAGAAAATATTATTTAACAATAGTAATTTAAAATTGTCTTGATTAATTGAGAAACCTAAAGTACTTTTTAATTATCTTTTGTACACTTTACAAATCAATAAAATATTTTTCGATAAATATCGTTTAAGTATTTTTTTTTTTTTTTCATAATATTAAACAAACGCATTTTGTAAACAAATTCTACTTAACATATAATATATATTATATATCTATGGATATAACTGATTTAATTTAAAATTTTAAACTTTCTTTATAACACTAAAATTGATGTTTAAATATTTCGGAAAGTTTTATTTCTGTATCGAAATCATCATTGCAGAAGGTATTATTCTTTTTTGTTTACAAATGTTTAATCTTCTCAAGAAACAGTAATACATAACTCTTTTCGCAGAAAATCAGAAAAATTTATTATCATTTGTCTCGTTAAATGTACCTATTGGATTTTTTAATCGAAAACTTTTGGTTACAGAGGAAGGTAAAACTCCAAATGGTTGGTATTTGCATAAAAACAATAACCTCTAACTTTGTTTCGAAATAATCACTTTTGTATCTTGTAAAACGCACCGTGATATAATGAACTTTTTATTTATTTATATCCTTTAAATAACATTATACAAGCTTAGTAACGCAAAAAAAAAAAAATAAATAAATAAATAAATAAAAATACAGAAACTCCCATCTGTAAATATATTTAACAAGGTATCTAATAATATTATTGAATTATCAATCTAGATCAATTACCTGGTTTTCACCGTTAGTATTTTACACTACTTTAATATTATACAACGTACCTATTAATGCTTTATACTATTTTATTTGCTATATACAGCAATAACGCTGATATTTGTATGATGTTCAGATCGATGTTGTAAAAATGTAACATTTGGGGATTTAGCGTTAATTTGGCCCCGAACCGTTGATTTTAACCAACTGCGCTACCTAATGAAAAAAATTTAATAAAGAAATGTAGTATTCCGTGGGGCTAGATTTGTGTGCTAGTACGTGAACTATATTAGAACGTTCTGCTTTAAACATTAAGTTGGCCACCGCATTTTTGAGTCAACTGCGATTGCTAATTTTATAAGTGCTCTAATATTTGGGCCAAGTGCGTGCGAACCACGGAAATGTTGAAGGAAAATAACGCTTGTAGTGGGTGCTCACTTAACGCGCCTCAAAATGATAGGGCGTCTCCAGTTACGTACGTTTGATGTTACGAAAAACCTAATCTTATCTTTTTGTTTTTAGAACTAGTAAAAAAATACTATAAAAGTCTCTACGACATGATAAACCAGGGTAAATATTAATTATTATTCAAACAATACTTATATTATTGTGTTGAAGCGTATATACGGCAAGATGAAAACACAAAAACCGATTATTCCATGATATTCGTTCAACAAAACCAAAATTAATATGAACACTTTGATTATTGTAACATAGGTCGAGAACGTTGTTTGAAGTCGTTTAAATATCATATGTTTCATAGGTTGGTAGAGTCTCTAAAAAAATGTAAACATAATTTGGAAGAGTTTTTCCTAAAATGATTGATAAAATATATATATATATATATATATATATATATATGTATATCGAAATACAAACAAGAAATTGTGTAAATCGCTTTTTGAAAATAATCAAAGACTTCACCGACGGTATGTTATTTAAATTGTTTTAAAATTTTGAAACTCTAAACTCATTATTATAACAGTATTGTGAACGCCAAAAATCTACAAATTACAAAACTACAAAGACCTGTAAATTTAATGATAAATAAAGTGAAAATTCGTTGCAGTTGCGATTATTTAATTATAATTTTGGAGTTTTGCGAAGAAAGTAAAAACATAATATGTAACAATATCAACCCATCGAGAGAATAATATTTTGAGTTTTAATTTAACACGAACAATTTAATTTTAAATATAAATACAACGAAAAACAAACCAGGTAAACCATAATTATCTTGTTTTTGTGTTTTTATAGAAGATCTTGTAACACCGAAAGTGTTCTGTGACAAATATAAATCTCAAGGTAATATTTTTCACAATTTCAAATTTTTTTCATTAAATACGGCAATTTATTGCTTTGGAATTTATTAATTGACGATTATTTACAGTATCAAGATAAAACATTATGCATACAAATAGTTTATTAATTTGAAAATAAAAAAAAAAAAAGTATTTTGTTATTGTAACTAACTTAAATGGTTAGGAACTACATTATCTAACGAGAAATTAAGGTATCCAGTTTAAAAATTTAAAATAATTCAAAAATATGTATAATTTTTAGATTTGTACATTATACATATTTATATATATATATAAGTTTTCCTACAATAATTCGTGTGCAGTTACTTGCCATGTTTATTTTTTCTCACCTTATAATAATTAATAATATGTAAATTGTATTTACATTATTGTAGATAATTATGAAATTTTGATTTTTCTTAACTTTAAATACAAGTTGATTAGGTATAAATTAACGTTATGTGAAAGTTGTAAAAAAAAAAAAAAAACAGAAAACTGTTTAGGTACTAAAAATTAACTGCCGTAACATGCTAATTAATATTATGTTCCTCCAAATTGTGATAGCATTAAATATATTTGAAACTGAAAAGAAAAGTGATTTGTTTAATACATTTCAAGTATCCCCTGTGAGTTCGGCAAAATCGGGATGCACAGAAATTAAAACTTTTGCTCACCGGTTGCGTTATAACTAGTATTGCGACTCTCTAATTGAGTTAATCCACTATGTGACCTTACAATGATATAAACGGAGTTAATTATTTTTCTTTAATGTTAAAGAAACAAAAAAAAATTGCAATAGTAAGTTTTCTATTAAAACATAATAATATATAAGTTAAAATTCATAAATAATACATAATGTTACACATCCAATTAGTAAAAACAATTTTTTCTTTCATAAATCAGACGAGTCCAAATCATAAAAAGTGTCATATCCTATATTGTAACATCATTATAGAATCCTATATTGTGAATCGGACACTTCACCAGATTACTTGGAAAAAAATAATAAACGAATACTGTATAATATATCATGATAAAATATACATTATAATGTATATTTTATCACCTATAACTCTAAACTAAACGGTTAATAATAATTAAATATGGGCCACGATTCCACCATGAAACAAATATACCTATGAAAGTAGAAACGAACAATTACAAAAAATTTTACCACAGACAGAATTGTCTAAGTATTTATCAGGAAAAACGACTGGAGTGGTTCGGGCACACTTGAAGAGTAGATGGACAACTAGTAAATAAAGTAACTACTTGTTGGAAAAATAAACAAAAAAAGATCTCTAGGAAGACCCAGAATCAGGTGGATTGATGTAATAGCCAGAGAATGGAAGGAGATAGACAACAATATGACATTTGAGTTTATTTATGATATAGATGGATGGCGGCGAGACCTTTTAAAGGCAGCGATGGTCCTTGACGGACCGGTAAACTGAGAAAGAAGAAAAAAGAATACATTTAAGTTTTGTTTCGTTGTAAAATAAATATGAATATGGTAAAAATTGTACTTGGTTAAATTAGTTAAACAAATTACCATGCTATATACGTTTTATTTTACGGAAGTATGTATTCTGATAACAAACAAAGTAACTTTATAGGTACGCTTATAGATTCAAAGTGAATGTAAAAAATATGCTGCCTTTTAACTGGTTTCACCACGTACTTTTTTTTTTAGATTCTGAGCGCAAAAGAAAATATCAAAATTCAAATACCCCTAGTTATATTAATTTTAGAATGAAGTTTTAAAATTAAATTTTAAATTTATCAACTTCACCATGAAAAATAATTATGTACAAATGTCTTAAAAATTCTAAAAATTTTCATTATATTTAAAAATAGAGGTTTACAACTTGTTATCTAATTGATACTCTGTGTTTGTTGTGAACATTTTATATAATATATTGACTTTTACGCATCTACAAAAATGCCAAATCAAATATTGATGGCAATATTGTAATATATTTCTATAATATTTTTATATTACAGCGAAGTTGAAAGAGTTTGGAAGTAATTTTAAAGTTTTTAATAATTTATATATTATTTCTTACAAAAGCTGGCCATGAAAATGAATTCTATGTTTATAGTTTTAGTTGTTTGAATTAATATTTTGGTTTATTATCCAGTTTTTACCTATTGTGTCTTTAAATGTTAAAAATAGTAACCGGATTAAATAATATTCATCCCGAATCATCTCTACGACGGTTAAAGATTCCGAATATAACGAAAAATTTAAAAATGTATTAGTAGTAACATTATATGTGTATTTTTATCGTCCAGCTAAATCACAATTATGTTTTCAAAAGTTTTCAGTTTTTTTTTTATTTTTACACTCGTATACACAAGTAACAAGTTACTCGTGGTACTTTAAAGATTTGTTCTTGGAAATTTTCAATTATAAAAAAAGAAATAGTCGTAAAACTGTACCTAAACAATGGGTAAAAACAGTAAAAGTGAGTTGTCAACCAATAGCAACTAAGTATTCTTTTTGCAATTAGTAATACATTAAAATTTTCGTAAGATTACTATAAAATTTTCCTGCCATGTTTGACGTATTTTACAGATTTATTGAATTGTTGAAAATATCCGATTTTTTTCGTCATTCAATAAAACTTTATTTTTCGTTCCGTTTTTATTGATCTTAAAATACATTGACATCAAAGGCCATTAGTTACAATAAATTACAATTATGGAGGTTGGTTTTGCCTCTGTTATACAAAATTAGATTAAATTATCAAATTATCAAACTTTACAGGTTGGAGTTTTCAAAAAATCTTAGTAAAACTTAAACAAACATATATCGATACTAATTAATTAATACTATTTTTAACAGAAAAAAAAGATGAAGCTGTAAAATATGCATTATACAAAACAAGTGGGTATTTATATTTTAACGGAAATACATAAGATATAAGTAAAATATTAAAAAAAAAAAAACACAATGATTGTTTTAAAATTATCCAAATTAAGTGATTCTTACACAGTGTTTTTTTTTAAAAAAAACATCCACCCATATTTAAAGTACAGTATTAGAAAGAATAAAAAATTCCACAAAACTTATACGAACGTTATTCAGAATAATAAAAAAAAACTAAAATCGATATTCTATTTTACTTTCAGACATAACTGAATACGGTAAGTCGTTATTAGTATACACAAATAGAGTAGGTATTTTAAAAGCAAGCTGCAGCAAACACTATGCCAAAGTTAAAAACGAACAAAAATTTAATTTTCATTTTAAATATCACATCATCTAAACAAAACATTTTAATGAAAATCTAGTAAGAACGAGTCGGAAATGCTCAAAGAAAAGCATAGAATACACGTAAAGCTATTGCACTATACAATAGAAATGTTTCTATTTTATGTTTGTAGTGTCTTATATATTATTTAATGAATTTGAAATAGTTCTAAGACATGCTGAGAAGATTCTTTAAAAACAGAAATAAGTGAATGACCACGTCATGAATGAATACATCTATGGTTGCAGGGGCAAATATAAAGATTGAGATAAAAGGAAATATTGTATTTAAAAAATTATATTAATATCAATTGTTAATTGAAAAAAATTTATAATCTGCAATTTGTTATAAGGAAGAATTTGAAAATTTGTAATTTACAATTTGAATGTTTATGTAAAACAGAATATTCTATCTGCAAACAAAAATTTCGAAATAATCCTACAGGTCAATTCCGAAAGCGTGTAAAGTGTAGTGTTGTAACTATATTTGTTTTAAAAATGAAATCATTACATACTTTCTATTGCATGGTCAGCAATTAAAACTTAAATAAAAATGATCAAATGATTTTAAATTTGTACACATTATTAAAACTACTAGCCTTCATATTTTGGAATTTTCTGATCATTCATGGTTATTTTCTATAAAAAATTAGGCCAATTTCCTACTGTTTTTTATTTTTTTTATTTTGTTTGAATTTTTTCATTATGTGATATGAATTTAAATTTGTTTGAAAAAGTATTCAAAATCTTTTACAAAGTTGTAAAGATTACCTAAGTTCGGTTTGTGACAAAGAAAAATCAAAATCTTTTAGTCAAATTATTTTTAAGTATAAATTTTGTAGTTTTAATGCTGAAGCATTCTCGAAAATCATTGAATTCCAATTTTTTTTTTTTTGTGAACATTTGGTAACGTCAATTATTTATTATTTAAGGTTTGAAAATTTAATTTTTAATGTTATGAATTTTCAAGGTAGTAACTTTTCAGATAAGATTATGGGCTTTAATTGGTTAAAAATTTCTTTTTTAATTTTCATTATTCTTTTGATATATGGGCCCAAAATTCTAAACAAGATTTGAATCATTTACGGCAAACGACTAGAAATTTTTACATATGATTCCACGCATCACGTTGATAACAAAAGTAATAGATCGAGTTTTGATTTTCAAACATATTTTATTTAAAACATTTTTTTGTTATTTTGATTATTTTTTGAGTTATGTGCCTAAACAACCAAAATTTGTTTGATATAACGACTACGCTTTGGAGTGGGGGGTTTTTTTTTTTAGAAATAATTTACAATTTGTAGCTCATTTTTCAGTCTTCACAATATTTTAAATCTTAACACAAATTAATAACATGTTAACATTTTATTTATGATTAAAAGTTGTTAAATGTCAAACGTTTTTTTGTTTTTATGCGGTCTGCTTTACAAATGCATGTTATTTTCATATTATAAATTCAAACGTAAAAAAATCGTATTTTAGGTAGTAATAAGGTACTTTAATATTTGTAATTTATTTTGTTAAATTGGTTTTTATTCCCAGGACGTATAAAAGACCGAGCTTACTTAGAATTGTTATTTGTACAAAATGATAGTATATCATTGTTTTTAGATACTAAATAGTAAATAATAAGTTTAAACCATAACTTCCAAAATATTGGCCTTCCTAAAACAGTGACTTCCTCCAAAGAGTAATAATTGCTACCCCATACAATTTCTCAACTGATCTTGATTTAATCCCTTTCATCCTTTAGTTTCTTAGAATTTATTTCCTATTTTTTCTTTCCGTTCTTCAAATTTCTTCCTTTACTTTTTATAAAGTTTCGTAAAACTTTAACACATTTTGTTATCTTTTATCTATATTTTAAAAATAAAACTTTGTAATACTGGTTTGATTTTGATGTGTTTTGTTGGGTTTTTATAATAAAAGGTTTAAAATAATTTTTTATTGTTACTAAATTAAATAATCTAAGTTCTAAATTAATTATATTTTACTGTCTTTTTCTAGATTTTTTTGTTTTACGTTATTATAAGCCATAACTCATTAAATACTAGAAAGTCCGAAAAATGTTTCACATAGCATCGTAATTTTTTTAATCAACTATAGTTGCCGATCACATACGTAAACAATCTTCCATTTTTTCCTTCTAAATTTTCCAAAAATGTTATATACCGTAATTCATAGTTGCATCCAAAAATACTCTCCCGATCCAAAAATTTTTGATTGTTTGACTTATAATATAAATTGTTTTTTCAATATTTAGTAAGAATAACAAAAGGTATGTGAATTTAAATATAAAATGATTTATGATGGGTAATAAACCCAAATTTTAGCTATATAAAGTCTTAAAATTTATATAATTCAATTTAAAACCACATTTATATTATTATTATTACTTTGATGGTACATATTTCATTTTGAAAACCAAAACCAATTACATTTTTTGGTTGACAGAAAGTCACTTAAAAAGTAAGTAAACACTTTGCAATTTAAATAATTTTAAAATTTATCCTCACATTCTTGTGTTTTTAAAAATTAATGTTTTTTATGTATTAATTCGTAGTACATAATGTTAATAAATTTACTCAAACGCTTATTAAGTATATTAACTTCAAAATAATGCTATCGTCTCATATTATCAATAAGTAAAAATCTATTCAAAATTTAGAATTTGATTGAAATGAAGTAAATAGTGTATGTTAAGAACATTTATAATTATGAATAATATCGCTGAAAATATCATAAAATAAAATTGTGCACTCCCAATACTCGCTGTAGATAAATTACAAATATGCACTTTTAATTAAATAAAAGTTGTCGCCAAATACAGTGTTACCCAAAATAACACTATTGTTACCTTTGGGTTGAATGGCAACCCCAAAACAATGACTATGTAAGCCCTTAAAAAGTTCCTCCTAACTAGCTTAAACTTTAAAAGTACTGTTTTATAAGGATATATCCTTATAAAACATACTATAGTTGAATTAATTTTATCAAGTTAGTTTGCAATTCCAACTGGATAATGATAATGATATGTTTTCCATACATTATTAATCATTGTATATACAGTCAGTCACGTTGAAGACAATTATTTGGTTTTGATTTCTTTTAAGATTACGGTTATCTGGAAAATTTAAAGTTTTTTGGTTAAGTGGTCGTTGCGGATCCCTATATTGCATGGACGGTGTCAGTTTCAGAAAATTGATTCATCGATCTATTTCTTAAGTGTTTAAAATATATATAGTTTATTAACTAGGTAAAAGCTTTGGTCTCGAATCCACTTCAACTAATGCCAGTTGTTAAAACGTTTGATAGCATGTTGATACAGGGTGGTTGAAGAGCTTGGTGAATTCCTAATGAAACCAGATAATTGGCTAAAGAAAGTTCATTTTGGTTTGATATTTGTATGTAGGTACCTATGGATTTCTGATAAGTAACGTCAAGTACGTTTAGTCTGTGTTGCGAAGTCGAAGAAAAGTGGGTTGAAGAGGATTGAGAGAAAACTACATAGTCGTTTGACTGACAGTGGCTACATAGTAGTAAAGTTGGTTTTTGTTGTATTGAGAACAGTATTATTGTTCCGTAGAAAAACTTTGGCGTAAAAATCTCCAGCTGAAACAATTCAGTCAGCGATTGAGGTAAAAATAATGAAACAGTTGGCGTTTATAGTTACGTTATGAGGATTATTAAATTAATAATTATTGATTTCGTAGACAAAAGAGGTTGATCGCGAGATTGTTTGATGTTGTACCTATATAGGCTGACGGCAGTAAACTAATATCGAGTGGTCTCGAATTTTTGATAATGACACAAACCATTGCTTTAAGCGAAGAAATTCGAGAGCTTTAGATTAACATGTGGGTATATTCGTATAAATACTGTTTTTTTAATTAAAATAGCAAAACTGTTCATAAGTTCACTTAAAGATACCATTGGATGAGTGTCAGAGCTGAATTGTTAGATTATTCGATGGGAGAACAAATTTATCGTAGACATCATCATTAGTTTATGATCTTCAGTATATGAAATAACGGCAAAAGAATGATATGGGCGTGACTCGATAACGTTTCCGATTTTAGCGGATCTCGACCGTAGTGTTTACAGTGGGATAAACCAATTGAGCAGCGTTAGATAAATTCGGAGTAACTAAACGAAAGCCAAATATTAGAAATGTTATCACTGGGGATAAATTTTTTTAGGGTCACCAAAAGTACAAAGAGTAGGATTTTGTTTTTCCAATTGCTTTATCTAAGTGGTTTCTTTCGAATTGTACGCACCGGGAGCAATCGCCAAAAACGGTGACACGAAAAACATAGTGAGGGACCATTTTCTTGTAGATCTGGACATAACTACATTAAAGCGGTTGCGTAGGACTTAGGAGTGATGTGTAGGCATCTTATCGCGTTAGGTGTTACGTGTTGGGTGTTATGTTTTAGTGTGAATGAAAACCCTCTTCTTTATGACCAATACACTTTTATATTACGGACACGCACACACATGTCATCATGTTATTAAATAGAAGAACAAAATAATTTGTCTGCCGAACTATTATTTAGACCAAAAAACCTAATAAAAATACACGTACTTAGAATCAACCGATTCGTAATCTGTATTTAGATTAAAATTAACGATATTTTTTTCTAGGTTATTGTGGAAGCCGAATTTTTAAAAAAATTTTGATACCTATTTCAGATGTTATATTTTTACAAAATTTTTCCAAATTTTAAAAATAAAAAAAATTATATTTTACAAATACTTGTACAGTCAAACGCCTAAACGATAATCAGTTTTTATAATACCATAGATATTTCGTCGGTGAACCCTTTTCAAAATCGAAATCGAGTGGCTTGTACATTTTTCTTAGTTTTTAGGAGTAAAACACTAATCACATACGCGATCTTTGGCTCCAGTCAACAAATGACTGCACATGAAACAAAAGAGACTTGTGGCGAAACGGGCGTACAAAAACAGTGGAAACGTCTGAACACCAACCTGTCCCAGTTCACCGAACTCTCTCTCCAGTTGTACCGGGTGCACCAATCGTATTCACCTCTCGGCGTCCATCTTAGAACCGCTCGGTCGTCCTGTGACTTCTCAAAGTCAACGGGACGACAGCGCTGAATGATCCCTTGCAAACTGGTATAAAACTCAATACGGATAAGTCCAATCGTCATGATATTATTATTTAACGCCGTATCTCATCACTTTCCACCGTCGAATGTCGCAACCGCTTCAAAAAGATCACTCAGTCATGTCCAGGATCAATTTATCTCTCACAAGCCTAATGTGCTGGTCATAAAAGTACATCCTCAATCTTTCAACCGTGATACCATCAATCGGACAATTTTTTAGTTTTTTTTTTGTAAGAATTCGCGCGTTGCATAATGACGTACCGCTACCGAATTTTCACGTATATTTATTTATTTTTTTTTTTTTTTTGCAGCGTTAGATTTGGATGTAAACTGTGAGTATTTTTACATAGCTTTTTTTAAAAAAAAAAAAAAAAAAAATAGTGATCTTGGGATTTTATATTTTTTTCGGACGTTCTTTGTGTTTTTCGTTATGCTCTGAAAAATGGAAGTAATTCTAGTTCGGGTGGAAAGCCTGGTGGATGCAGACTTTTCTCGGGTTTGAATCACCGGTTTCAATGTGGTCACTTCTGTGTTTCTTAATATAAACACCCTATCCTAGCAATATATAATATTGGTTACGATACAGAGCGAGGAAACTGAGTAAAATACTCAACGAGTCGTAAATTTTAAGGTATTATTTTCGGCATAAATATTTTTCAATCGTTTTAAATTTACCGAAATGAAATCTTTTTTGGGTTGATGGACGAACGTTAGTGCAGTATTATTTAAAAGACTGTACCACCTCATTTACAAAAAAAAAAAAAAAAAAAAGTGTTGACATAATGAAAAATAGAGATCACCTCTAGGTGATTTGGGATGCTCGTTAGTCGTTGCAGTAGTGACTCTGGTTTGGAGTAGGTAAAATATTTGCGAGAATTAATGGTTTCGAATTTGTGGTTTATATACGTAATATTATGATTGTACTTGAAAAAAATCCGAGTTCCATTTTGCCTATTAAAAACAATTATGCCAAAATGCATGCATCCACTCGTTAAATAATGCACTATTCTTTCCCCCCTCTCATTAGTAGTTACTATACTTATTTGTTGTAAAGTGTTTTATGTATATAAGTTAAAGTAGACAAATAACAAATGCTAAACGCGTGAGTTTCGGTATTTCGTCTCATCAGCGAAGACCAAAGTAATAATGGCAAAAACAAATTTCACCGTTGTAAAATTATTTAACTTTTATCACAATTTTAAAACAGTACCTTTGCACAAATGTTACGTTGGAAACATAATTTTGATTTTTCGAACCATTGTCATTATTGAAAAATATAAAAAGATTTTTCTTAACAATTGAGATACACACAAGTGAAAAAGAGAAAAAATAAAACGTCGTTTCTGCTGCCTAGAAAACATAATAAATTGGTTAATATATAACTGTGTTGTACTTTACGAATTCAAAATCTATTAATATTGAATATCCGAATTTTCGTCTGGATTATCGATCTACAGTGAGCCTAAAATTCAAATTGTGATTTATTTGTGCATCTGAATGGTAATGACATGTGTTTATTGTTTCCGGACAAACAAAAAAATACAAACAAAATGTATATTAAGTTGCCTGAACAATAACTCCTTAGAATAATTCAACACACGAGTATATGGTAGATTGAAAGTAATTCGATTTATTAAAATTGTATAAAATTATTTATTCTGTACATGGCAATAATTGTCTATATATTATTATTATTATTATTATTCATGAATTAAAAACAACTTATTGGCAATGATTTATTGGGTTAGATGTCGTTTTACAACAAACATGATTTAATTTTTATGGTACCTACATAACATAAATTACAGTGACAGTAGTAACAGTTCACTCATGATAAATAAATATTCTACTCTTGACTAAACACTGTATATTAGGCTAAAAATTGAATTGAATAGAATTTTTATACGTACCATGCGAAAATCACAATTTTAAAAATGTTTGAATATCAGTTTTTTGGGAGTGTTTAATGTTGTGTACTCTTTTTGTTTCTTGGCGTAGCAAAGAATGTATTGTTTTTACAATGATAATTTTTTTTTTTTTTTTAACACTTTTTAGAATATAAGGAATGTTCCAATTTTCAAAATCAGCAGCTCCTTTGATAGGTCTATAGATAACTCTCAAATGTATTTTTTAAGGATTAAATTTATCAGTGATAGATTTAATAAAGCAAGTTAAAACGTTAAAGCGAATATAAAATTACAATTTACACCTTCTAAATCAGTGAGCGTCTCCGCTCATAGGTTGTCATTGGTATAATATGTTTTATTTATTTTTAAAATTAAAAAAACATTTTTTTTTTTTTACATTTTTTATTTTTTAAATATTTCATTTCAATACGAAAATTGAAGAAACGTATCAAATAAATATTTTATAATGGATCTATTGATTGAGGCAGTTAAAACATAACAATGACCTAATCAAAGAAAACGATGAGCAATTAAGATAAAACAAAATTAAATAAATAAAACTATTTTATTTATAGCAAATGATCTTAAATGTAAGTTAATTAGCACTACATATTGGTTACCTATGCAATTTACTGTTAAATTACAAAAATACTGTGTTGTGTTATGTTTATGATTTTGTTTTACTAGTGTTTTCTTAGTGTACACACAAAAATAAAACAGTGTAAACACATACGTACAAAAGACAGACAATTATATTATATTTATTACGATTTTAATATAATTGTACATTATATATTATTCACCAAAGTAAAAGAACAGAAAATACATGATCACTATATGTATTACATAAACTGATGGTTCAAGATTAATAGAAAATGAATCACAGTCAATTTTTATTAACACACTTATCTAAAATGTATCAACTTTTTCTGTATGACAGTTTTTGGATTAGTCGGTAAGTGACACTCAGTTTCGAAAAATATAAAATAGTACAATATAATCTACTAAAGTGTTTTGAACAAATTATAATAATAATAATAACTATAACAACAATTATCAACCAATACTTCGTATACAACCACTATTTTAGATTTTATAGATACTAAAACTGTTGTGTATTTTAATATCTTAGAAAAATTAAGTTTTAACAATGCAATGTACCTAAAATAAACATTTTATTCAGATCAAATTAAATATGGAAATAATTATTTCAATGACGACTTAGGCGGGAACATTTAAGTTGAATGTTCTATATCAAAATAAGTGTGGAAAATAAAATCTTAAATTCCTGGCGTTTTGCACGGTCTACCACGACTCTAAGATAATTACGTTCACGCATTGAATGTTGTAAATATACGAGAAATAAACATTAAAATACTCTCTTAGAGGACTACGTATAGTGTTTCTAAGGAAAGCTGAAAACAGACTTCTCACATTTAGTAAACAAAAGCACGTAGGTACTATCATTTCTGTTTCGATAAACAAAAGTTTATAAAATAAAGGTCACAACGAAAACCGAAGCTATACTATTATAAAAATTTAAATTGATATTGTAAATCGTGAGAAATTGTGGGTAAAGAATGTATAGAGATTTTTAACTGAGACGTTGAAGTGAATAAGTAAATAGCGAGGAATTCTCTTACCTGACCATCAGTGAAATAACAAATTTAATAATAATAAACTATTTTCTAGAATGAACAAAAATATATACTTAAATTTAGAAACAAAAGCAACAGGTGCTACGCATATTAGGACCAGTTTTGATTATTTATTTTTTATAAAACCATTCTCGTAATTCAATTGTGGTTATCGCTAAAGAAATCGTGGGAAATTTTTTTTTGAATTTTATATCCTATGTGCATTATTGATCGTGTTTTTTCGAAATTTCAATTCCAAAAAAGTTTTTCAGAAATAACAAAAAAAAAAAAATTTAAGAAAAAACGGAAAAAGTACGGAAAACGCATTTTTGACAAAATCAATTTTGTTAATTGGTCATAACACCCAAAATAATGATTGGAAAGACTTGATATTTTACACAAAGTTAAAATTGGTAATGTACAGGTGTGAGGCAAATTTCCAAACATTTCACACATTTTTGAGCTAAATATAGAACTTATATAGCTCAGAATCTAAAACAAATCAAAACAAAACATAAACAACAATAATTTTTTTCTTTTAATAACATTCAAATATTGTACATACTTGTTACGAGTAAAAATCTCCTTATTTTGAACTTACATTAATATCTACGTCATTATAATTTAGTTTTAGGCGGAGAATTAAAGACAATTCAGTGTAAGCTCACAACAGTTAAATACTATTTATTGGTAGATTACGTGCCTTCGTCTACCCAAAAATTATATTATTATATATAATTTGATAGGAAAATATTCTAAGTCCAACACCTAAACTATAAGATAATACATAGAAAAAAAATAGCACACCTTACGTATTTGATATTTAAGAAATTGCTTAGAAAAAAAATTATGACTGATATGACCGTTTTTTTCTAACTTTCCAACTTCAAACCGATTGATAACATATTATGATGTGGGTTATAATCCGATCGGACGACTCATCTCTGGTGGTTTTTTAAGTCGGAATGTTTGTGTTTTCGGATAACAACTCGCAAAAATTGTATAAGATTATAAAAGTTTTGAATAAAATATGTAATTTCAATCATTTTCCATAACTTTTTAAAAGTATAAAGCGCATTCACAAAATCACTCATTCCACACACAGCCCCAAATATTCGTGTTTGATGATATTTGCAGTTTTTGTCGTTTTTGGCACATAAATCAAAATAATATAAAATCAAAACATCAATAAAATTTCAAAAAAAATTTATTATATAACAAGAATCCAAAATCCATTTATTTTGTATTCATCAAAAAGGTCAGAGCTACCTGCTATCCACAAAAGTGATGAAAGTTGTAAAAATATCAAGCCTTTTGCTAACAAATTCTTGGTTTTTGTGCCGTTACTCAAAAATCAAGGAAAATTTTAAATGATCCAACCTAGGTACCACCCAGGTCCGTAACCCAATCAGAAAACAAACTGACCTTAAACACAAATTTTCGACAAATTCTACTTTCGTAGAAATGTGTTTCCGGAATAACAAACAAAAATAATTATAATAAAAAAAAGAAGGAAATAATAAAGAAGTAGATTAAAAAAACAAAAGGAAGAAAAAAAGTAGATTCTAGAATGGGAGGTGTGAGTTGTTTGACGTAGCAAATACACTGTAAAGTGGGTCACTACTTTGGGTAGGTCAATGTTTCAAAAGTTATTGTTTGAACTTTATATTTAGTGTTTGAAAGCAATTATCATTAATAATTTATTATCATCATTTATAGAGCATTTTTGTCTTCTTCACACTCGAGACTCCTACACGTCTAAATAGAATTTCTAGTAACACTTTACTTCATGTAAACAATATTTTTTTTTTAAATTTATACTATGGCATTTTACATATTGCAATAGAAAGCATGTAACAAATTGTTGTTTTTCAAATGCTAACATTCTTCCTACAAAATACATTTTTTTCTAAAAAGAAAATTATTATAAAATAAAATTTTAAAATATACAATTTCAGCCAGCTCTCAAAACACAGTTAAGAAAGATAAGAAAGATAAGTGTAAGTAAAGTTTTTTTAGCATACATAAGCTGTAATCACCAAAATATTCATAATTACATCAATATAAACAGGTTGTAGATATAAGTTACGTAGACTTTTGAGAATTAGATATTTATACAATAAGTTTTGAACTCATAAAAACACGAATTTGATGTACAATTAAGTTATTCCTTTTGTAAAAATTTTAAAAGTTCATTACAAAATGCTGAGTGTTTGACTTACCGAGTTCACTCAGAATATCAAATTTCAATTTGATGTATGTATATATCAAACCACTCATTGCACAAAACATTCTGATTTACTCCAAAGTATTGTCATTGCCTAGTATTGTTTTGTTTTATTTGTGGCATTGATTGAATCATTTGTTTTAGATTTTAGACAATAGTAGTAATTAAAGCAATAAATTAAATTTGATCCGTTGTCAAAAATGCAGTTAGTGATTTTCATAATTTTTTTGGCGCTTTATTACGGAAAAAAATAAAAATAAATTATTATGTTCAGTTTATCCACAAACCTTAAATGTTATAATTTAGGCTATTTTAGCTTTTTTTTTTTTTTTAAATAAAGAAAACTATGTTGTTAGCACCGCGAACCGCGGTCCGGCTGCTTAACGCATAATTAAACCGCCCGGACACACACACACCCATTAGATACATAAGTAAATGTTATCTCTTGTGAATTATTATAATTGGAAAAAGTTGTTTTCCGTCCGTCAGTATAGTACACTCTCGCTCGTTGTCGTGGCAT
Source organism: Hormaphis cornu (assembly GCA_017140985.1). NCBI lineage: Eukaryota > Metazoa > Arthropoda > Insecta > Hemiptera > Hormaphididae > Hormaphis > Hormaphis cornu. The sequence goes on from CM029361.1 coordinate 18,311,737, forward strand.
TGGCTTTACCGTGTGGCGGCGTGTGCCGAGTCCGCGCGTGTTTTTGTCTCGCAAATCGAGCAAAAACAGTACGTTTTATATTTTTATAGTTTGTGGCCTCTAATAGCCGAGTATTTTTTATTGTACATATATTTGTGTAGGCGCTAATCGCCGAATTTATACATTTTTAGTGTGCGCTAATCGCCACAAAGTATTGTAAACTGTAGGCATAAGTATATTTTGTACGTGCGCTAATCGCCGTATTGTTACTGTTTTTATTGTTTGCCGTGTCACAGCAAAAACTTGTGCCGAGTCCGCGCGTGTTGATTTCTCTCGCAAATCGAGTTAAATATTGTGTCGCGATATTCAGCTAAAGTACGTCTCAAATAGCCTGAAAATAGCACTATAGTATAGCATTAAAATAGCACGTAAACTACGATAATATTGAACAAAACATACCTAGATGTACGCTAATCGGCACCAACATTGTATTTTGATTATAAATCATATTATTTTTTATACCATTCGTGTGTGTTTCGTGTGTATTATTATTTCATTTAGGTTTAGGTATTAGGACCAGCCGGCCAGTCGGCGCTCCGCAAAATTGTGAGTTTTTAGTTTTGTTTTATTTTTTATTAGTTTTGTTTCTTTTATAAACATTGTTACCTGTTGGGCCAAAAGGGCCATAATAATATTGTTTTTTTTTTAAGTATATGTGTTGCTGTGATTTTTTATCTTATTTATTATTATTATTATTTACTTATTATACAGCAACATGTTTGAACAATTTTGAGTTGCCATTTTATTACTTATTTATTATTTCTAATTTACCTAGTGCCCTTTTTATTTAGTTTGTAAGTCCGCATAGATTATAGTGTAGCATTCGGTACGAGCGAAGTATTTATAAGGTGTCCGGTGCGCGCTTATTATTATTAGCCGGCTCGTTCATATGTATTTTAGCGTACCTATATACTGTTGCGCATGACGTGTATCATCTGACACGGTGCGGCAAACCGACGCATCGCGTTAGTTAGTCATATTACGGCAGCTGTTTTTTCCGTGTGCGTATGGCTGTTCTGTGCTATTCACTTGCCATTAAACAATTGCAAGTTTTACCAATTAGTGATTTGTATTGGTTTTATAGTAGCTTATACTTTCAAAATGGCTTCTTTTGAGGATGGGTCAGTTCACCAGACTGTTTCTGCTACAATAATTGTGGTAATTATACTGTTGAAAAGCAACAAAGAAATATTTCCTATTTGTCTAAAACATTTACTTTGCTTATTTTGGCATGAAATCGGAAGACCAAGATAAGAGACTTTTGCCCCTCGTATAGTTTGTTCAATATGTGTTGATAAAATGAGACAGTGGTTTTATGGTAAAAAACAGTCATTTTGTTTTGACATACTAATGGCCTGTAGAGAGCCTAAAAACCATAGTGATTACTATTGTTCTTGTGAAAAACAAGGAATTGTTGGGACCCACATTGAAAGAAAATCATTTATTGGCTCCAGATACATCATTTTCTTGATATCGGAATATTGAAAAGGAATTATGTCATTTTTTGTTCAAAAAAAAAAAATCTTGTCTGTTGCAAAAATATTCTTTGAATAATAACAAATTTCAGTATGGAATACAAACCAGTTAATTGGAAGTTTTTTATTGATTCTTCGAAAAAAAAAAAGCTTGAAAGCAGTACCCCTGCATAATGGCAACAAGTACGCTTCTGTGCCTGTAGTGTACATTCAGTTCATTTTAAAGAATCCTGTGACAATCTTGAGTTGGTCATGAAAAAAATTTGCTATTCAGAACACAATAGTTATTGGACGATTTGTGGTGATTTAAAAGTGATTTCTATGTTATTTAGTCAAAAAAGTGGTTACACAAAGTTCCCGTGTTTCCTTTATGAATGGTATAGTTGTAACAGAAAACTAAATTATTTTTAAATTATGTATAAAAAAATATGGCCATTTAAAGAGAAAAGGGAATCAAAGATATTAAAAGGGATAGTTTTGTGGATCTCAAGAAAGGGCTTATTCTACCATTTCATTCTAAATTAGACCTGATGAAAGATTTTGTTAAAACACGACCGAAAGAAGGAAAATGTTTTAAATAAATTTATGAAAAGTTTCCGTGTTTATCTGAAGCAAAGCTGAACAAAAGAGTATTTGTTGGACCTGGTATCAGAGTACTAATGAGGGAAGAAAGTTTTGTCACAAAATGGAACTTAAAAAAAAAAAAGCTTGAGGATCTTTAAAATTAGTTGTCACCGGCTCTCTCGGAAACATAAAAAATCCAAACGACGAGTTTGTTGTAGCATATAATATGTTGGAACAGTTAAATTTCTTAGGCTGTAACATGAGCTTAAAAGTTCATTTTCTTCATTCATATCTTGATAATTTCCCTGAAAATCTTAGTGCCGTCAGTGAAGAGCAGGGTGAAATATTTCACCAAGACATAAAAGAAATGGAGATATGTATCAGGGAAGATGGAATCTTAACGTGATAGCGGATTACTGCTGGGTGTTGAAAAGCGATAAACCTCAACGAGTCCGCAATAGAACCAGCGGCAAAAGAAGTTTTATTGGAAGCAAAAACGTTATAACAAAGCCTTGTAGAGATATAAATAAATATTATTTTCCACATAAGTGTTGGTTTAAGCAAAAATTTTATTTTATTTTACAATTATATACGATGCAAAATTAATAAAAATAACTGTGTTTACAATTGAATTTTTTAAAAAGCTATTTGTTATACTACAAAATTACCTGATGTGATAGAAAAAAACAGATAGCATTTTTAAAATTAGTCCAAAAAACTACATTACATCAGAAACCAAAACAAAGACAATAAAAAAAAAACTTTTTTGTAGACTTCTGAGTTAAAAATAATTCGGCACATTTTTTATACTTAAAGCGTATGGATTAAAAATTATTGGTAAGTCGATGAAAGTTTTGATTTAGTATTCAATTAATTTAAGCAAGAATAAAACACAAAAGACGAAAATTTATATTTCCATAAATACATTTTAAAGTTTCAGAGTGTTTGATCTACATATTATACTGGTTTTAGTTCAGAATTTTTGAGAATCATAATATTACATTTTAATAAATAAGATCAAATGCAGAATCATTTTTCTGTATGTTTAGTTTTTTACTTTTTGTTTTTACTTTTGCTTGCAATTAAACTTACCACAGTTATGACAGTAAACATAAATCAATTAAACTTTTATTTACAGATCCTGATAACTATAATGGTAAGTGATTACAAAATATAATATATTATCAGAGTCTATTAATATGGTTAAAAATATAATATTGAAATTGCTTTACGGGCAACAATAAATTTGCTCTAAATCCTAGGTATCGTTTCCAAAATATTAAGCACAACTATAAAAAAATTCGTCGTGATAGTTTTCTTGGAATTTCAACTCCTTAAATACTTTAACATAACAAGTTTTATTTTAATTGCAAACTATTGAAAACTTTTGAGTTCCGTATTTTGCTGGATATCGTATACTTACTGAGAATGTCTTCCAAACCAATGAATCATCTAACGTTTTTGTCAACTGATAACTTCTAACAAACCATTTGTTATGTAGTTACTCGGTTATTTTTTGTCCTACTTCATCTTAATGGTTATATACAATTAGGTACATCGAAATACTATGATTTGTGTTTAATATCGTCAAACATATTTTATATTTGTGTAAGGTTTTGGCCATTATTATATGAAAACAATGGCTGAAAGTTTCAAAATCATATCTGGCAAGTATTATTGATAGTAATAATGATGTTGAATAAGTTATACAAAACTTAAAGACTAAAAAGAGAGTTAATTCTAGGTCAAGTGAGAAATGAGAAGTGGGTTGGTGTAACGATTACGTCACGCATTGGAGTGGGTCACTTCTTGGGCATGTCAATGTTTCGAAAGTTGTGGTTCAAACTTATAGTTTACAACCTGAAAGCAATGGCCAATCATTGCTTTTGAATAAACGATTTTGTTAAATTTCGGTTATCTACAACGTTCTAGAAATAAATAGAAATCCGACAATAAGCAATATCAGCAATATTAAAATAGGCACTTAGTATTACTTGTACTCTTCACAGACTTTTAAAGTTATATTGTTATATGTTGTATAAGAACATTTTTGAAAAGAATCACAAAAAACTATCAATAGTTTGATATTTACTTCAACACATTCAAACATATTGTAGAGGCGCTAATAATTTGTGTTCAAATGTTAATCTACGCGAACACTGATAAATGTGCTAGTTATAAATAGTATACTATAGTTATAAGTTGTTGTTTATTAGTTATTAATTGTTATTTATTAATAAAAACAATGAAGTGACCCACTCCAAAGCGCAGTCAGTATATACGCCAAACAACTTCTCACCCGCGACCTTGAATTTACTCACTTTTCCCTTCTTTCTTGTTTTTTTTTCTTTTCTTTTCTTCCGTCTTTCCTTTTTTTCTTTTATTTATTTTTCCTTTTTTGCTTAATGTTATACTTCACTACACCATTCAAAAAATTAACCCACTCAGAGGGCGAACTTACCCAACTTCAAGCACATTACCAAACTTTTACCTAATTCTTCTAATAGCTTCATTTCTCACTCGATATTACTATTGAATCATAATTAGTTGTTTTTATCACCGCTTCTACCCAAAAAAGTGATGACGGGAAGAAATCCGTGTCAAAAATCCTATAATATAAGGTAGGTACTGCATGAAAAGATCGGATCACTTGTTATACGTGAAAAAAAAATTGTTTTAATAATTAGCATAAATTGAATTTCAAACTTTCTCGATATTTTATACTCCGTTTAATCCGTCAAAGTGCAATAACCAAAAGGAAATGATTCTAATAACGTTTGGATAATAGTTACTAATCATTACAACGACGCTATTGAAGATTCATAAAAAGAGACTTTTTTTCACATAACTTAGAAAATTATCAAAATACCAAAAAAACATTTAGTTCTTATTAATTTTAAAGTCAAATACCTAAATTTATTGTAGTATTTTAAGTGGCAGAAATCGGAGACTTCCTTGTTAGGTATTATTATAATTTTAAGAAATTTTCCAAATAAAGTGCAGTCTACGTACACGTTTCCAAAATTGTTAGTGCTAATAAGATTTTGTGATTGGACACTCCCTCTGGCCGCAAACGACAAATATGATTTTTGAAGATTTTTCCTTGAAAAGAAAAAACCTTCATTGGAAAAACAATACGTTCTTC
>CM029361.1:18321959-18449287 GCA_017140985.1 Hormaphis cornu
TTGTTGTCACGTTGACAATAATAATAATTGCTTATAGAGGTACGTTATAGGTTACATATATATATATATTTACTTGACTGCCGTGTTCGCCATAATAATAATAATAATAAACGATTATTTACCTATAGTAGTTTTTATGATTACTGTTTATGTTGTTTTTCATTTTTACGCCGGCCATAAATCTTAGGTTTTACGCCGCCGATACGTTTTTTTTTTTTTTACGACACAAACACTTCAACGATTTATAGGTGTACGTATATTATCACACGTACAATTAGAAAAACTATTGGAACCTTCTCGTCGAATCGTATGCGTTCCGGTGATCGGTCGATCGGCGTACCATGTGGTTATACAGTGTACACTTTAAGTGGATTTCGAGCAGTAAGTCACCCTAACTCGTGTGGTTATCGATAAATTTATAAAATTAAAATTGAATCCGTCGTGACCGTCAGTTTGTATGGTTTGGCGTTGCGAGGGGACCAATTTTTCGCAAATGTTGTGTGTAATGTTTTCGATTGATTGATTTTAAAATATTGCGGAACAAAAATTACAATTACGAACAAACTCGCAACGCGTTTATAATACGTAGGTAGTTATTTCTAACAGTCATCTCGACAAGCGGTTAAAACTTTACGGACCGTTTTATGTTAGACGATTAGGTTTGGTTATTTCCGTTGACTCTGACGCTATAATTTCAAAACGATTTAATTTTCAACAGTTAAAAATGATTCGAGTTTATTACCGTCAGAAAATGTAACCAATTTACGCGATTCGAGTTCACAGTGTGGATTTTTATTTTTGAACCGATAATGATGCATCAATGCTGATTATCAAATGGATCGTAGTAAGTTTAACCGATTTTTCTCAAATAACAATCTGCCGAATGATAAGCCGTTAAATGTTTAAACCAATGATCCTGCAAATATAAACAAAAATTTAATCGATGCCCCTTAGTACGAAAACATATGCAACACAACGCGCAACGCTTGTCGGGTATCGTAAGAGAACGAATCGAAAAAGTTTTTATCGACAAAACTCAGCGACTAAATGACTAAATAGTATTAGACAAATGTTAAAAAAAAAAAAGATAAATTTCCAGTAAAAGCGAACGCGATATAGGTACATTTAAATTCGTTTCGGAAAATATCAACGCGGAACGCGAGAAATAAGTCAAATTTTGTATACGAAATTTGATTGGATAATATGGAGTTAAACCATCTTGAACCTAGTTACCAGAGATCTTTAGCTATTTAAACCGAATCTTACTGCATAACGGATTACACTCTGCCCTCTAACTCACTGAAAGTGGTCGAATTCAAGTATTAGAACGGTTTAGATTATAAAGAATTCATAAATGAATGAAGATAAGATAGAAATTTTGATTAGAATTTTGCGCGATTATTTATTCACTGTATAGTTTCACACGGAAAGCATATTTTCAGACCTATAGAAAACCTTCAAGTTTTATTTAGAACGAGAATAGCTCCTCATTTTAATAAACAGAAACGTTTATTTCGGTCACCGAACGGACACTGGTAAGTAGGTATAGTATCCATAATGGTATTGATAATGTGGTTGAGGCTCGAAAAGAAATTCGTCTTATGAAACGCTATTATATCAAGTCGAATTTCGTAAAATTTTGTAAATCGTAAAAAAACTTTATGCCCGACGATAGTGTATTGTGAAAACATTTTTGTTAAACTTGGCAGTATAGTTCTCATTTATAAAATATTGTTAGATAATCACAGATATTAACCGGGTAAGTAATTTGCAAAAAAAAAAAAAATCATAATTTAAAGTGATTTAAAAACAATCGTTGGTATCGTCTTCCGAGACTGAAAAGCTGTCATATTTATATAGCTGCAAGCGCAAGCAGTCATTTTTCGTCGATTCTATGAAACAGGAATAAATGTCGAATGAAAAAAATATTTATAGCTCTATCCATGACCAAGCGAGATCCACCATTTGACCAAAGTGATAACATAAAAAAGTAAATCTAGTGAATGGAATTCCATCGATGATAATAAAAAAAGGTCACTATCAAGGTGAAAACGTTTTGAAAACGAAAAAGTTCAAAAAAAATATGTATGTGCGATCCACGATTAATGGTACAAATACCCGAATTATTCATTAATAGATAACGTTTAAAAACGAATGGTTTAACATTGAACATAGATTCAAGATTGAAACATTTACTTTTTGAACGGTTTCCACGCTATAAAACGTTTTCAAAAAGTCACCAATTTTTTACGGAGTTTTTTTTTATTCAATTAAATTTTACAATTTATTAAAATGTTCATTATTCATCTAACATTCTAATACAATCGTTTAAAACTCGCAGAATGGACATACAAAAAAAAAAAAAATTTCTAAAATCCATACCTATGAAGTAAAAAATTCAAACCATTAAAAGTACAAATGAATAATTTTAGATTCTGTGTGTAGCGAAAAATGTATTGGTTTTCACATGTATTTATTTGTTGTTTTTTTTTTTTACCGCTATAAAATCATCATAACTTCTCTAACAATAAAAATAAAGGTCTGATACAAATCTCAAGAAATTTTGAAATTTTTTTTATTCAAGTATAGAACTCTGAAATTTTCGATAATTTTCATTTTTTTGTGTAATTTTCGTCACATGAAAAATTCAATTTGCCACATAAAGTTTTGAAAATTAAATGCAAGATTCTTAACGTGTGAATACATAATATGCTATTAAAAAATTTCGAAAATCCGTAGTCATAACTTTAATATTTAGTTTTTTAAAGTGGGAAAATTTTTAAAAATCGGTCTATTTTTGGGAAAAAAATTGTAACTCACACGAGTTTGATATTGAAGATTTGAAAATTAAATACGTTACGTAAAACAAAATTTGCTATTTGAATAAAAAAAATTATTTCGAGATGGGGGGAAGGGTGGTCGAATTGTTTAAGTATAACAAAAAAATACTTGTTGAGAATTAAATCTAAAGGAAGAGTATGGTTTTTTAGAATTAAGTTACAATTATACTATAGATTTATAGTTTTTTTGGCCGATTGTTTAGTGTGGAAAAAAACTTCGGGGAAAAATGAGTAACACGTTAATCACCCAAACTTGATTTCCGGGTTAGGTCATGACCCTTATCCCCCCACCCCCCCCCCCGGATCCGCCAATGACTATATATACACAACCCTTTCGGACCCGAGTTATGTTTGAGATCGAGAGTTCGCGTGAAAAGTGTTTTTCATGGAATCGCGCGGCAATTCGAACCGGTTTTCGTTGTTTTCCTCTCGAATTATTTTGAAAAACAACGGATGTTCTAACGTAGTTTCGTGGGAACCGTTATAACGCGCATATCGTTTTATAAGTGTGTAAAATTGGTATCTCGCTGTTCGGTCTTCATAACTCTGGTAACTGTGGAAAAATGAAATATCGGTTTGTTTCTCGTGTCGCCAATAATTATGACCTACGAGCAACTCTGGGTCCGAAAGGGCCGAGGATTCGACGATGGTGGTGTGACGATTTGTTGTGGTCAGCAGTTGATGATGATTTACGACAGCCACTGCGGCCGAGCGATACCTGTTCCAAGGCGTGTGGCAATCGCGAAGGAATCCGTGTGAAATAGGTGACCTGAACCGGTGTGCGGCCGAACGTTTGCAGCTACGCAATATGAACATTAATAACAATATTTAACAATATTATCTTAATGTATTTCATATATATATAGATATGTTTAGTTGTGCAGTGAGTGTCTGAACTCCTCCTAAACGTCTGCACTAATTTTTTTTTATGAAATTTTGTGTGTGCGGATCAACTTAGATTCGACTATGGTTCAGATTCACAATCCGAGATTCCACCCATAAGGGTTGTCTTCTTCTTCTCATCCTCCCTTCGCCTTTCTCCCGACTATTTGGGGTCCTATTTCAGTACACGTATTATAAGTGATCACATTAACTACGTATCTTTTACAATGATGTTTCGCATTTTCTTTGTTTCAAACACACGTTTTTATAGAGAATTCGATTATTTTTTCGTTGTGCTATGGGTCACGCGGAGTACAATTATTTTAGTCGTTTTTTCGGATAACAGTTCGAACTACGTTCCGTTTTAGGGACCAGCCAAGAAAAGATTTTTCAACGTTTAACCCCTAGTGCAAACACGCCGGGCGATGACCACATTTTCTAAAATGAATCCCGTGGGCCGTGAACGAATAATAAAGGACGGATCAAAATGAAAAATTTGTGAACACTCCGGAACTAAACACCGCTGTGGGGATTGAACTGAGGCGTCGAAGGTTGAGTTATTAGAAAATATTTTAGAAGAATATTACAGATCGATTTGAAACTGATCAAGAAAAGGAATCACACACGCGGGAAAATTGTAACACGTGGGCAACTGCAAACTGCAAGGCCCTTCACACCACTGTCTTTTGAAATAATGTGTACTTTAAAAAGAACTCAAACGTTAAGTTATCACTCCGATTTTGAATTTAAAAATGGAAATAAATATTTTACAAAGTCAGTTTTGGATCCTTCGTGCTTGATGTAGAAAAAGAAAATTTATAAATCATTTTCTTTTTACATTTTTATCAAGATTAATTATTAATCTAAAAATTAATTAGTTAAAAAATGTGGCTCGAAAGATCCAATATAAAGATCAAATATGGATTTTACAGAGAATTCTTACGTGTCTTTTGAAACTTATTATCGGACCGAAACTCGTACTAGTACGATTGAACAATTGTAAGTCTAAAATTTGTGAAACTATGTAACATTATGTACGTGTATAATCATTATTAGTATGTCAGATAAATTGCCTACACAATGCACCTTGAAACGTGTTAGTGCGAAGGCCCCTTAAAACCCGTAACAGAACCTATTACCTAATTCAATGAAAATATCAGCTCATTCCAATCATTATTTCGGAAGTCGTGACCAAAAAACTAAATCGATTATGTTCACACGTTTGCCACACATTTTAACGATTTGTCTTTTTTAATTTTTTTTTGATTTTTGAACGAAATCGAATAAAAATATCAAACCGTGATCACTCTAACGCGATGTCCTCCCCGAACTTAACCGATTTCGAATAAACGTTCGAAAAATAATGAAAATTCCCGAATTTCCAAAATAAATTTCTTCGTATTCGCGCTTTTTACAAAGCAACTTTTATGTTATACTACATTCCGATTTAGTCATATGTCGTTGTTGCATAGACGAGGCGGTATGGACCGCGTGTAAATCGTGTTTTTAATTGCAGAAGAAGTCGGCAGCCGACAAAACGGTGCGGACGTATTTAGCGAAAACGTTTGAAAAAAAAAAAGAAGAAGAATATTATGATATTGAGACGAGTAGGCGACGGTGTTTAGTTTCAATTACGCGTTTTTATTGTTCACAATTGGACTTCCTCGTCCTTCTAAAAACGAGATCGAGACTACACAACGATGTTAAAATGTACTGGTTACGAATAAGTTTATACGAATTTAACGCACGACCGAATTTTTTTTTTGCCGGACATCAATCGTGCAAACAATATTGAGCCGGACCGAGTGTTTTTCAGATAAAAATAACTTTTGAATCTAGGCACGATAGGGTAGAACGAAAACAAACGAAATGAGAACACGAGAACGGTGCGAGCGGAGTAGGTCACTGTTTTGCGTGGGTCACCGCTGATTCGTCATATTTAAACGCAAACGCACGTTAATTACAACGGATCCGTCGCTTGCGCGGCTCGGCGAGACGAACTCTCGGCAAAAGATCGATTTAAAACAAACAAAAAAAGAAAAAAAATGTCGAAATCGATTTGAAAAAAATTGAAAATCACTTTTGTGGCACTCAATCGGTCTAATCTGTAAAGTGTAGTACTCGCGATTGATTCGGACCATTTATGATGTGCGTGGATAGTTTGGCGGAGTAACGACAACGCTTTGGATGGGTCACTGCTTTGAGAGTTGTGGTTCAAAAGTAATATTCAATATCTGAAAGCAACGATAGATCATAAGAAAAAACGATTCTGAGTGAGCTCAGATATCTAGTATGCGTCCCGGCAAAACGTATAATATTTAAACAAATAAACAACTCAGAAAATTATCGAAATACCAAGATTTGCTTTGGTTAAAATAAAACTTACAGCTGAAATCCCAACTTTTATGTGGTGTCCAACGTAACAACCGAAGAACTCAATCTACCCGAAAACGTCATTAAAACCTAAATAAATTTCAAATTTTTCGCCGTAAAATTCTCGATTTTTTTTTTTCGATTTTTGGGATAAAACTCAAAAAGTAAGCAAAACTTAAAATAGAGCTTCAAACAATAAAGCATCACCGAACATTTATTGTTTTTTATTTATAAAACTTATTGTTTTTACAATGATGTTTATTCTTTTTTTTTCTGTGAACAACTCTAAGGGTAAAATGAACGCTTCGAATTTTTAAGTCGGTACCTCTAATGAAATGTCTACAAACTCTGATTGCTTTTTGAGGAATTTCAAATTCAAAAGTTCAAAATTAAAAAGTAACAGCTTTGAAATATCGAGGAAACTTCAGAGAGACTTCGAAGGAACGTTTCGGCAGTGTTTTTCACAAATCGGTTTAGTTTTTTTTTTTGAACGTTACATCCAAATAATGATTGGAACAAACTGAAACTATTACATAACATTAAATAGGTATGATACAAGTTTGATAAGAGTTTCAAGTGATTTTGAAAATTTTTGCGCAAAGTTAGGACTTTGAAAGTCTAGAGAAATGTATCGGGGCGTTTTTTTTTTAGATTTTCTGTGAACAACCCTATGGGTTTGAGAAATACTCCAATTTTTAAAGTCATCACCTCTAATGACAGGTCTATGAACTCTGGTGGTATTTTACGGGATTTGAATTGGAAAATACAAAATTTAAAATTTAAAATCGTGAAACTTGGGAGAAACTAAGAAGTAACATTACTTATGGCAAACGTGTTTTTGACGTCATGTCGATTTAGTTTTTTTTCTTTTAGACATTATATCCAAAATAACGATCGGATTAAATTGAAACTTTTACACAGTATTTAAATAGGCACAGTACGGATTTGTTAAAAGTCTCAAGTGATTTTGAAAATTTTCCAGCTAAGTATAGAACTTTGAAATTATCTAAAACTGTACCGAGACGACTGGGTTCGCTCGGAATAGCATTTTCAAAGATCCATCATCACTTTTAGACAATAAATAATGCGTTTGAACTTCCAAACCGCCCGAAGCGTGGTCGCCGCTCCATTTTTTTTTTCTTTTTACAAACCTTGTTTAGTTTTTAACTGATAAATCGTTGAACTGTTGAAGAGTACCGTGACCGGCGGACCGGACAGAGTTTATATATGTCTTCAGCGAGATTGAACCGAACCGAACGACATTAATATAATAATTGTTCTTGCTGCAGGCACGTCGCCGAATCAGCATGCGTTACGGACGAAACGGGAGCTGGCTAACGACCGAAATTCAAAACCTAACCGAACGAAACGTGTGGCCATAACGCGCTCGAAACGTTGAACAATCATTTAATATCAATCATCAGACACATACGGTTCTGTGGGTTTTCAGGGTGTGTTTTGAATTGTACACTATGGCGTATTAATCGTATTCGTTAAGCATTGAGAAAAATAACAAAAAATGCAAAAATGTATGGTTCCAAAAATAATCTACAAACAATATCAGTCGGCACAACGATTAACAACGTACAAATTAGAAATTAAAACGTGTTTTAAAATTTTAACTACGTTAATGAATATTTTTTTAAACGAACCATGTAAATAAATATGGTATAAATTTTAAATGAATTTTTTGTAAACTAATCATACAAGTATTGTAGATTTTGACTTTTAAAGATGAGTAGCTATAAAAATGAATACATCTAAAATAGAGAATTAACTTTGAACGAATTAATTTTCGTAAACTGGTTATTAGTATCATAGATTATACATAGTTTTACTATGAGTTTAATAAATTTGAAAATTATTTAATTGTAAAGGTAAATCTTCAATTAGAATGTGTAAAATGAATTTCGAATGGGAAAAAAAAATTATTTTCAATAGAATATCATTGTGTGTATATTGAATTGTATTAGAATGATTTATAGATTATCTACGCAATCGAACGCTTTTCCATTTTTCATTTAGACAAATTATTATTGAAAATGAATCGTTGACTGTTTTCAATGGAAAACTGAAATTCGCCCGAAACGAGTATTGTAAGTAATTTATCAAGTAAGTGTGAATGTATTTTATTAAATCAGTTTTGAAACGACAAAAAATCTGTGAAACGGAAAAACATGTCGAATTTGGGCGAAACGGGTCCCACCCGCTAAATATTTCGGACTGATGAGCGGCGACTCGATGAATTTTTTTTTCTTTTTTTGAGTTTCAATAGTTTGAGCGTTTTAGTTGAAATTAAAAACGATCGGTCGGTATAAATAAAATTCGCAGGACGCGAATTTAAAAGACGTACGCCGCACGTGTTTGTCGGACTGAAAACTAATGTTCCGAGACGAGGTTCGGGCGAACTGAAAGGTGCGGTAGCGACTACGCTTTGGGTGGGTCGTTGGTACCAAAGTAGCGGCTCATCCGTATTACTTGATATCTGGAAGCGACGACAAACTCGTTTGCGATAAAAAAAAATAAAACGATTTTGAGCGAACTATCTAACAGCTATTGAGTCCTGGGTGGAAATAAAAAATATCGCGAATTGTTAATAACATGAGGGGGAAAAAAATAGGCTAAAATCGAGTAAAACATTTTTGCGGTTCTACATCCCAATGATACGTTTTTGTTAAGAATTTCAAGACAACGGAATGGTTATTTTCAAAATTACGGAGGAATGACTGTACGCGATTTGAAACGTAATACGTCGATAAAAATCTTAAAACGAATGTCGGCAGATCGAAGAGTTGTGTTATTTCCAAAACGTTTGGTGTACAGTTTTAGAGCATTGTACGACTGGTGTTGTGTTAAAAATAAGAAAACCCCGTTCGCGAGCGAAAAACCTCAAAATCTAAGAACGGCCATAAAAGCCATCAAATTGAATGAAACCTTTTTGAAAGCTTTCTTCGGAGTTGTATATAGTACAGGGACACGACATCGCCTGAAATTTCAAGACGATTATTCTCGAAATTACGGAGACGTAACTACAGGTCGTACGCGTCATTGACGAAACGCCGTTTTTTTCTAATTGGGTTATCGCAATTTTTCGGCGGCGTTCCCCGGTCGCGTTAAAAAACTATATCGATAATGTCGAAAAATCGCCGCTCTAGAGTACCACGTTCGTATCGGTTTTCCAAAAGAAAAGTTATCGGCGCGCTCTCTCTGGTGGAAATCGTGTTAACGGTGTAAAAAACAAAAATCGTCGTAAGACTACGTATAGCTCTTACTCGCTCCGCTCAGAATCTAAAATAATAACGCGTGTATTCGGTTAAACACACTCGTAAATTTTTAAAACAATGCGACTGTTCTCGTTCACGAAACACAAGGTTAACACGAGGTACACGCGCACTATTAACCACTGTGTACACACACACACACACACAATGCGTGTATAACTATACACGTACATCCTGCGCGAGCGTGGTCGTGTATAACGGCGAGACTGGCGTTTCCGCTTGTGACGCGAAAGCTTTTCGAGAAGAAAAAACGAAACAAACAAACAAAAAAAAAAAATAAAAACCGACAAAACCCCCTTTGAAGTCCTGGGAGTGTTCGGGTCGCCTCCATAATATTTGGTTGCCTTGTACGCCTTTCGAGAATTTCAATGTTCCACGACGTGTACACCGTTAGCTGAAACGTTTTCAAAATTGCTTGGAGCTTCTGTCAAACGTGCGCGTATCAGCTCGTTCCCATTTAGGGACGATGTTGTGGAAAAAAAAATAGATACGTGACTAAGATGAGATCGCGTAAAATCTGATATTGCGTAGCGCGAGATCAAAAAAAAAAAATTAAAAAAGGCGAGATCGGTCCAAGTCCCGAGGGAATACGACTACGCGGTGTCTAGTGCGGGTCAGAAGTTGTGGTTCAAACGCATTGTTTAATATCTGAAAGCAGTACGATAAATCTTTGAAAACACGTTTCTGAGCGAGCCCAGTTGTCTGGTGCACGTACGTCCCGGTAAAAACAAATGTCGTCAATTGAAATGGTCCGAAAATTCCGAAAAAACATGTCAGCGTGAATTATGATTTGAACAACGTCCAAAATAACCATTCGGATAAACATTATTTGATGAGTTATAACGGTTTTAGCAAGTATCGGTTTCCAAATGTAAGTAGTGCGTAATTTCGTCGTCATAATCAAAATAACAACGTTTTTCAATACTTTTTTTTGGACGCGTTCGGAATATATTGGGCAGATGATTTTTTGAAATTATGTTTTTCAGATAAACAGATTTACATAACGTTCAATACTTAAATCGCAAAAACTGTGTGGGTTACGAAATTTTTACCAAAAAAAAAAAACGGAACGAGTTATTTTTGACAATTTTCCAATTATTCAACGACTAAAAATAAAAAATAAAAAATTGTTTGTACGGATTTTTAAAAATTTTTCTTACCAAAAGTTTATACAGGTTGTTAACGTAGTGCGCTGCGATTCTAAACGAGCTCAGCTGTTTAGAATACCTACGTCCTGGTAAACGCAAATTCAACAATAAAAGTGATTCCGAAAATCCACGTATCCACGTATAGTGAATACTAATTTAAACAGCGAGTGAAAAATTCATACCATTCGTACCATATTATTTGACCAGTTAATACGATTTTAGTATCGATTGGCGTAATAGTACGCGTAACTTCTTCATTGTTCTAACCAAATCGCACAGTTTTTCAACACTTCTTATCTTTGTACGCGTTCGGAATCTATCGGGCGGATTTTTTTGAAAATTTTTTTTCCAGACAGCAAATTCTGTTTTACGCAACACGATTTTGTTTCTTGAACGACAACAAATTTGGGCGAGTTACGATTTTTTTTTTTTTTTGAAAAATTTTATTGGTACGGCACAAAGGCATCTCCAGTTCCAAACAAAATAGAAAACTTTCCCACTTTGGTTACGCTTGTAAAAAAAAAATAACTGCGTGTTCTGTATAAGATGTAACGAGATCGTATAACAAATTGTATCTATACCATGTGGTTTAGTTTAGTTGATGAACGTAATTTTTTTTTTTTCTTAAAATCAATTCAAATTTCATATTTTGAAGAAGGGTGAGTGGAAAAAAAATTTAAACAATATTTTAAACATGTAACGTACAAATCAAATTTCGTTGTACGTATCCAAAATGGCATTTAAAAACGATGACCGATAATTTTTCCTATCCGTTCAGTTATTATTTTAATGAATTTGATTCGCATTTTTTCTTTACACTAATGTATTGAGTATTTTCTCGTCTAAACAAATCCTTCCAATTTTTTTTTTTTATTTAACCGCCATAGTTTGGGCGGATCTCTGTCGCTTACAATGTGTTCTGGAGATTTAACTTATGATTCGAATTTCAAAAGCTTATTGCGGAAAATGAGATAAGAAAAACCGTACAATCAGCAACCGTTACTATCCCTTTTTTTTTTTTTTTGGTATTAAGCATATTGATTTATTAAAATTTTTTTTTGTCACAGTAACTTCACCAAAAACAGTTCCAGTTGATTGAAGTCGATTTAAAGAATCGGCGAAGCACGGTTGTGGAAAAAATTTCACACGTTTTGAATAGTTTTGTTAAAAGTTTTTTTGCAGCGAAAATCCGTTACAAATCACGTTCGAAAATTCGAGTGTTTGTTTAAATTGAGTTTTTTCATTTTTTTTTTTTTTTTGTTATCTTATACTTCACAATAATCATACCGAGTTCTCGAAACGTTCTCGACTCTATCGGGTGCGTTTTTCCATTATTTTTGCGCGCCTATCGAACGTTCGTCATAGTCAATTCCGAAATAAACAAAAATCATCGCACGACACGTGTTCGGTCACCGACGACTTTGCCGAATCGTCGACGGAAGAAAAATATTATTCGTACGAGGTACACGTCGTTTCACGCGCGATCTTTTAGACTCTGGCAAAGGCATTATCGCAAAAGACATTCCGTAGAGCGCTCCGGGAACTACGCGATTCTACACGATATTCGACGCCGCGTTTGTCCGAGGCATAATACGTGTCTGCTCTGAATCGTAATAATAATGATATAATTCAAGACGGGAAGTAAAAATTGTTACACGATTTCCCGAATATCCGGCCGATTGTGCTCCGCGACGTAATCTCGCGCGGAACGATAGAAATTTTTCGTAACCTTTTTTTTTTTATTTAAGAACACCGAAACAAACGTTTTTTTTTTTTTTCTTCGCCACCGTTTTGATAACTCTCCTCTCTTTGTAACTCTAATAACAACGACGTCATCTTTTTCGTAACCAACACGTGTTCCGGGACGTAATCCCATTGACGTCGAACCCGACTCTCAAACGGTTCTGCATTGTGTTGCATTACGTATTATATTCAGCGCGATAAAAAAAAAAAACGATATTTTTCGTGTCCGGCACATGGATTCGATTTTTTTTTTTTCGAACATTTTAAGTGTACAATAATAATAATGATGTACTGACTTGTTGGTTCGTTTGGTTCCACGTTCTGTAATCTCGATTTCCTGTTTGATGGGGGGGCACACTGTTGGAAATCGGTCAGGTAGGTCATTGAAATCGAGATACGTGAACGAAAGACAGAGAAAGAGAGCGGTAAAATCGATTAGAACCGTGTTGTTTTGGTATATGTAAGAAAAAATTTTGAAAAATCAAAACTGTAGCCAAGTATGTCCGAACGACTTACGTTTATACTCGTGTATTCCCACGTGGTGGTAGAAAAATAATTGGAAAAAACGATTTACACGGTTTCGATTTAGGTTTCGTTTGGCAAGTTTTTACAGAAAGCCCACACAATATCGAAACACGGGTCGTGTCGTTAAAACGTAGATAGCTTCTAAGTTCAATGTAGTACTCGAAAATTCACTATTTGTCGCCGATAGATTACTGATCGCTCAAAACCGTAATCTCCGTGTAGGCGAATATTATGACGTTTTGTTTCTCGTTGGCGTCTGACTACTACTGTACCGACAGCGAAAATTGTTGATTAAGAAAACGTCGTGGCTCACTTTGGCAGGGTGACAAATTTCTTTTTGTTTATTTTTTTTTCAGCTGTCGTACTTTTTATGTTTTTCTAAATTTTTGGGAATGTAAAAATAGTAATTTTATACACTACACGATTGAACAGATACTCAGCCATTTTTTCCTCACAGACTTATCGTCTTGAAATTGTTCGTACACACACATTTTCCTACAGTAGTTTTTCATTAATTTCGGTGCGTTCGAAATGTATTTATTATATAAATATGCTTAGGGTTTTTGGTTCTAACGTTACTTCCGTCCTGTATGAGAAGCAAATGCAAATTAATTTTATTGAAACGCGTCTTAAAATTATGTTACGCGTTAGTTTTACGTTATTCGTAGCCAAATTTCTAATGAAACGTTGAAACACCTCTACTGATGGGCTAAAACAAATTTGGGAATTTCGCGGGTAAAAATTGGAAATTTTAAGATTTGTGATGAAGTTTTCGTATGGACGGAATGCTCCATTTTTTTAAGTCGGTGACTTTTCTAAAAGGTCGAACACCGCATAAAAGTTGGAAGCTTTAAACTTTGTTTGATTCGAAGCGTTTTACGTGATATTTATTTCCGAGTACACGTCGAAAACAACGAAAACGGCACTTAAGAAACTAACGTTGTAAAAAATTATTTCTTGTCCTCATCAAACTTGTACGTGTGTACTAAATTAATACGACACACGTTATAAGAGACTGAAAAAAGCTTTTGCTAGGTATACACAATTTTTTTTTTGCGTATAATTGGAGTAATTCGCGATATATTTTTTATTTTCATGCCGTACTCATCTAAGATTCGATGGCTCGCTCAGAATCGTTTTTTTTTCCCGAACGCAATGGCCTTATTTTGTTGTTTTCAGATGTTAAACGACATGCGGATTAACCGCAAACCAATGCCCGTTCATTACTGCGCCATTTTTTTTACTTTTAACAATTCGACGTGGGAGAGAGGAATAAGGATAGTGTCGATACGCACTTGTTCGAATAAAACACAAAATAGTTTTTTTTTTTTAAATTTCTATTACCTATGAATTTCGTCTATATTATATTAAAGTGTCTAACATATTATACGCACGTTTAATGCAACACTTTTTTTTTTTTTTCCAATATTTACAAGTTTAACTATATATATTATAGGTAGTCGTACATATATAATTGTATAAATTTATGGAAGTTTCCAAATAAGTACAGCATTTCACAACGCGTAAATACGAGTTTTTTTTCACTTTTTTTTTTTTTTCAAGTTCCTGTTGGCGTTACGACGTTGTTCTTCGCGTTACACAAAATCAGCAAAAAAAAAAAAAGTATATAATATTCATTTATAATAAATTCACAAATCCGTATTATGTACAACAAGAAGAATACGATAATAATAATGATGATAATTGTAATAATAATAATAATAATAATCATGATGATAATAATAATTAAATAATATAATGATAATAATATTAAGCGTTAGAAATAAAACAGAAAAAATGATAAATTTTTAACAAAATTTACCTACCTATATATAAAAGAATTTGTTTTGTTTATATATAGGTTTCGCGTGGAGACAACACGTTTCGCGTATTCCGCGCGACATTATGACAAAATAATGTTTTATGGAAACAACCGAAAAAATTATAAACTTAAAAACACTTAATTAAAATAACTAATTCATATATATATATATATATATATATATATATATATATCACCGTTTAAATTATTTTGAGTTTTATGTATTTTATACATAAATACACGTTACACATAACACAATAATTATAGGTATTACAATCATATTCAATATGTAAATAGTGACATTTTTCACGATTGTCGAATGCTTTTCAATTTTCCTGTTAGACTGCTGGCCATACTCTGTAAAAAAAAGAGAAAAAAATTTTAATAACAACCGTGAGATTCGTACGATTTATATCGTTGACATTTCAAACGATGTAACTCGCGCGCGTTCGTTGTATAGAAAATAGATAACGTATCTCATGCATTCAACGACTGCGACAGTAGTATCGCATATGACATTTTGACGCTGTTTTACGATTATCGGGCTAATATTCGTTACAAACGTTTAAACAAATATCACGAATTTACCTATATCACGAACATGCCTTACTTTACCCTACGCGTATTTTGTTTAATATTCCGGGCGCGCGGTTGCACAGAGACCGAGCGAAGACTCTGCCGTTTTTTTCGAATTTTATTCCGGGCGTGCGGGCAAAAAAAACAAGCGACGGTATCGAACGAATGAGCAAATTTGTGCAGTGTCTCTACTGCAGTGCTTTGATCCGCACGGACGTCAAATTTTGGTAGTTTATTTGTACGTCAGTCGTATTTCAATAGTCGATCCGTCATACTTTTTACCGTTTTTTTCGGAATCGAAACGTACTCAGGGCAAAACGTTTCGAACGCGCGGACGGGGGGCTTTCGGAGAGAGGAACCGTCAAGTTCGGAGCGATAGAACGCGACACACACCTTCTTTCGTAAAAAACACAGCTTCCGTACACAAAATTTATAACGGCCGGATAATAATCGAACGCGAGTTTTTTTCACGTACAGGTCGTCGTCGTCGTCGTCGTTGTAATCATTCCGATCTTTCGTCCGGCGGCGGTCGGGCGCGGTGTGAAAACCGCCAAGTCACCGCGGTGTGAAATACGACGACTCGTTATTGACCCCCCGCCGTCGCGCGCTGCGGGTAAACACACGGACGGCGGCGGCGGTATTTATTACGTTTTCGTTTGTATCGAACGTAAATAAATTTATTTATATACGCGCGGCCAATCGCGACGGCGGGGATCCGTGGTAAGCGAGCCAATCGCGAGAGAGAGTATCGACGAAACGACGCGTTCGAACCCCACGACCGACACGTATAACGGTCTCATGAGTCTTTTACGAGCGTCTCACGCCAGCCTGTCTTTTTGGCTTCCGATGCGCGCGCATCACGGCGGCCTCTAGGTTAGGGTATTTTCCCAACCAGTCCTTGCTTACCTAACCTTCATACCACCAATCAGATTTGAGCTTCCTCCGGAATGAAAACGATAATAGCCTATTGCATCCAAACCTAGACACACGGACTGGTGATGACGTATGCGGTGCGCGAACGTGCGCGCGCATCGGAAGCCAAAAAGACAGGCTGGCGTGAGACGCGTGTAGTCTTTTAGGTTCTGTGGTTTTTGTTTTTTTTTTGCTCCGAGGTCAGTGTAAAAACGCACGTCTGCTGAAACTGCCGACGAAATGTCTGCGAATTTTCACGGCGGTCTGAAGGCGTCTCGAATTCGTCAAAAAAAAAGTTACGGTCGAGGAACCGACCGAATGCGGCGGACGTTTTTCACGCGTCGCGGTTTGTGCCGTCGCGTCGAAAATAACGATCGGCACAAACGTCAATAAATTGGCGAGCGCAGGGTTCGATAAGAGGGTAAATTCGAAAAACGTCGAGCTCGTCGTATACTAACTGAGCTCGCTCACGATCGTTCTATTTTTTCCGACGATCGAAGACATCGAACAACACGTTTGAACCGTGTCAACTTCCAAACCGTTGGTCAAAGCGTGACTCCGTACTACTACTCCCGCATCCTACTGTGATTGCGGGTTTTTTTTTTCGATTCGGTTTTTTACGCGAAAAAAACGCTTTATAGAAATCGGTAATGTCGCGCAGTGACACACGGGAAAATAAAATTTTATTATCGTTTAACTTT
This sequence comes from Hormaphis cornu, assembly GCA_017140985.1. NCBI lineage: Eukaryota > Metazoa > Arthropoda > Insecta > Hemiptera > Hormaphididae > Hormaphis > Hormaphis cornu. The sequence continues at coordinate 18,338,763 of CM029361.1, forward strand.
TGCATTTTAAAGTGCAATACTTTTGTACTCGTTTTAGATTCGAAGCTATTGATTTTACAAAAGACGTGTGTGTGTTTTTGTGTTTGTGACTACGATCGCTCCCAACTCGTATCCTCGGTGCAATGTACTGCAACGTTTCGCCAAACGATTTCAAAAAGGTTATAACCGTTTTTTTATAACATCAATACGAGTGTCCCGCCAATCGTTCAACAACGTCGATTCCACGATATATGCCCGCGGACGCGTAAAATTCAATTTTATAATCCGCGGACAAAATTTACTCCGAATTGTTCACACCGTACTGTACGCGATCGAGCCCGTAAGAATCGGCCGACTCGGGTCCGACCGAACTAAAGTTCACAAAACACTATTGCTGCACTATCGCCGCCGATCGACGAACGATTTATGTGTGCGAATGTCAAAAATCGAATAAATATCATCCGGAGCACGGACGTAATACTCTCGTAGTAGTACACGATAATAATAATACGAATGAGTTAAAATCGCCGCGTACGCCGAAATGCGGGTCGTTAACGTCGCCATTGTCCGGACAAAACGCGGAGGAAAAGAAAAAAGAAATTTCGGGTTTTTTTCGTTAACACTCCTCCCCCTGACGATAAAAAAACATAACGAGAGCACACCGCGTGCACGCGCGCACTCGAACGTCGCTCTCTCGGCCGTCCCTTTGTCGTCGTCGCCGCGTCCCTTTTCACATACTATTATGACTTTTCTTATATATATATATGCATTTTTTTCGATTTTTTTTTTTCCGCACTGCACGTCGCGTTTAACGAACCGTGTAAAATCGGCCGTCCACTCTATATAATAATATAATAATAATTGCCCACTATACAACACGAGTTTTACTATATGCACGTACAGCAGCAGCAGCGACCTGATCTCAGAATTTTCGAGTGAATTCGAAAATTCGATTTACGCGTACGGATAATTTCTTCAACATCCATCCGAGACGCGGAACGTGACCGATATTTTTCATTTAGATAAAACATAGGACGGGCACGATATCTGCACACATACTGTAAGCTGGAGGAGCCCATGGAGAATTTTGTATTGTTTTTACAACGACGATGTGTTTTTTTTTTTTGGTTTGTCAAGTGCACTGTCCGTGGTGGTGCAGGAGATACGTGCTCCGACTTTCAAACTATAAGAACATGGACTTAGACTAGAGTTTTTTTTTTTTTTTTTAATTTCGCCTATTTTTCGAGTTAAACCGCGAAAACGGAAATTTAGAGTTTCGGAGAGTTTCGCGGCGAAAAGTTTGAAATTTTAACACTGTGACGATGGAGTTTCCGTACAGAGGGACAGCACCAAAATTCAAAACCTTCGATGAAAGGCCCGTGAATGGTACTTTGAGCAAACAATAACGAAACAAGTGAAGTTTAAGGGAAAACGTTAAAAATTACGGATAAATTTGACATAATAATAGCTGGTTGGTTTAGTCTATCGGCCGTAATTTCGAAAATCGCACACGGTCACACAATATTGAAATAGGTTAAAAATACGGGTTTGATCAAGTGATTCAAGTGATTTAGAAAGTTTTTTAGCTATAATTTCTATTTTTTTTTTTTTTTGCGGTCTTTGTTCAATAAACATACGAAAACCTTTGAAACTTTGACCTAACTGTCCACGCTCAAATTTTTTTTTTTATTCGTTTTAAGTTGGTGAAATGTCGAATCTTGGTCATACCATTGACTTTTTTTCAACAAAAAAATTCGCACAAACTTGTAAGAATTCAAACAATTTTAACGCAATTTGTTATCGGAGAAAACACGTTTCGAAATAATCCGTCCGGTAGATTCTGAAAGCGTACGAAAATAGTATTGAAAGATGGTGTGACAATTTGGTCGTGACAATATGAAATTACGCAAAATAGACGTATTAAAATCGGTTAGGAACTCCTCGGACCAAACCGTTTGAATTTTTCACTCTGTTACTCAAAATCAATATTCTTCGTTCGATTTTTTGTGCCATTTTTTTAATTTTGGTTTTTACCAAGTACGTAGTACTATACTACATTATAGACAACCGAGCTCGCTTCGAGTCGTTTTACGATTTATCGTTGCTTTTTAGTCGCCACCCCGTCTCAAACCGCCCACGTCGTCCCCGGAATTTTTAAGTTTTTTAAGCGCACGAATATCGAAACGGTTTTTTTTTTTTGTAAAAGTGTTTTCAGAAGGGATCCCCGACGGTTTTTTCGTTTTTTTTTTTTTTACGGTCGAGCACAAATGTCTCGGAATCGTATTTTTTTTTAATACAACATTATTATTATTACTATCGTATTGTATTGTGTTCAATGTCTTCGGCGGCGTGACCAACTCACCGTGACCTTTGTGTGTGTGTGTGTAATTATTATAATCATTATTTTTACGTTTTTCTTGACGACACACACACGTTCTCACGCGCGCACTGTTGCAGCACTCGCTGGCCACGTCCCGTCTACGATGTGGAAACGCCGGCAAACACCACGATATTTTAGCGTAAAATGTATATTTTTTTTTATATACGATTAGATTTATTCGTGCAGATTCGCGCAGGAAAAACGTTAGCGACACCAGGGCACATCGTATATTACCTGTGCCGAACGAAGAAGCATAAAAAAATGTTCGAAATTTTATATCCTGTTTGTGTTTTTTTTGTCAGTTTTCCCATCGTATTTCTCTCGTCCGTCGTGCAGGTGCGCATTTATTCGGATTCTGAACGGAGCCGTGGCTCATGTGGCTGCTCTACGAACGCATTGGTTTTACGGTTTTGAACCACGCTGTGAGCTTCGGGTACCGCCGTTACAAGTTCTACTCGAACGACGCCCGTCGACCTTTGCGACGCCTCATCCCGAGACTTTGTCGAGGAGCATATCGCACACCAACAAAAGCTAAACAGTTTTGCCACCGCGAGTTGACGTCCTCGAGAACGTGACGGTCTGCACAGTTGAGACTTGTTACAACCAGGGCCGTGGAGAGAAATCAAGGGCCCCAGGGACAAACTTATCCGGGCCCCTCTTACACAAAGTATCAAACTTGACGTAGTGGACTTGGGCAGACCCCGGGCCTTTTTTGAAGCCCGGGCCCCAGGGCTACAGCCCCGGCTGCCGCCCCCGTCTCATCGGGCCTGGTTACAACGTTTGAAGACGGATCAAAGACGAGACTACACGAGGGGACCAACGGCTGTAAAACGGCTGCTCGAAGAATTCGTGTTTGCTTGTCCGTTTGATTTTACTACCCACACATTTCTCACGTTACCTAAAAACCTAATCGTCATGCGAATAAAGAAAACAATTCACACAATACGTTTGTCTTATCTTTGTTCTTTTTCATCCGACACGGTCGGAAGCTTTTTGATTTTCTTCATAATATTTTCGTCGACATTTCAGAAACGAACGCGACGTGAGATTTTCAAACGAAATCAGAACCGACAAAATTTTCGACTATCGTTCGACCCGATCGTTCCCTAACCGTCCTCCGCACAGTGTTCTTACGTTTTTACGTTTTCGTCACGAAAAAATCTCACACGGTTTCGACTGTGTCGGCGCGGAACCGGCAAAAGTTTTCATAGTGACCGTTTGTGTGGGTTTATCCGTCGATAAAACGAAACATATCACAACAACTAACATATTGTTACGGAGTACCTACGTAAAACATTTAAAATGTCTACTCGGCTAGTGGAACGTTTCCGTTACAGTCGATAATTTTACTTAACTACACAAGAAGGTGCCTGCGGTAATAAACGAAAAACGAAATTTTGAGTGTGCGTCGGTAAACAATAGTTATGTAGCTAGTGACCCCAGTGGCGGTCCTCGAAATCTTATCGGAGCAGCGAAATTATCGTTTCGCCGCTCGCCACCGAACTACATAGAAGTGGTCTTTGAATTTTCAAACATGTTATAAAACTATCTTCCTTTCCCGACGATTATAAGAGTTTTATTTGTAGTACTGTAGCGTGAAAATAACAATTATTCGACGTTTCATTGTAGGCACTACCGCTGTATCAATCCTACGAATTGGTCTTTATCAGTGATAGACACGAATCGAGTATATTATAACCTCCTCACTGTTCGTTTGACAAAAATGACAAAATTTGTGTTGATGTTAGAAACGGTTTCGTACACGGTACGTTTTTACAGTCGAATTGTTGATCATGTTTCGCTCGTAGAAATAGGATTGAAAAACACACAGAACGTATTTAGTGTCGTGTAGTTACCTTGTAAAAAAAAAAAATCGTTTTAGATAACGCGTAATGCCTTATATCGATAACTTTGGCACGAGTTTTAACGATATTAAATACGCTGTTCGTGGTGTGTACAATCATCGTTAATTTATGAATCGTGTTCTCTAGTGTATAATTATTGTGTTTGAACGACAAAACCGAGAGAAACGTCTCCGCCGTCCGGTCGCGGTCGGTGGGAAACGCGCGACGACGGTGATAAATCGATCGCCAGACCTTTTCATCGTCGCTACCGGTGCAGCCAGCACAACCAGTATACAATGTGCCTCATGAAATTATTATTGTTTTTATAGAGGAAAAAAAACCACAAAAACCCTAAAAGACAGATAAAAAGAGACAAACACAATACACATAAATATATATAGATATCGGGCGTATACGATTCGACCGCGCCGGAAACGACGGTTTCTTTCTTATTTTCGTCTCCTCTCACCCTTTTTTTTTTTTGTGTTTAATAATATAATACACGATATTGTATTATAGAAAAGTGCCACAACAGCTGTAATTATTTACGTTTATACGTATTGACTACGATCGTCATTGTGCCGCAGGGACTATCTATTACGCGCGGGTCGCGGCGGCGACTCACAGTCGAGACGTTCGCGAGATGATCATTAATGGAGACGAAATAAAAAAAAATACTAGACGACGGATTTCGACTGTGTACAAAAATCGCTATTTTCGAACATCGAAATCAGGAAAATCATTTGTTACTTTGTTTGAAGCGGTTTTTTTTTTTTTTTTTTGATTATTTTTGAAGTCGAAAAACCGTAAAGTCGCGTCATTACGAAGGAGGGCTTAACGAGTTTCAATCGATTTCGTTCATTTTTACGGGAGAACTATGGAATTTTTTCATTTTCACGCGGTCGTTGTAACCCGTAAAACGTTTTACGTACGCGGTTAAACATTTTTTTTTTTCCGAAATCGGTTCACACGATTTTGGTTCATAGCCAACTGTCACGTTGTTGTTGTTTTCTCGTCATCCGCGGCATTCCTTACTTACGTGGGGGACACGACAATTAGCGGGGAAAGTGTTTTTTACACGTCGATGTAGATTTTTATCGTAACATCCAAAATAAAGATCGGACCGAGCGATACGCAAAATAGGAACGATTCGATAAATGTTTTTACGGTTAAAGTAACGTTTTTACCACGACGCGCACTGGACGACTGAGACCGATCAGAATCGTATTTTCAAAGGCTTGTCGTCGCTTTCAGGTATTACAAATTTTAAACCGCAACTTCCAGAATCAACCAAAGTCCGTGGCATCCTTTACTCAATCGCAAAAGTCCCATACCCTCGAGAACCGGAATCGACCTCCTGAAAACGTACGTTATTCCGATTCTCACATGTGGAGGGGCAGCCTGGGCCCCCCTCGCAACGACGGGAAAGAATCGAGGCCGTTCAAACCATAGGCACCATCCTTGGTCCTGAAACTTACGTCAGGAACGAGATTACCCCCTTGCGTCCGCCGGACTCGTCCAGAGTGTAAAGAACTCCGCACTGTTCTACAGGAACTCACACTTCTCTCACATCAACCTTGGTCTCCAAACTCTCTATTTACCCACCCAACAATCCAAAAACTCGTCCAATAGAACGTCCCCTTCATAATCTCCCGAACGTAACTTCGTAACAAAACTCCATCGGAAAACCCACCACCTTCTCCACTGGCACATAGCCTGGAATAGTTCAAGACCCCTCCTGGTGGTCCCATGCAAAATTTGCATCATTTTTGCAACTTCTAGACCAGCGATCCAAAGCGTAGTCGGTCAAACTTATTTTCGTTTTACTCGAAAATCTCGCGCGACGAAAAGCGCCGCGGGTTCCGCACAATCGTCGTTCGTTCAGCGGCTTGAGGTTCCGACGACGAACGTATATTGTGTGTACGCTTCTGTGCTGCGTGTATTTCGTTATTATAATACGCGAACTCGTTTCAAGACCGCGGTTCTCAATAATTGTATAGAATTACTACTACCTACTATTCGTAACTGCATGCACGAGACCTTGGATCGCGATAAACAACAACAATATTATTTCGTCGGAGAAAAATGAAAAAAAAAAAAAATAATAATTAAGCGCAATATTATAATAATGTTACGTACACAGACGTAACGTACGTTTGTTTCGGAACTTTCGGAACGAGGCTCGCGTGCCGTGGTAAAATCGAATGCGTTTGTGTTCACCTTAATGTACGTACGTTCTTACACACCTAGTCATTACGCGCAGAGGGACTCCTCCGGCCTTGAAATAGATTTGATCTTATTCGGATAAAAAAAAATAATAATAGTAGTTGAGTAAAAAAAAAAAAAAATAGTAATTTTCATAGTTTCGTCGAATAATATTATTTTCGAAACCGTCGATGATTAAAAATATGAATATATACGAGTATATGACACGGGCGATTCGATCGTGATTCGACCGTTTAAACGCTCTACAAAAACGAATTCGACGGCGTGCAATGTGTTTATTTTCGATGTAGTTTGTGATTCGAAGTGTTTGGCGGAAATGTTCGTTTCAAGTTGCGGCAAAAACAGTTTTTCCCCGAACGCCGATAAATCTACACACACGCAGAGAGAGACGTCAAGTGAGACCGGCATAATTAACGATGATTGCAAGAAGTTGATTTTAATTTTGAAACGGACATAATTTCTAGTATTTAAATCGATTTTCAACTAAACGCACCCGGCTAATTCGATCGATACATTCGGTCCACTGTGGATCGTTCACCGTAGAATAGACACCGCAAACTCGAAAGAGTGAAAACGATTTTCTTGTCCGTTTTTCCGAAAATTTGTGTTCAATACGAAAATCATACGAATGTCGTGCGTATGATCCCGTAAAGTATACCTTAAAATGAAAAAAAAAAAATCATCTCTTCAACGAACCAACCGATTATCCTTTAAATTTCGCCGGTAAAAAAAAAAACATTTAAAGTTCGAGCGTTTGGAGAAATCGCAGTTTACGCTCGATAATATCGGCTCTGCAATAACTATCCTGATCCGAGTCCCACGTACACAAAATGTACAAGATCTGCGGTTGGATGTGCGGTCTTTGGCGAATATATATTTACGGTATTCCAGGGACTGGAGCATGTGAAAAGAGCGAAATATTTTCACGTCGCGGTCATCTTACAGAAAATATTTCACGACCAAAACCGCAAAAAAACACGATGAACATATTATACCGTCTTAACGTGTTTGTGTGAATTACTCGAACGCCCTGTATAGTATTATATACACGACGGTATATAGGTGCAAACACCAAGCGCGCGCGACGTGGAAGGTCACCGTACCCATATTGTGAAAAAAAAAAAAAATATTTAAAAAAAAATACTGTCAAACATCTGTCTGCCGACATTGAAAAAAATAATGCTTTTTTTTTTTTAAAAAAAAATACATTCATGCACTGGGCGTTTTGAACAAAAGTGCGACACGACTGTGACACGAGAGCTTTGTCCGTTTTTTCCGTCAACGTTACACAACGCGTTTTTAACGTAAAATTTGTGTCAAAAACCTATTTTTAACGTCGTTTATTTTAACGCGCTAAAAAAAAAAAAAGGGCCTAAGTAGTATGAGGCCGAAGCGATTTTTTCGTTGAAAAAACGAGTAAAATTTTTCACGTTTGATCCATATAACTCGTCGTTAGCCATCGGTTCGTCTGATGTTTAGCGAATTTTTTAAAATTTTTTTTTATTTTAATTCACTGGTTTGACGCTATCGTAAATCAACGAATCCGATCGCGATTCATTTTTTTACACGTACGTCACGCATTATAGTGTTACGGGGGAGATGAATTTGTGGAAAAAAAAACGAAAATTTTTCGAGTGTCGTTTTTTTCGGAACGACCGCGGTCAATAAAATTGCAGCGAATCGACAAAAAGTCAAAAAAGTCAAAATATACATTTGTTTCACACGAACCGTAAGCCGATTACTGGTATAAAATTACATGAACGGTGATCGTGACTAAATATCGTTTTATTTAATTGAAAATCGACGTGATTTCGATTTGAATCGTTTTCGTCGACAAACAAAACAATATCCTACGACGATTCGTCAACGAAAAATGTAAAAATAAAAAAAGCGTGTACCCAACTTGGGTAATTTTTTTGCCAACTTGACTCAAATGCAGAATGACCTAAAATTTCAATCGCTTAACTCACATTTTGGCAAACTCAAGTACCTACTACTATATTGACTCGGCAAACCTCGATGAGTAAATTCGTTCTTTTAAAAAATGATTTTTTCGTCTACGCCAGTTCATTTATTTATACACGTTATGAATAATATTTATGATGCGATCGTCAGTTCGCACAATGCCGGGCGAGAAAACAAATTTGTTTCCGAGTCAATTAAAAGACAATTAACGTGATATAATTTTTTTACCGATTTAGAAGTCGAAAGTTGTTGCGCGTTTTGAGATCATCGGTAATGTCAATCAACTCGAGTAAGTTTTAGTCTCGTGGGGTGAAAAAAATCAGTCATATTGGTTAGAAAAAAATTTAAAAATTTCAACGCCTCGCCACGTTTTCCCGTAGACAAATGATACTATACACAGATCGATTGAAACGATTAAAAACGTTTGCGTTTGTTTTAACGGTTTACGAATGCATTTTGAATTAAAAGTAAAATTAATTTGAAAAACAGTCCTGCGAGACGTTAAAATCGACTTTTAAACTCGTCAAAACTGTGTCGCGTGAAAAACGTGTCCGGCAGAGTTGACACGCGTGCGTACTCGGTCTGCGATTTCAAGAATTTCGATTTACGCCCGGACATCGGCAAATCGGTAAATCCTCAACCATCCTATCGGAGACGATCGAAAAACGGTTAGTTTTGGAAAATTTCCTTTTTTGAACGTATTATTCAAACGTCTCTCGATCCGGGGAAAAAAAAATCGACAAAATCCCGGCGGACTGTATTCGAAGTGGCCGCGGTAGAACGAAATACGCGCGGAAACCGAAAATAAAAAAGAACGATAATAATCGTCAGAAAAAAAAAAACCGTCTGGAAAACGTGATGGAATCGAAAAACAAAATAAAAATAACAACAACAGAAAGGTCGCACCAGGTCCTTGAAAAACGCGTGTACAGTATATTATTATTACCCATGTCGTGCACAAGCGAAATAAAAATTCAAAAAAAAAAAATAGAATATCCACGTGTTTACGCCTCGTACTTTCACTCCGTCGCGATGGCGCGGCGCTCCGGGCGGTCCGTTTTTGCATATTACAAAATGCTAGAAAAAAAAAATACGAACGACGATGATTTTTATTTTTCCCACACGTGGGCCGCGTTTAATGTTTCCGTTATTTTTTTTTCATACATACGTTTCGCGTTTTTTGAATCGTTTTATTCTTTCTACCAGTGTATCAGGAAAACGACACGTTACGATACATGGGTGTTGTAATAACACTGATTTATACGTCTGAGAGACGTTTGCAGGGGCGCGACAGTTTTTCAGCGATTCCGCTCCGTCGGTTTTTTTCTGGAAAAATCTAAATTTGAATACGACGACAATGCACACACGGTCGTTTGTACGGCGTTTGGATATTATTGCGCGTATTTTTAAAATCCCATCGCGATACTTTTCTACACTGTCTAAGAGAAGAACTAATTCGAAATTACCATCGAACACTGCAGAAAAACGTCAGAGTATTATTAACCCGTAAAGAGGTAAAAATTGTTGAAACAGTTCGGTCAAACTTCGCTCGTCGAAATGATTCGTATGAATTTCGATTGGTTTATGAAAAACTCGTTTTCGCAATGACAAAAAAAAAACCTAATGGTAACGAAAAAATAATAATGGGTAACAGCTGTTATTATTAGTTTTTAAAAAAAAATAATCTAACAATTCAAAGAGTAGGCGAAATTTCAAGAAAAGACTTCAACCAAAGTGTACCTGCACCGTAAACATTTCAGAAAAGTTACCTACTTCGGAAAATCTGAGCATTCCTATTTTTTGTACAAAAAGTCGTTGAAAATCAGTTTGACCAACGATATACGTTAGTTTATCACTAGTTTAGAAGTTGCGGTTGAAACGCATCGTTTGTTGTCTGAAAGCGACGATAAATCATATTCGAAAATACGATTCCGAGGAGCGAGCTCAGTCTATAGTGTACGTCGCGGTAAAAACAAATTTAACAATATGAACTTTTACATCAAACCTTTCCTATACTAGTAGTGTGTAAAACTTTTAGTTTGGTCAAATCGATGTGTAGAAAACACGTTTCGTGTTTTGTGCTCACGAGAAATACTCGGCAACCCCGAGCGACGAGTTTAACGTGACAACCCGAAGTCGTGTGAACCGATTTTCTAAATTTTTGAACCACACGCGTGTGAGTCTTGTGACTTAAACGTAGAAACTAGAGGTTTTATGGAATACAATGAGTGCGTAAAGTTCGAAGACGAACAAAACCGATTGAAACGTCAGCAGCGAACTCGTTTGAAACCTATAGGACGTATTTACATTTTCAAGTCGAACGGAGTCTACTGAAAAAACACAACAATCATCATTGTAAAAACGATACGCGTGTTCGTCGCTCGTCTACAAAAACGGTCGACGGGAAAAAAATATTAACGTAAATTTTTTTTCAGAATCTAAAACGCACAACGCGTATTACTCGTATGATATGATCCCTTGTCGAAAACGTACCTGTAAGACACGGGTTTAATATGTGTTGTACAGAACGCGCACCCGAGCTATTGAAACGATTTTTTTTTATTTTTTTCTTTCTTTTCGTCTTTTCTTTTGACGAACGACGAGATGAACCGGCGAGACTGAGGCTAAGTGACGTTGTTTTTGCCCGTTTTTACCGACGACAGCCGCGTATAATTAATATTAATCGAATTTATCGCGACCGCCGGTGCGGGAAAACAGGTTGAAGGTGCCGCGGCCGAAAAGAAAAAAAAACCTATAAAATAACGTAGTGTATACAGGCTGTTCGAGTTGTTTGGAACGTCGGAGGTGACGTGAAAAAAAAGAATAGAAACGATAGTTTTTATTTTTCAGGTTCCGAGGGAGGGACATAGTGTTTTTACGACGATGTATTTTTTTTTATTATTCCGCGATCACTTTTTCCAGTCGAAGGAGCGCTGCGATACGTCCAAAAGACGCCGTGATCGATCCGATACGTTTGTCGAGATTTCGATTGATTTCGGAGCCAAAAACGAAAACGTCAAAAATTTCCAAATCGATACTTACACACACACACACGTCGTTAAGAAGGGTTGTGGAATTTTACGCTGTTTTTATGTCATTAAGCCTCCAGGCTTTACGTTCGAGTCTCTAATGTCGTCAAAACAAGACGGTTTTACGTGGTTAAAAATTTTAAAAAAAACCGGTTCACGCGATTTTGGTTCGCAGCCCGTTTCACGTGGGGTGAGGGGCAAATAATTACCGTGTTTTTTTACGCGTCAATTTTGGTTTTTTACAACATCCGAAAAAAATGTCGGACCGAAACTTTTACACGCACAATACTACTAAAATAGGTCATAATTATACATGTTGATTCGCTATGGAGCGGAAACGTTTATCGCTCCGTTCGGCTGGAAATTCGTACAAGACGGGCTTGACGAGTGATTACTGCGGACATTTCGACCGTGTGAGTCGCGGAACTTTGAAATTTTCGAACTTCGCCGCAGTTGTTATTCCGTACCTATTTCGTACTGATGTGATCGGAACTTTTTCTCCTCGAATCCGCCGACACCGAGTCGGTTCAGAAATTGAGACTTCTCGTACAAAAAGTTTCCGTCGCAAACTTTTCGTTTCCACACGCTGTTTTACCGCGGCCCGAACATCATCTCAAAGCGTTCCCGCACGGTTTCGCCCGATAATCTTCTTTTCTTTACATCGAGTTCACCGTTTTCGCGTTCCGGGGTGTGTAATGTTTGAAGGAAAAAAAAACCGCGACGAAGTCCTTCCGTTCGGAGCACGTACAGAGAACGTCGGCAAAAACCATCCGGTTCGCGACCGTCGGGTCCCCGGGGGTAAACGAGTATATGCCCTAACGCTGCGAAACGCTCCACTTGCTCACGATCCCGTACCGACTAACCTAACCATCGACGGATTGACCTAACCAGCGCTTCTACGTCTCGGCCCGTCTCCTCGACACACGAACCGTTTTCGCCTCTGTTCGTACAAACTAAGAAGTGTTATCGATTTACTCTCTGTTTTCCGCGCCGCCGTATCGGTGTCGTGCTTAAAAGAAGGTCCATACTACGGTTTCTCTATTTCGCTCAGACGCGGCGTTCTCGTGCCACCGGAAAGTCAATTTCGTCTTTTCTTCGCTGACTAACATTCATTTTACATATTCGTTTACCGCCGTCGCTCCGTGTTCACCGGGTGTTCTCCATCGCCGCGTATACGAATCCTGTTATACGGTTCACCATCAATCAATCGGGCCGCGCCGCAGACACCCGCCGTGAGCGCGTTCCTTCCGTCGTAATTCGGTGTTCCAAATCGAATTGTTTCTGCTCGGGTTACGGGAGCCGCGGGACGTCCGCCGCGACGGCACCGTCCAGTAGCGCGTGAACGACGACGTTACGGGACCGCGACGAATCTCGTTATGCGCGGGGGAGTTCTCCGTTTTTATTACAGACGAATTTGTTGGCCGCGTTTGAAATTCGGAAAAAATACAACCGGTGGTACGAAGCGAGTTGACGGCCGGTTACGGACTTTTTATAACTTTACGGAAAAAATCACAACGACAACTATCTCGGGTGTACGTTGTTATTAGTTTTTTTTTTCATTCGAACGCTGTATTCGCGTCCGCGTTTACCACTTGCGTGTTACGTATTATCATTGCGCGCGTGTACTCACGAGAGGAGGCCTTGGTTCGGCCCGTCGGCCTGGTACCAGCTGTACTGCGGCATGTAACCGGCGGTCGGGTGGTGCGAGTGGTGGTGCGGGTTGCCGGCCAGGGACAGCGGCGGCTTCATGTCCCACGTGGATATGACGGGCGGCGATCCGGACACGCCGGTGTGGTGCACCGTCGGCACGGGCGACATGTCGCACGAGACGGGCGTCGAGCTGGGCGTGGGACTGTTGCCGACGTGCTGTCCCATGCCGCCGGGTCCCACGTGGCCACCGCCGCCGCCGCCGCCGCCGCCGCCGCCGACGATGTATCCGCCGGTCGGGCTCGGCTGACTGCCGGACGACGATCCTGTAAGAGAAACGACGGTTAATTAAGCAAACAAACGTAGTGAAAAAGACGAAAAGTCCGTTGTTCAATGTCGTTGAATTCCGTTACCGATTCCGAGCGAGCCCCCGTACGCGTCGTCTGTTTTTCAATGGTAAGATCGTCATATTTTGGACGCCGAAAAACGTGACCGACGATTCGTGTTTCGGTTCCCGCGTGGTTTTTTTAAAATTTCCCCCCCGGAATACCGGCACTTTCGGAACAGGTACCGTCCTACCCTCAAAGTCAAATTTATTGTCTAGTCGAGAACACACAATTGAACTTGTCGAGTTAAACCGACGGAGAGAAAAAAAAGCTTGATCGACTTTTCGACTTGACGTCAGCCTTGACGACGACACGTTATCTAGGCCGGGCGTTAAAAGTCGAAATCACGTCGAGTCAAATTCAAAATCTACCGTTTAGGTCACCGCGCGCAATCGTCGTAGTAATATTTCACTCGGGCGCGAATTCGGTTGGAAAATAAACGGAAGAAATGGAATGAAACGAATAAAAAGTTACGACGCGCCGTCGTCGGAGAATCAAACGTGCCCGCGCGGTGGTGTTATTCGTTTACACACACAGAGATAAACAATCTACACATTATTATTATTATTACACACGGTGAACGACGCATATATGTATAGTCAGTGAACCGAAACAGTTGCAATCTCCCACGGTCACTTGACAGACCCATCCTGTGTTCCAGCTATTGTTTTCGTGCGCGCGAGTAAAACGTATTGTGCGTGTATAGCGTCGTGTATTATATAAACCACGCGTTTGTCGGGTGCGGTAAAAAAAAACAAATGAAAACCCATTCTTCGCGTTCGTTTCGAAAACGATTTCTGTGTAACCTAGGTGTACGTTTTGCTGACGGTATTTATATAAAACATCGTACGGTAGACGTAGTCGTCTCGGTGGAGTCGACGGCCCTGGATGCGAGGGGATCGAATACCGGTAGAGAACGCGCGGGCCACGAAAAGAAAAAAGGTCGACGGGGTCGACGAGGATGGGACGGTGTCAGAGAATAAGCGGCGCGAGAGATGGTCGAGAGATCTGAATGTTCGTGAGTCGCACAAAAGTTGGGACGAGGATGGTTCCGAAAGGATGGTGGGTACGTTTTACTGCAGTACCACGGTTCAGAGCGTTGACCGGAGAACAGAGAGTAGTGTTGTTGTTGCGGAAAAGATGAATCGGAAACGAGCGTGTTTAGAGAGGTACGCCGGTGTGTTTTTACGTGGCGGACGAGGCGAGAGAGATGGTCTGGGCGTGTGACGAGGCGAGAGGAATCAAACGACTCTGGTGGGTGTAAAACGGAGGGAAAAGAGACCGGCAAAAGAGACGGTTGTTGCGGATACGAACGCGATACGACGAGGGCTGTGGGTGAGATGTGGAGTTCCGAGGGAAAAAAAAAGAAAACGACTTCCGACATCGCTCCGATACGTACTCCGGTACGTCACGCCATTAACGAGAATCGTTCGAGTGAAATTTCAATCGGTTTCGATCGTTTTTGAGGGAGTCACGGGACTTTGAAACTCTTGATGTTTCCGAAAAAGATCTACTCGAAGTTTTTGTATACTAAGTTTATACAGAGTTTGCCGTCGAAATTCGGTTTCGATCATTTTTTAAGGGAGTTGTGGAACTTTTGCGTTCGTCGTCCCGTGTAAAACGTCTAAGTTTTTGTGTTTTTTAATACAGAATCTATAAGAATTTAGAAAATTTTATTCGCACTTGTCTCGGTTCACAGCCGATTTTCAGTTGTTCGTATTCCTCGTCGTCCCGGGAACAAAATATGACTACGGGTTTTTTACGCATCGATTTAGTGTTTTTCACGGTCGAAATAAAGATCGAGCCGAAACTTTACAGTAAAATACGAAAGATAAGAGTTTTTGTTCTTAAATCTGCTTTCGCCACGACGTACTAGACAAGCTCGCCCAGAGTCGTATTTTCAAAGGCGAATCGTCGCTTTCAGACGTAAAGCGATGCGTTTAAACCACAGCTTCCAAACTGTACAGTGACTCGACCAAAGCGCGTCCCGTCAAACTAGCCGCGCGACCTGGACTGTTCCCGGGGTTTTTTTTTTGTAGTTTATTAGTTATTGTAGTTTTTCTTTTTTTTGCCAGAACCTCTTCTTTGTAGAAATTTTACATTTAACAACCCGGTTGTTACTCACCGCCTAGATGGCCGCCGGACGGCGGAGGGCTGTTGACTAGGCTCGGAGTGTTGGCCCCGCCGGGACCTCCCAACATGTGGCCGGGACCGCCGCCACCGCCACCGCCGCCGCCGCCGCCGCCGCCGCCGTTATTGGACGACGGGGGAACTTGTTGGGCGGCTTTCATCATTTTTTTGTACTTGCTCCGCCGGTTCTGGAACCAGATTTTCACCTGGAAAACACGAGCAACGTCGGTTAGTTACAACGGATTACATACGTTATCGCGGGAAAGAGTTTTTTTCGAAAAACCTTAAATTCTCTTAACGTTCACGCAAATATAGGTTGTTTACGACCGATAATTATGTGATGAATCGAACGGTGAATTTTTTTATTCGTTTAACGCGACTTTTTACAACAACGCCATCGACAATATTCGTTTACAGTTTCACGTACCTACTTTTCGTTCATGTCTGAAACGTATTGTGAATTTCGCCCTCGTGGTTTTTTTCTTTTTGCTTCGTGACAAAACCCATAGTTTATGTCACGCGTATTTTTCGTTCAATCAATTATCGTGTCCATCACACCGCGTCGTATCGTTTACGAACATTTGTGTGACAGATTCGATTTAAACTCTCGTTACAACGAAACCGTATTTTTTTTATAACTTTTTCGGTCTTTCTACGAGAAAAAGAGTCCGGAAAAAAAAATCATCGTTGGTAAAAACAGCGTGCGTTTTTCACCGACGCTCAGAATCTAAAAAAAAAACGTAAACTTCTGTCGATCGAAAAACTCGACGGTACGGATCTTTGTGCGCGGTTTTTTTTTTCTTCGACGACGGTCGATCGCGCGCGGGTGTGTGTTTTCTCGGCCGATATCGAAAACAACGCGAACGGTTTCTGAATTCGCTCGCGGAAACATAATATACGTTTTACGGCGATTAATTAATTAAAAAATAATAAATAACCGCACGCCTGTACAACACTATACGTTTTTCGTACACGGGGTGTAATTAGTAAGATAAGCAATTATTTGTCATTAATTGCAGCTTGTGTAGTAACACGTCAGCGAGTCTCGACGATTAGCAGCCGCGTACAATGCATCGCGTTATAAATACCAGTCGATTTGCATATCATAATAATTATAATCAATGTGTTATACGATATTTTCGCGCGTGCGGTAGCGGCCGTCGACGGTTCTGAGCGGGGCCGGGGGGTTTTATAGCGCTTAAAAAATCGCACGAATGAATAACGCGCGCGCTACGACGTCTGCACCCGAACCGTAGCTGCTAAAACGTTGGCTAAAAAATATATAACGTACGCGACGTGGTGTAAAAAAAATCGGGTAAAAATCCGAATAAACGTAAATATATCTTAAAAGTACGAAAATCGATGGCGAAAATATCGTGCGAAATAAAATTTTAAAAATCACTCCGGGCAACAAATTTCGAGTTCATTTCGCTACTCTGCTGTTACGAGGATTTCGTAATAAACAGAAATCCGCAAACGCCGTACAAAATCGGTTATGAATTACGGCTGTTGTCCCGCACGAAAAACCGCAGATGCCCGACGAATTGATAAAATAATCGAGATCAAACGTATTAAAACATAGCTGGCGTCACCGAAAAAAATAAAAACGATTGACGGTGTTCGATTGTCGTCAATTTTACACGCGCAGATATTTTTGATTTTCACACAGCACTGTCGTTAGATTAATCACAGAGATCACTCAGAATCGTTATTTTTTTTTACTAACGCAACGTGTTTCGTTCGTTCGTATCTTTCGGATGTTGAAGCGTAACGCGCGGAGGATAAACGCGAAATTTTAAACCGTGGCTTTTTTTTTGCATTTTGTTTTTTCGATTCGTCAGCGGATGACGAATGCCGCCGTTTTCGCAACGACGTTTTTTTTTTTTTTCTGTTCTAATAGGAAGACTGCACCGACGTTTAACGTTTGATACCTTGGAAAGATGATCCGAGACGGTGTACTTTATTTGAAACGTTTTTTTGGAAATTTTGATACTACTTTCGGAGCAAAAAACGGACAAAATTTTCACACGTCATTAAGAATCGGGTTTTAGAAATTTACTACTGAAATTTCAATCGATTTTGATAATTTTTAAGAGAGTTGCGGAACTTTGAAATTTTCGAATTTTACTCCGCAAAACCTCTAGTTTTTACGTTTTGTGTTTTGTCGCAAGACCCGTAGTGCCGGGCGGCCGTGTATTTCTTACGGGAAACGTGTTTTTTACACGTCGGTCGGGATTTTTTCGACATCCAAAATAAACATCGGACCGGGCTGAAACATTTACGCAAAACAGGAAAGATAGAGGGATGGATTCGATACAAACGCGTTTTTACCACGACGTGTCTATTACGGACGACTGAGCTCGCTCAGAGGAGGATATAAAGTATAAAAACCACAACTCTTAAACTATATGTACAACCGTTACCCACCCAAAGCGTATTCGCTACCCCGTCAAACTACAAACGCGACGTACAGCGATCTCGGATTTTTCAGATTTTTTTTTGTTTCTTTTACTCGCAGACCGTGATATACGTACCGATAACCCCAGACATCGACGACATCAAATCTCGCGTAAGACGCCGCCGACTGCGCTCGGTGGTCGGACCTTATCCCACGCGTATCGCGAGAATATAGCGGTTGTAATGTAGTACAGCTTTTTTTTCCTTATTCTTTCTAGTTACATTTTTATTTTAGCCGCTATATTAATACATATACATATATATGATATAAAACGTACAGAGATATTTGCGCGATGATCCGAGGAATAGAGGGAAAACAGAGCCGGTGCCCTTTATGTCGACCGAGCGATGCCAAGAATCTGCTCTCGGACTTTACAGACAAACCGACCGATGTAACACACACGCGTGCAAACGGGTAGGAAAAATACGTATACTATATAACGCTGTGTACACGCGAACAAACGAACGAAAAAAGTGAAAAAATTTCATAAAAAAAAAAAAGTCGAATCGCGCGAATTCTTTGCGAGAGACTTAAACGACCGGTGTGCGGCGAATGGGACAGAGAGAGAGACGGAAAGCGGTGTCCGGAGGAAAACGAGCTGAGAGACGACGGCGGTCGTTTTTTTTTTTTCGTTTAAAAATAATAATTTTTTTTTTTTCGTACGAGCGTAATATTTTCAAACGGTCCATATACATACGTACATTACGCTAGGTTTATTTTAAACTCAACAATACACGTATAAATCACGTGTTGAGATTCTACGATTTTTAGTACGCGCCCGGAGCAGCAATAATTATATCATACGCGTCTTATTTTATTCATTCATCGGACGAGTTCGATCAAACGATATAATATTACGGGACCACCGCACAAACATAAAATCATTTTTTAAAACCGTTTTCGGACTATCTGTAAAACGTGTAATGTCTACGAAAAAAAGGGATCGTTCAAAAGACGGAATTGTCCGATCGAAATTTCTTTCGTTTCTATCGTCTCCACACGAGCGTATGATACAGTGTAAAAAAATATTATAGGTACGCCGCGGGCGACAGTACGGTTTGTAATCTTTCAAATCGGCTGCGGAAAGGGTGAAAATGGGCTGAAAAAAACGTCCGATTGATCGTTTTTGAATCTAATTTATGGTTTTTTTTTTGTAGATACCTGCAGCTGTTATGTACCTAACCTAACCCGTGCAGTGTTATCGTACGAAAATTATACTCCTATTCTGTCTGAACGCGCGTTCTATACGCATTTTTTCCGTCGCAAAAATCCGTTCTATTAGTCTCCAAACTGATCAATTAACGTGTCCAGCGACGTATTTTCATTTTTTTTGTTTGACGAGATCCAATAAAAATTTTGCGGTGTCGAGATGACAATATCCCTCTGCAGCGATAATATTATGTTCATCGTCGAACCAAAAAAAAAAACATCGATTTCTAAGAAAAAGAATCGTCTGCCGTTTACAATGATGTGCTTCACAAAAAAAAAAAATACGGTACAAAAACACGAGCGATATCGTTACAGATTCTTTTTCGGACGACCTTGCACGTATTACACGCGTCGATCGAACATCAAAATATATTATTTTGTAGGGACGATTGTGTGTTCATTTAAAATCGGATATTTTTGCCGCGTACACCGACCGCGAGCATAATAAAATTATGCAATAATACGACATTAATCGAACTGTTAAAAAAAAATATCGGTAAAAAGCGAATTTAAAAAGGAAATAGAAAAACGATTTTTTTGAAACGGGGAAAAACGTGACACTAAACCCGGTGCTAAACCGTGCACGGATAATACATGGGTAATACACGCTATAATGTAACTGTGAAACAAGTGAGGACTGAAAATCTTTATTTTAAGTTGATTTTTTTTTTTTTTTAACTAAATTTTGATTGAATACACTTAAAAAAAAGAATGAATAATTAACTTTTAACATGACTTTTTGTTTTTTTCAATTATTAACTCAACTTAATGGGTTAAAAAAAAAAAAAATTGTCCTCGATCTTGAAGTCGTCGGCGGCACGTTCTGCGGTTTCTCTTTTTTTTTTCACATAGTATTATATTATACGTGGGTGGCTGGTATCATACGAAAATTATGTAAAACGCGTGTTTGTTTTCGTCACCGGTTTTTTCGCGCTTGGTTCTCTACCTATCACCCGAACCGAAAAGACGATATCGAATTCGCTTTTTCTGGGCGATCGCGTAATACACGACATAATATTCTGCCGACAAAAGTATGATGACGAATTCGCAGTTTTGAAAAAGTTACGTTTCCGGCCGTCACCGGTAATGAAATTCAACAAATCTTACAACACATTGAGCAGTATTTCTACGCTTAAACGTATATACCGTGCGATTTTACGATCTAGATAGCAAAAGCTAAAAAAATATTATTAGTTAAAAAAAAAAAGGTGTTTTCTTTTCGCCATTGGTACGCGATTTCCTCGCGGAAATGATTCAAATCGAAAAACTAGACTAACGTTTACACGATTCTATATGCTTACGTGTGCGTGTTGTCGCGACTTTTCACCGCGTTCGCCTGCAAAGCCGTTTCGATCTATATTCGGCCTGATATCGTTTAGTATGGGAAAAAGAAAAAAATTACTCGGTTTTTTTTTGTTTACTATCGATAAACTACGCGCGTATAAAAACGCAATAACATGAAATTATAATAGTCTGGGGTATAAAAAAAATGATGTTAATTTACGACGACACCCGTCGCATAAATCAGATTTTTCGGTATTAACAGTGCACGCGACTACTCGCGGGGAGGAGGACACGCGTGCAAGACGAAAAGGAAAAAACAAAAAAAATTTTGAAAAAAAAAAAACGATACGAGACATAATAACAACGTTTCACAGTAAACTGTCGATCGATATAAATAATTATAATAATACGTCTCACCGCGTGTGTAATATAATAATAATATAATAAACATTATAATATAATGTAGGGTATCGTATAAAAGGTGTGCGATATAAATCGACGATTCTAATCTGTCAGTGCGAGTGCTAATCAATGTCAAACGGTTTTTGATGTACGAGCATAGATATACGTAGAGAGATCGAAACAACGAAAAAAACCAAAAAATATGTGTACACGACGACGCGGTGTATTGCCGCGGACACGAGCGGGATGACCGGTTTTTTTTCGTTAAACATATTTAATATACGTTTGGGTATCGTGTCAATTTTTTATAGTTTTTTTTTTTTTAATAAAACAAACCCTCGACGTGCCTTCGAGCCATCGTAATAAATAAAAGAAAACGAAACGTGTTTACGATGTAAACGGTTTACGAGACGCGGTGATGAGGGCAGAGATGTGCGTAGGAAAAAGAAAACGGTGAAAATTTGTCGGGCGTCATTTTTTTGCCAATAAAATCTACCGAAAACCGTGTGCCACGTAAAACGCGCGTACACACGATTTTACTACGTAGGTTTCTGACGGCACCCGTTTCACTCTTAAATTGTCGATTCACCTTTCGATATAAATGATAAATCTCGCGAAAAATCCGGGTCTGTTCCTGACGCGAACGTTTTTTGTTTTTCGTCGATTTTTGTTTCGATTCGTTCTCTCTAACGTCGCACACCCGCCGCGGAAAAGATTAAACGCACGTTACAAAAACGAAAACCGTACACACATTCTTACGTAAATTATTATCGTTATATCGAAAACAAAAGTCGTTTTACTAACCGTAACAACCACCGCGCGTTTTGTCTATCACAATAAAAAAACACGCGCATCTATACACAAACCGAACAGTGTAACAAAACAAAAACCATTACAAACGATATTATAGATGGAAAAGTCTATTACAACAACAACGAAATAAAGTCATTCGCGAAACAATCGACGGCCGACCAACACTGCGCGGGCTGCCGCGCACGAGTGCACGATGTTTACGATGACGCGGTTTCGAAAAAAAAACGTTTTCATAATTTATCCGTTATTACAACAGTATTTTTTTTTTACGTCGACGTCGTTCTAACGCGGCGGCAACCGTGGACAGTGTCGGAACACGTCGTCAACGATAAAATTTTTTTTTGAAAACCCGTGTAAATGGTGTTTCGATGAATAGAATTCCCGGAGGTTAGGTTCGACGGACGTCATAACTTTTCTCGCGACTAGCCCCGTAGGAAAGTTTTCCCCGTTCTTTACGGTCGGATGTTTTTGTCAAAAACAACAAAAAACCGCGCATTTCTACAGAACGCGACGGCGGACGAAGAAGACGGTACGCGCGCGATTTCTCGTAACAGAAAACGTTTTTGAGAAAAGCGCTCGAGAACCGATCATTATTGCATTTCTCGTACGGTTTTCGCGTTAAACAAAAAAAAACGTCGAAAAAACACGTGCCGGTGTGTCGCACAACAAAACGTCGGCTTTTCCACTCGCGCAGCAACCTTGCGCGTACACACGACGTCTCTCTCGTTGCAACACGATTTCCACGCGTCCGAAAACACGCAAGTTTTACACACGAGGCGGAACTATGGTGTGTACGCCCACCACCACCACGGTCATCCGCCGCACACACGATGTTTTTTATCAGAAAAAACAAAAAACACACACGGATGCGTGTGCGACGAGCGGCGATCCGTGTGTACGAAAATAAAAAAACCGAACAATAAAACTTCTGCGAGCTCGTTTCCAGCACGCGGCGAAATCGCTCGACCGGAAACTTTTACTTCATTATGCGCGTATTTTTTTTTTCCATCTTTCCGTATACGTATACGTGTATAATAACGTACCTGTAATACCGTGCGGATCCTACGTGACGAAACGCGCGAAAAAATTGATACAAAAAATGAAAAAAACGACGTGTTTGGGGGAAAAAAAAAATGTTGGTTCGAAAAACGTTAACGACGGAGTTCCGCCGGAGCGCGCGCTTATACGTTATTTCTGTCGTCTTGCACGTTCCTCTCTTCGCAAACGAAACATTCGCCAATTTTGCGTTTTTCTCTGCGGGCACTTTGATTGTTACAAAAAATAAATAACCGTGAAATACGATTTTCAACAGCTCGGTCGAGAAGATAATAACTTTTTTTCGGAAAATTGCCCAACCGCAGTTGCATTTTACAGTATTGTATCATCGAGAAACGCGTGTGTTCAAAGTAAACGAAAATATCTTTTACGTTTGTCGTGTACTCGATCAAACCAGTCTTATTCCCGTAACGTGAAAAATATAGGGGATGTATTATGATGATCTCCGGAGTCGATTTAGAGTCGTGATAGTAGTGTGCCGGGAACTGATTTTCGCCAAATCATAACGATTTTATACGCTTTTTTTTCTCAAAAAACACCGGCCGGCAGATCTAGCGCGCTTATTTCATCCCCGTATTGTACAAGATGATAAATTCGGTTTTAACGATTTTAAATTGTTTAAACTCTCCGACTGTCACAGTCCCTTTGCTATCTCGTCGAAACTATACGTTAGTAGGTGTCGAAGAAAACCGTAAGAAGACCATATGAGAAAAAATATAGAGAAAAAAAAAAAGAGTGGCAAAAATCGACAAAAAAAAATAGAATACTACGCTAAACATATTTTTTTATGTAATTTTAATTTTTTCTCCTAGCGTTTTTACCGCGTATTCCGTAACAGGATACACCTGTCGCGCGGGCTTTTATTTTAATTTTTTTTTACGACGAACCGACCGATTCCGCATGAGCTCGTTTGCGTATAATACAATATTATATTTAATTCATTAGACACGAAATAATATACACTGTAACGCGCTCATAAATAATTTATATAAAAAACAAAAAAAATTAAAACGATTAACGAACGCAATATTATCGTGTTTGACGCGTTACTAAAACGTGTTTATATATTATTATTTTTTTTGCCAAATTTCGTTAAAACGTGACGACGACCGCGGTTCTGCGGTTACCCGGCCTCAGATGTGATAAACGAATTTTTCAAACTCCTACACCTATTACGGCCAAACACATACTGCGGTAATTTACCTAAAAAAAAAAAAATGTACAGTAAAATTTGAACGATTGTCCAGACGAAATTATAAGAGAGCTTTTATTTGCAAACTCTTATATTTAGATGCGATTTTCCGATTCGGTCAGGATTTTAATTTGTCCCGTAACCGTTATGTTGTCTCGAACACTATTATACCTATAGTACTCCGGGTACTAGTTGGAAAGAGTATGGAATCTTTTTAAATAAGATGAACATCATTATCTCGGACAAATGTGCGATTCATCCGGATAAAGATGAAAACATATTATTCTAGATTGAAAAACGTCTAAAGTATATAACCGACAGCAAACACACCGGACGTCAACCTGAATCACAAGAAACGTTTTGGACGTTTCGAATACAATTTTTTTTTTTGTAAATTTTTTCCACGAATTTTATACGTACTTTTTATTTTTTATTGTCATGGCGATTATGCCGATCAGATAAAATATGTTAACAAACGGATTTGGCAATTTTTTCGGACGAACCGGTAAACGACGAATTTCGTCTGGATACAAACAGATTTACAGCTGTTATGAACGTACGAAAACGGAAAATCGAAAAAAAAAGAACATTCGACACATTTTTCCCGTACGGGTAATAATTATTGTCATTTGCATCTTGGATATTTTTGTACAGATTATCAAATATTATTACACGGATGGATTAAATTTAATATTTTTTTTTTAGATGAAAAAATCGACGCGCCAGTTGGACGGGAATATTTCGAAAATTTTCGATTCCAAAACGGTCGTGAAACGAGCGCGAGAAACTGAGGAGAAACCGCACGTAGTTACGGCGAACGCGTTTTCGACACAATATCGATTTATGGTCTTTTCACCGTGACCAGCGGATTTTCGCGATCCGAGCCGAAACCGTGACATAATATCAAAACGGGTAGGTTTTAAAAATGTTTGAGCTGAGTAAATTCGAACGTCTCGAAAAATTTACACCGGGGCGTCAACTCGCTCGGAATCGTTTTCACGAAGGCAACGGTTTTTATTATTTTTTACTTTCGTCACAACATATTCTTGTGTGTGTGTGGGAACAATGGTACCCGTTTCATAACAATATAATCGCGATAACGACACGCAACAACGGGACCCTCCCCGGAGTCGGCCGCCGCCAGAGAGGAAGTCGTTCTAACTAGGTACGCTCAAGTTGTAAAACCACGTAGCGCATCGCGCGAGAGTACGAAATTATAATATTGTTACACGACGAATTTCGTAAAAAAAAAAACGCGGAAGAAAAAGTATTGAGTATATAAAAAAAAGAAACCCCGGTATCATTCTAGGTTTGCCTTCGAAAACACCTATTCTGAGCGGGCTCTGCAGTTGTCTATAGTACGTGTGAAAACGACGGATCCAACATAATAAAAACATATTTTATCGAAACCTTCCCGTTTTTTAGTATCGCGTTGCATTCTTGATCGAAAAAATCGTCGCGTAACTCGCTTGTTCCAAATCGATTGAGCGAATTTCAGCGGAAAACTCGACGAATTTTTCTCAACGACATACGTATATGATTTCAAGTCGAATTTATGACGTTTTCCTTTTTTTGCTCCTCCTAAAACAGTATCGTAAAACGCCTCGAATAAAATGTACCGTCTCGTTATAACCATATTTATCGTACGTTGGAGTGTCCTTTCAACTAGAAGTAAACGATCACAGGAATAAAAAAAACGTCATCGTAAAAACAATACGCTGATGACGCTCAGAATTTAAAAATCTCGGCACAAGGACGACGGCGCGTATACGAAAATTCTATGATGGGAAAACAATAATGATTGTTTAGAAGAATAATAAAACATAGTCGTGAGCGCGCGTTTTTCGCACGGTCATGTCCTGCAAAAATTCACCGGATACGAAATTCTGTCGTCTTCGATACTGCGTGCGTCGTTTCGTCTCGGGCGAATTTTCCTGGTCTGATGGAAAACCAAAATACGCGTCGACAGACGTATTATGCGAAAGCGCAAATTACGTTTTCGAAAATGAATTTAACGTATAAACGAAACGGTATACGCGCATTAATCGATAAATGCACTGTTATAACGTCTGTTCCGATGTACGAGTTCGTCGCGTTATGTTATATTTTGCGCGTTTCTGCAGCAGCAGGAGACTTGACGAAATCGTATCGGTTTTCCGAATTCCGTTCGCCGCGGCCAAAACGCGTGAAATCGCGACCGCCCGAAATTTTTTTCCATCAACTATTTTTTTTTTATAAATCCGTCTTATCGCGTTCAAAATGACGTTTCAACGGCCGTAAACATAAAAAATCCAGGCGAACCAGAATCTTATTTTGTAACGACAATAACGCGCAAACTAATTATGACATCGCTTTTGTAAAAAAAAATATATGTACTGCGACTTCTCGAAGCGCTCGCCCACGGCACGACGACACACAAGGCCGACACAGTAAACACTGCAGCAGTAAATGGCTGTTTTACATTTTTTTTTTTTTCCCCCGCATTTAATACGCACGACAAAACGATATTATGGCAGCACCGCGATGGCGTAAATAATATTACGCGTGTTTTTATTTTAACACACGCGTTTTTTATGCCCGTAAGTTTGTGCAAATATGCGCCGAGATCGTGTTGGGCGATATAAATTTCGAAACGGGGAAAAAATGATACACCACGCGATATTATGCGCGCTTTGGTACAACACATAAAACCTCATCATTTTTTATTTTTTTATACTCTAGTTGATTTAGTAGTATTGATCTCGTTTTTTTTGTTTTCTACCACAAACGAACGCTGTTATTCGAGTCGAGTCACGCGCAGTTACGACCGTATTTCAACGGCGGTTTATACGTCAAAACGACAAATCAACAGATATCGCAGCGTTTCGAGACGAAATCTTTTGAACGGTAGATTTCGTTTAAAAAAAAAAACGAAAACGAAATCAGACGTACCAAAATTCGGCAACTAATCGTTTATGATGTCCAGCCGCCTGCCGTGTTGTAGCCAAACACCGCGTTTTATTTAATTTTATTTTTAAATAGAATCCGATAGCATCGTTTTACGACCTACACACGCGTACTCGGCGACGCGTGCGAAACATAGTAATGTGTGCGGTCGACTGTGTATGAAAAAACAACCGTTTTTTCGTCGGTGGAAAATTTTTCACAGGTTTTATTGTGCATTAAACGTACAAACACCGCAGGCTCGTTTCCCGATAGATAAAAATTCGCTTTTGCGCGAGTACTGTGATGTACTGAGCGGCGGTTTTTCGTGTGTGACCGGTCGACAAGTTTTTTGTTTTTTTTAGTTTAATAATTATACGACGTACGCTTGGCGAGGAGCGACGAAAAGCGAGAAAATAAACGTATCGAGATGTCGTTCGCGCACAAATAACGTGAAAAACAATCGAACGTTACGCGGCGCGAATAAAAAAAAATCAAGACCGGGATCGCTCTTGCGGGGATACGACGATTTTTTTTGATATTTTGAGCGCGGAAAAACTTGTACTCCTCGCATTTTCACAGTAAATATGAATTTTTTTCGTGCGAACCCGTTTAGGAGAAATGAGTGCGGCATCACTCGTACGGCAGTTTGACGGAACGACCACTATTGTTTAATGCTCGAAATAATAAAATAAACCCACTCGATTTTCGCCGTTTTTCGCGTGCGATTTGCCGACGATGTCATATGATACTGTTGTTGTACACGTTGTTTTCGGCGTAATCGCTCGCACACACGACAAAACCTTCTTCTCGCTTTACGGAGCCACGATTTCCGCGTTAACGCCCGAAGCGATGCCCGCACAGCGGGGAGACGACGATACCGTTGTAACATTACGGGTTTGTAACTATATTATTATTGTTGTTGTACAACCGCGGGCGCGCCGTCGATACGGAATCTAATGGTTTTATCGACGACAGCATTATTGTTACAGGTGGAAATTTTTACGAAAAATCGTGTAGGAATGTTTTTTTTTTTACACGCCGTGCAGACGAGTGTTCGGGGCCCCCGTGTGCCGCCGAGACGGAGGTATAAACCGGAATAAGAAAAAAGCCGCTCTAGGTTTTCGGGCGGGTCGCTGCAGTTTAAAAGTCGCGGTTTGAACGCCTGGAGTGAAAATGAAATTTAACGTCCCTTGGAAATCACTCGAAACTATTGTCTCTCCTGTTTTACAGTGTAGTAAAATTTTCGAGGCGGTCTTTGTTTCGGACGATCGAAACAATTAAACGAGTCCCGTAGTCGTTTGTGTGTGTTGGCCGGAACGACGAAAAAGACGACGATGTGAAATCATCGGCCGCAGAACCGGAGCGATCTTCTAAATTTTTCGACGTGTAAAACGCGATTTGTACATCGGAGTTTCGACCATAAGAACGAGAGGCGTTACGGAACGAGCTGTGTAAAAAATTGTCAAGTGTCCGCCGCGAAAATCGATTCAGCAGTCAAATAGCCCTTCTTCAAACGACACGTATAATCTATTTTCAAGTCAAACGATTTGGCCGGTTTTTCCTTTTTTGCCCTCATAACTCGAAAACGTAATATTCCGTTCTTCTCCTCCGCCATTCCGTCGTCCCACACCCACACGTCAACTACACTAGCGTTATCTTTTTCAATCCCTGGTGGGTAAAAATAAAAATTTTTTTCTACAACCGGAAGGGGCTCGGATTCCGTTCTCGGCACGCAGTCCCGTCGTCGTCGACGTTCGTTCGTTTGACGGCTCGGGAAAATAATAAATAAAAACAAACGAAAGAGACGCTGTTTTCGCGGGTAATTAATACGAAAAAATTACCCGTTTAATTCGCCGACATTTTTTTTTTATGACGTTTAACGGCAATATCGAAAACGAGAAACGTGGGACACGCCCTCATCTGCGTGTGTATAACAGCCGTTTCGCGTCGCCACAACAGTTTATTACGAATAGAGACGACGAAAAAATTAATAAAAAACATTCGCGCGCGGACCTTTGCGGCCGTTACAACGCTTTACGGTAACGTAACGGAGTGGGCGAGTACGTGACATTTTTTCGTCAAAAACTACGGTTAGAGCACACACAACAATAGCACAAAGCACGATATTAGTGTGGGGTATTTTTTTTTTTGTTTCACAAACGTTCGGTCCTCCTGCGCGCGTTTCCATCGCTCGTGTATATTATATTTTTTTACGTTTTTTTTACGTTTTACCATTGTGCGCGGCACACCGGACAAACCCGACGCTTGCTTTTGTGCGTGTCGGTCGACGACGGATTTGCAGGATGTAATAGTACGTTAGAAAAGAAACGCCTCCATATCCTCTCACCGGCACGCACACGTCAAAACGTACGTACCGTAGTGTTTTTTTTTTTTCAAAAAGAACATAACAGCGATAACACGAACGTGGTAATAATACTATGTACGATTCGAAAACGCGGTTTAGTCGGTGTAGTAAGGGTTGGTTAGTTAGTGCACGCGCGCCGTCGTATACGGGTTTTTTTCTCGTTTTCGAGGACGAAAAGATTGTTCGAAACGAGCCGGGATCGGTCTGGGACGTACGGGTTTCTGGAAGAAAAAAACCGAAAATCGAACGAATTTTGTCGAACGGTTCAGCGCCGTTTCGGCCTTTATTGCGTGGAGGAAAACGACGTGAGCCGAAGCTGTGCGCGATAGGATTTCGACGCGTTTCACGGTCGAAAAACTGATCACGTGTCAACGCGTTTTCTCCGACACTGTCAATCGCTGCACGTTTTGAAAATATCACGACACGTTAGAAGTTATCTCTGTGATGTTTTATATAAAAAAAATTGTTTTCCAATACTTTGCCGGGTTTGTCATATTAATTATACTACTCGTTACTTGCCCAACCTAACGCGTTCGTCGTGATGTAAAGTTGGTACACCACACGTTTCGTAACGAAATCATCGGTTCGATGCGAATTTGTCGTAACGCCAGTTTTTCCCCCGACGGACGAAAAATTATTTTTTCGAAAATACTTTAAACGTTTACGCTGCGTTGCTTTACTATATGCGTAAACGATGACGAGTGAAACGTATTAAAAAAAAACAACAATTATTTAATGTCGCACACACTATGCGTAACGAACAATTTAAACTAATTTATTCCGAATATTTTATGACATTATACGTACATCCATAACCTCGTTATTTCGTGATTTTGAAAACGTTAAGGTACACGATTCGTTTTTATTTTCTGTTTTACGAGCACCGCGCGCGGTATGACGTAAAAAACATTATCGCGATTTCTGCGTGATAGTTAACGAAAAAATTCACCGTTTTTACGAACAATACAAACTTATCCGCGTACGGTCCACGCGGATTTCTCGTTTTTCACTCTCGAGTGATCCGCATCGAACGCCGCGTGTACAATTTGAGATTTCAATATTTTGCCGTATCGTGACGCGATCGATATGTTTCTATCTGTTTATACGATTTCTTAGAAAACACCACGGAACGGCTAAAAAATTACTGAAAATTTTTCATTTTTATTTTTTTACTACCTACTCCCCAACGGAGATTTTTGCAGTGGTCACCGCGTCCATTGTCAACGTTGTTGTTATTATTGGCCGTCGTATAAACAACGTGTAAGCTAGTTTTGGCCCGGGGGTGAGGAGACACAAAGGCGCGTAACACATCGGATCGGATTTCGCGATATTACGGAGAGAATGGAAAAAAAAAAAAGGGAGTCGAGTTCAAAACCGCACGCGCCGTTATCGAATTTCGTGTCGTCGACACACCTCCGCGAGACCCCTATACTGTACGGCGAAAACGTATTATTAATTATTTCCTATAGAGTACTATACACGTAAAAAAAAAAGGATTACAAATTAGTATTTGTCGCGCTGTTTCTCGTCGCCGAACCCCTCGTGTTATTATTTACTACCTATTACTGTCGTTACGCGTGCGCTGCCGCGTATGGTCGCGTGCGTATTCACTCGACATTATCGTACGTTATTCGCCGCGGACGGACGAAACGTGCAGGTCGGGCGATCGAAAGACGAAACGAAAAAGAGAAAAAACCACTAAAAAGTGTAGAACAACCCCCTAGAATGATAAACAAACCGGTACGCGCTCCGGGTAGTATGATCTGACTGGGTGGCGACTACCGGTACGCTCTTTGGGTTGTGGTCCGACGATTATTATTTTGAAAATACGTTACCGAGCGAGCTCTTACAGTCGATCCGGTGGTGGACATTGGTAAAAACGAATTTCACAGTAACCGAGTCGTTCCAGTTTTGGTGTCGTGTAAGATAAACAGCTCGGTTATTAATTTGAAAATACGTTACTGAGCGAGCTCTCACAGTCGATCCGGTGGTGGACCTCGGTAAAAACGAATTTCACAGTGACCGAGTCGTTCCCGTTTTGGTTTCGTGTAAGTTTCAGCTCGGTCCGCTCTTTATTTCGAAACAAAAACCCGATAGCGGTGCACACACGGCCGCTTTCAGCGACAAAACGACAACGCGTGAAATCGGCCGTAAAAACGCGTGAACCGATTTTCTGAAATGTCCAAGCTCAATCGATTCGATACGTTGCGAAAGATTTGAAAACAGTTTTCGCTGGGTACTTTTTTTTTTTTTCGCACATATATAGAAGTGATTTGCTATCTTTTTGTTTTCACCCAGGACCTGTGTATCAGGTTGGACAGCTCGCTCAGAATCGTTTTTTTTTTTCCGAACGCAGTGGCGCGTTGCTTTCAGATATTACGCGGGATAAACTGTGAAACCGGCGCGGACCACCCGACCAGGTCGCTACCGCACCGGTGTAGTACGCCTTAATTATTATTTCACACTTTTTAGTCCTTTTTTTATTTATTTTCGTCTGTTAAAAACTCATAAGATCGCGCAGTTATCGCGTAACATCATAAGTGTGCGATCGTTTTTAATCCGCGGGCGTTGTGTGTAACGCGCGTATTTTTTTAACGTTTGCCACCACATCGATCCCGATGGCTTGGCACGTTGTTTATAATAATTAATTCGTAAACAGTATTCGCCGGTGCAGGTGAGTTCGCGGCCGCCGGTGTCGTGACCGAAATCGTGTACGGCGGCGCCACGATCAATCAATCAATCAATGTGCACAACAACGTGAAAACCCATTGGCACCACACACGTGACATGATACGTAGGTAGACGCGAAACGGTAGTGAGAACAAATGTTAAAAAAACAGTAAAAAAGTAGGAAATTTAGCAACGGGCGAAAAAAACCCGTTGAGAAATTCGCGAAACGCTTTTGCGAAACACGGTTACGAACAACGCTATTTGCATACTGTAATAACAATATTTATTTATTTATATGCGACGCGGTCAAATCGTTCGTACCGTATAATCGCGACCGTTGGCAATCTCGTTCTACGACACTCTAAAAACAAAAACAATTACTGTCGGTAACGGTAGAAAAAAAATCCGTATTTCGTTACTACGGAGTGACCGGTTCGGGATGTTTGTGGTTCAAACGTATTCAATCCAAGAGCTTTTGAAAAAAAAAAATCTGCGCGAGTCCACAGTATGGACAACCAAAATCGAAAAGTTTTGAAATCGAGATCAAACGCGATACGTATCATTCACGTAATAGTTTTTCAGTTCGTTCCGGTAGTCATGGCCTCAAAACTAAATCGGTTCGTCGAAAACGGCGTCGTTTGTGCTCACGTCCGTGACTTTTTCGCAACTGAAAGTCCGGCAAAACGTCGCGCCAAAAAATGAAATAACGCTCAGAACGTAAAACGTTTTTGAACAGCGACAGTTATACATACACGTCACCAAGCGTGTTGTATAGTATTTTAACAAAAACACGTTCGAAAAAACGTTTTGGATTGTCCAAAATCCAATGTTTGTAAACGCTTTCGCGGGGTCGTATAGTTTTGTCGCTATCGCAATGCGTTTCGATTGTTTCGGACGGATTGTAAGTAACATATCGTACAATCAATCGAGCACTGTAAATTATACGCGAAATATTGTGTGAACCTTTTTGGAAAACTATATAATGCTACAATACGATTTTCATATTTTATACCGTTACTACCGCGGTTCTAAAACATAATATGAATTATCAGCACCGGGTTAGAGCGTACTATACACAGTATAGTATAATAATAATGCGATCTCGGAATAATTAAAATGTTGTTTTGTACCGGACGTAACGTACACTGCAAAATCCCCGTTATACCGCGTATGTTGTTATAAAATTATAACATTTCTGGACGGAACTGATCGTGTAAACTATAGCTTTAAAGTAGCGAGCATAAGGCTTACAAAGAAATACAAAATCGAGCAAGCGATCTCACCCGATGTCTGTAACCCGTTTTTAGTCGACTAATTTGTTTATTAACGTCTTCTCTAAACTACCAGGTTTTAGCTTGCTACACTGCACGTTCGTTTGTCACGAGTTAGTAAGTTAAACTTTTTTACATTCGTTCGATTCGAACGGGGTAAATGCTCGGTAAAGCCATAAGCTTACCTATGTAGTCTCGTGAGTTAACCTTCTACACGTGAAATTATAGAGAGTTGGAGTTAAAAAATTATAAGCTAAAAGTCTGTCCTCCCTTCTTCCCGTGATAAAAACAACGTGTTATTACAGTTCAAATTTTTCGCCACTGAGAACGCGCGGTTTATTATAGTCCTTTGCGATTGTAAAATGGAAAAAGATAATTTCTTCGGCACTACGTTCGAAATTCAGTACGATTTGGTACTGCGGTTTTTTTGTTTTTAAATCAAAATTTTTTCTGAACTGGCCAACACAATGTCGCTCGCGGCCACTAAAATATATTGTGTTCCGCGTGTCTGGAGAGAAAAGAATTCGAGTGTGAGAACGCCCCGCGCGGGTTATTGTCGCGTCGAAATATTATTGAAAAAACATTGTCGGTATTTTTTGTAGAAACGAGCAAAATCTTTTCTCGGAAAGCGGAGTAAACGAAAAAATGGTGAGTCACACCTTCTCTTCCGCGGATATGGTGTTTTTTTTTGTTCTCAGAGACCATACACTTTTACCGTCGAAGAATACGATTTTATTGTAATATAGCGATCGACGCGTTTAAAACAGAATTTGAAAACACAATAATACCGTATAGCAGCAGCTGTCAATTGAAATTCGCGGAAATCACAGTTGAGTGTCTCTAAAAATCATTTTATGTGTACAGTATACCCACAATAATTATACGGTATATTTACTGGAATCGGTAAAAAAAATATTAGCGTCTGCAATATTTGAACGACTAAGAAGTGTATTTTAGGAGCCAGGTTAATGCCAGTTGTATTCCACACCGGTCATTACTACGAACGTTTTTCGATTCTGAGCGTTAGGCGAAGAACGTATTGTTTTCACAACGGCGTTTTTTTTTTTCTACCGTTAACAAAAACTCTACGTGCGGTATCTTTTTCTTTTAGCGATCGAGATATGGCCACTTCGGAGAGGTCGTTTTATCGATTTTCTCAATAGTTTTTTAAAACTTTTCGTCAATCAAAAGGAGCCTCGAAAGTTTCGGACGTATACTACTAAACGACTTACTTCAAAAAAATGTTCGTTCGATTTTAGGCTATACAGGCGTTTATACACTTTGAGGTTTTTCGTTCATAAACGGGTGAATCAAAAGTCGTCAATTTAGGTCGTACGTTACACTAACTATACATCCAAAAAAAAAAAATGGTTTTTAACTACACGTCAGACATCATTAAGATCACGTGGGTACACGGTAATTTCACCGTGATTTCGAAAACACTCATCAACTTTGTAGAGTCCTAAACGGAGATCGATTTTTATCGTTGAATTTAACGTTTACTATTTTCGAAGGCTGCAGCTTTCGGATATCGAAAGTCTCTCCGTCAAACTATCCGCGCGCGACCCGGAGTGATTTCAGGGTTTTTTTTTTAAGATAAGCAAATATACTCGTCGAAATTAAAACTGTTTTTTCGCTTATTCCGTACGCGATTATTGTCGTTGTTTCCCGGTGGTCGACCGCAAAAACCAGGAGGACAGATTTTTACGTACACATTGTAATATTACGGTACACACCGCGTTGGACGCAAACGTTTTAAACATCCGCCGTAACCCGCAGTAGTAACTCGCGGTATTGTACACCACGGCGTAACATCGATAATTGACACAATAATGGATCATACACGGCCGAGTTTCTATTCGTTTTCTTTTTTTCCCGTTCGAATTTTTGCTCCTTTTTCCACGAGCGGTGAAAACCACGGTACCTTTTATTCTCCGAGCCGCTCTCCTCACTTCATTCCGTCCAATCACCATTATTGTTATCGTTGTTACATTGTCGTGCACATCGATTTTACTCGGCGATACCGTGAAAATTCACGTAAATAGGAGAAGAGAAAAAAAAACCCGATGCGCAACGTTATAATGTAGCGTGTATTTTATCGATCGATGCTGCTGCTGGTCGACGAAAAAAAAAAAGGGGAAAAGAAAAAAAAATATGTAAAACGAAAATGTACGAATGACACGCGGCCGTGATAACGTGGCCGGATTCGGAGGGAGAGAAAAAACGAAATTCAGAACGTCGACAAATTGTAATGCGTGCCAAAATGATGTTGTGAACACGCGTCGTCGTCAAAGTGATTATTTCCGTTCTCGATATTTTGGAAAAATACGTTCGAAACGTTTTTTTTTTTTCATTTTTTGGGGTAGTTTGTTGTTATTGTAAGCAATGCCGGAACATCTAAAACAACGTGTTCGCGTTTAAAATATTCTGTGCCCACGTCGAAAACACCCGAAAAACCGGCCGTGCCGCAAATCCAAACACCGCGATTTCTCGGGAAACAAATATTCAAACGCGAGTTCTCCGCCGTCCTCGAGATCCTCCGTCGGAACTAAAACGTTTTTCTCGGAAATCTTCTCGTGAAAAACGTGAAAAACAAACAACGCGCGAATCTCACGGGAAAAACGATGGCACCGCCGATTTATTCGTCGTCGTCGTCGTTATTGTTACAGGTGTAACTCGACGAATTTCACGGTCACGCCGCGAACGAGTCCGAAACGTCGCGCGGTGGTCGCACATACACAATACGCGTTTAGAAATAAAATAACACGACTGTGTGTGTGTAACACATCGTACCACACATCGTCTCGCATTCACAAACGTGATAAAAGAAAAACACGCGGTGTGTCGATTACAAAAAAAAACCGTATACTTTTTCGCTATCGATTTTCCGACTAAACCCCGTTACTGCGAACGAACTTTGTTGATTTAGTCGTAAAACGTGAACAGGACACAACGTTTGGGGGCACACGGTTTTCGTGATCGTCGTCCAGCAGCAGCACTTTAGTCGGATCGATCTCGAGATCGCACGTCGTACAAGAGTTTCGCGGCTGTACGTGCGACAAAATCAACATTTTCGAAAAGTCCCTGCGGCGAAAACCGACAAGATACGTACAAACTTTTTACGGCGATTTCTTTTGTACACTATATTACGTACACACGTCGTCCTGATAACCAGGTACACACACGTATATCGTTCAATTAGGTATATAACGCGTGTTACGACGGGTATTTATACATCTAGAGAATACTATTACAGTATTAAATTCGGCGAGGCAGTTACATCCGTCCGGCGCCTCACAGCGTAACTATTCTCAAGATAAAACGTCAAACCGAGCGGAAATACCGCGTGTTTGGCACTCGCTCGGCTCCGCTAAAAGATAATAATTGCGTCCGAACCTGGACACTTTAGTCCGACCCCAAAAGCCTTTTGATTATACATCATAGGTTACCGATGTGTATGTGATATAGTATATATAAAATAAATTGCCGCAGTTTATACAAATCGACTTTTAGAAAAAGGTCAATTCTGCCGCAGTTTACCCTCACACCGCACCGGATATCAGATTTCTAGGAAGAATGATCTCTCGTCAAACAAAATCAAACTCGAGCGCCCGTGATCGCATAACCGGCTGTTGTAGATTTCGCGTCGAAGACTCATATTTGTATCGTTAACACGATGTTGCGATTAAAATCACTAACGTCGTCGCTGACCGTTGCCTGTATTTTTTACCGAAATAAAACGATTTTTACCCGGTGACGCCCGTCTCGTTGTTATTTATTATCGTGTGATTTCCGAACGTTTGTGGTAAACACACGCGACCGGCATGGTAAACACACGTCGTGTAAGCAGCAGTAGCAATCGATAAACACGACGATTATTATCGTTGTTTGTTTTCGACGAGTCAATTAACGGTGATAAATCGTTTTCTCGCCGCCGCCGCCGCGGTACATTACAAAACGAATCACACACGACCGGTGCGGTAGCGAATAATATTATAATAACAGTTTACGGCCGAGAGCGGCTCCGACGACGACGTCGTCAAAACACTCGAAAATAAAATAATAAAATTAATTAAATATTGTTTGGGGTGACCGCGGATCGTGTTGTTTTTACGACGAGGTTTTTTTTTCGGTGTTCTCACTTTTTCGAGTAGAAAAGTATGCGGAAAAAAAACAAAGCTCCGACCACCATTAGTGTACCACCATCGGAGTCCATGAATGCGGTCGGTGTTTAAGAATCTGCAGGTGGTTAT
Organism: Hormaphis cornu; assembly: GCA_017140985.1. NCBI lineage: Eukaryota > Metazoa > Arthropoda > Insecta > Hemiptera > Hormaphididae > Hormaphis > Hormaphis cornu. The sequence continues at coordinate 18,376,247 of CM029361.1, forward strand.
TTCTACCCGAAAAGTGTCGCGGACAGAGAAATCCGTACGCCGTTCGTTAACTGTCGGCCCCGTTGAACTCTACTGTCGAACGAAATGTGTTTTTCGCTCAACGTCGCTGTTTTTTCCAATTGACTTTTTTCGTCTACGACAAAGGCGTGCGATCGAATCGACGGGAGATGGCCGAAAGTACCGTACGATATGATACAAAATATCGTGTTTATATTCTGTCGGTTTTCGACGGCGGAAAAAAAAAGTAAAAGAGACCGGCCGTCGAGGGACCACCCCACCAGACGGACGCCCGCCGGGCTTTTTTTTTAATTTCTTTTTTTTTTTTCAACGGCGGCGCGTCTTCAAAAAAAAAAAATAAAAATTTAATTGGAAACCGCCGGCGGCGACGGCCGGGTGTAAAAAAAAAAAACCGCGCGGGTCGACCACCGGTTGTTGTTGTTGTTGTTATACCGCCGACACTACGGCACCTACCTGATCGTAATGCGGACAGAACTGGAAAAAGACGTGCGAAAACGTAAAAAAAAAAAACCGTACGGGTCAGTTTTAACAATAGTTTGTTACGCGAGTCGATTGTTTTCCGCGTTTGATGATATTTTTCGCCACGTAAATCCGGTAGTAGACATCCGAACGAGCCGCGGAAAACCGTACAGTTTAACGTCTGAAGAAAGCAACCATCGAAAAAACGAGCGAGCCCAGTTATCGAGTGAAACCCAAATCGAGAAAACGTAGTATTCGGTGCACCGTTTCTGGTAGAAAAAAAAAACACCAAATTTGACATACTCTTTGATCGTGACTTTTTCAATTTTAAACTATTAAAAACTTTAGACTCCCCGATTCGAGACCTTTCAACGTTAAGCGTTCCTTAAACGCGTTCTTTTTTCGTGTAAAATGAATGCTCCGATTTTCAAAGTCGGTTTCTAAAAGCGCTCCGGTGGTATGAGGTCAGACCCCTACTTTGACTGAATTTTTTTTTTTTTTTCAAGTTTTGCAAAGTTAGTTTTTGAGTCTTGCCCCGAAAAAAAGAAAATCGAGAATTTTACGGCGAAAAATCGAACATTTTCCGGTTTCTAACGACGTTTTCGGGTAGGATACGCAGTTGAACACCACATAAAATTTCAGATTTCGGCTCTAAATTCTAACGTACACGAATCGCTTTTCGATCGTTTGGAAAACGACGCAATCGTCAAAACGGTTATTGTAAACGTTTCAATAAGAACGTGTCGTTTACGTACACCCCAAATCAATTTAACGAACGATTGACATAAGTTTTCGCTAGTTGTAAATTTTTTTTTTTTTACTTATACGATAAGAGTTTGTTTCTCATTTTCACCGAGGACTATGTATACGGATAGCCAGCTCGCTCGGAATCGTTTTTTTTTTTTTCGTGCCGCTTTCAGACTTTACGGTAAAACGTCTTGAACCGACGTCTCCCGCCCGAAGCGCGCACTGCTGCTGCTGCTGCTGCACCGTTGTTCTTTGTCGATTTTAATTTTATCGCAAATAATTAATATTGTAATCGACGTTTCGCCGCTACCGTCGTCGCGTTCGCCGCTCGTTACAGTCTACATACACTATTTTGTTTCGTTAAAAAAACACGCGCGCGGCCGTAATAATAATAATAATTACCATTCATAAGGATAAAAAAAAAATGAACACGATATATTATTATTATACGTACTAATCCGTCTCGATGTACACCGGATAATTGATAGCTGCGCGTTACACACTATGTCGATACGCGGTTTTATAACGTTTCGTACACGAGAGTAATATACGCGTTTAAACGGACGATAAACCTCGCATTTTTATACTCGCGCGAATTAATATTAATTTATGCCGTAGGTAAAAAAAAAAATAATGAAAAAAAAAGCATCGCGCGATCCGGACGACGACAGCACACGGCTCGACTTCCCCGGAACGACCGACCGCCGTATAATTATTGCGAAACGTCGATTTGATTACCGTGAAACGTGTCGTCGTGCGCAATAAAAAAACGATAACGATACGTTGCATCATCGATCGAACGAATCAAACGGTTATAGTTTTCCGATTTTGTGTAATTATACGAGGGAGCCAGCGCGAGAAAAAAAATGACGGTTCTGCAGGTCGAGAAAACGATACGTATTTTTCAATCATCTCGATTTTTTCATTTCCATAACACGAATATCATACCGAATGAATACGTTTTAGTACATGCCGCGGTTTTTATAGTATATTTATAATCACGTAACAACATTCGTTTTTTCTCGCCACGATTTTCACTAATTTTCTCAACGTTCCAAAGACCCACGTCGAAGGCCCCCGGAATACGGTGAACATGCTCGAAATTCAAAATTTTCGATTTCTATACATACCTACCGCGTGTTTTTGGTTTTCATATGTATTTATACTTTTGATCGAAAAAACGTCGTGCTTTCCGCGTAATGTAACGTATGGTAGCGGGTCTTCCTGTTCGCGACGATTCATTACCAGAAACGATTTCTCAAGCATCCGACGTGAGCTATTGTTAAAAATCGAAAAACGTCGTGATATTATTACGTTTCTTGATTAAATTCGTCGAATCGCGGCGTTGATTTTCAACCGAATCGTGCGGAAAGAGTCATTAGATTTGATATTTGTGTTGAGCGCGCACCTACACTGGATCTTGTAACAACAAATTTTTGTTCCGGTTTATTTGAAAATATTAAAAATACTCCGAAACGTATAGGACGAAAAAAACAAATAAGTACCTTAAAACTGACAGAATTCGCACGAAACTATAGATTTTTGTCACACCAACTTCAAAAAACACAACATGTCGGTCAAAAAAAAAAACACGTCCAGAATTTGCTTAAAAGTTGAGATTTCGACTTTAAATTTCGTTTCAAGCATTTATCGATGATTTTTCTCCGAGTTAAAACGGCAAAACGGCTATATAGAAGTACCTATTAAACTGTATCGTTGTTCCATGTCGTTGTCAAACTTTCATGTATTAAATTAGTTTAACGAAAACGCTACCTACGTATTTTCCAATCATTCGATAAACATGGTTTTCAGTGGTTTTTTTTTTACCCGGACGTACACTCAGAATTTCGTTTTTTCGAAGACTTGCCTACCAAAATGCTTTCGGATACTAAAACTAATAATAACTTTCGAACCACAAAGTACACTCGAAACGCAGTCGTTCAGCTATCCGGTGGTATCCCGGGGATTCTCTATTTCTTTCGGTCTCCGCGAAAACTCTGCCACACTCAACTGCGTTTCAGACGTGTATTGATTTTTCCGATTGGAAACACCGTCTCCCGAACGGTTGTGAAAAGTCGAATTTCCCACCGCGTACCGCTCGGAACTCGGAAGGAATGCGCTCGTGTGAGAACGACTGCCCGGACAATAGTGTGTAATATGGGTGTACGCGCGCCATTGTTGTCGGTCCGATCCGATAGTGTTTACGAGCGGCGGAAAAAAACATACAATATTAATTTGTTCGCGCGAATATACACAATGCTCGGCCGATTCGACGTGGCCGACGTGGTATTATATTGTAATAAAACTGTAAAAAAAACACTCATAAACACATTATTGTGTTTACGCACCGGTTCGTCGCCAGTGCGGGCTGTTATATCCTCGTGTGAAAAACTAAAGGCGTTTCTGAACAAACACGACGCGAGTCTAAAAAACAGCCCGCGACGCATAAATTACCCTGTATTTCGCGAGATAATAATGATAAGTTTTCATCTCGCGGCTTCGGCGAAATTTCCATCTCGCGTCTTCAACGTCGGCCAACCGACTTTTTTGACGCGAAACGAAAAATTGATTCGTCTTCTTCGTGTCGGATAAGGCGAAAAAGTTTTGCGGAACCGATTACTCTCCCGCGGGACGGTGTACACTCGTGTGATTAACAAAATAACAATTATTCTCGTCCGCAGGGATTTCACGCGACTTCGCTCGTCCTGGCACAGCCATCGAAAATTAAACATACCTATATTGTGCGTAGCTGGAAAAGAACCGAACAACGCCAAAAACTAAAAAACCATTTTTAAGTCAAAAACCATCCTGCGAAGTGCGTGGTTTCGAGTAAAATAATAGAGATCGCTTTTTTTGCGTCGCTCGGAATCTAACGTTATCATTACGATATAGTTTTACAACGTGTTGACAAAACACCGTATACAAACTGATCCGGGATTGTATTTGACAAAAACCCCCTAAACAGTGTCTAAATTCAATTTTTCGACACAAATGGACAAACGGTTCCAAACGTACAGGTTCGACCTTCTTGCACAGCTTATACAATAACGATAGAAGAACCGTTTTGTACGTCAATCAGAGGTTCAAAATTTCTGTCAAATTCTGTAAATAATAAAGAAATCGCTGCGGTATTCTTGACGGTTTTATAGCAACAAGTCTCCTCGCTGAACACTCGGCTAATGTATCCTTCCCGTTCACTCTCCTCCAAAAACCGACGACAGCAAAACCCGATTCACCGTGTCCAGCTACCGTACATCGTATCATCTTTTCCATCCTCCAACTACTGTCTCGACCCTCCGACGATATGCCGACTTTTTCTTCTAAAGCCGCTGTTACGTTAACTATGCAAATATGTATTATTGTGTTTACGTGTTCGTAACCGGTTCGTAAACATAAAACCGCGTTGATACCCATTTTTTTTCTCTTTCTTCTTTCTCGCCTACAACATACATATAACAGCTACTCTCGCCACACTCGGCGCGTCGGACGTCGTCGGCTCGACGAGGATACACAACACAATATAATATCCACTATAACACGCGTGTACGAACGCGCACGAAACGGACTAATTGGGTTACACGGGCCGTGATGTGCGACGTGAAAAATGAAAAAAAAAAATCAAAAAAAAAACGGTAGGTATATTTAATATAATAATATCGACGGTGTAACGCGCTTTGTATTTATTGTTGTATTATTATTACCATCGTATTATAATGGTTATAATACTATTATCGGTTTACGGTTCGTTAGGGACACCTGTTAGACGTATAACAATATTATATTTGGCCACACTTGATCTCGACGCGTTCTCAGCTCTGCCGTCGGGTGTGCCAACACGCTTTGTATAGAGCTGGCCCGCCTCGAAGAGGACTAAAATTTTAACAGAATTATTCGAAATACGAAGCTACTTTTCCGGAAATGTGTTGTACGCAGTTCGGTTTCGTTCCGAGTTCGTTCCGTCGTGAGATATGTAGTTCGCGAAGACGAAAAATGTGAACGTCGGAAAGTCGAGTGTAATAACATACCTGGTAGGCGAAATGATGATTAAAATAGTACACGTCCTTCACTAGACAACCCACATTATACGGGTCGCGTGAATCGAGACGTTTCGTTTCAGTCAATCAGTATTACACACGAACCCGAAAGAAACACGTTTTACACGGCATTATTATCAAAAATTATAATTTTATAGAATCCGTTGGTCTTTCAACCCGTTCCCGTACGCTATACTGATACACACGAATCGACATAAACCACGAATTTATTAATCTGGTTTCCGAAAAAACACACCGTTCGGTACCGAGAACGAACGGCTCGCCTATACGAAATCCCGTACTTTTAATGCGTTCGCGGAACGATCGGCTACTGAAAAAATTCGACGAAGAAACCGAGTTCTCCCACGTTTCGAGAACGCTTTTTTATTCTGTTCATTTTTTCCCCGAGAGGTTAACGATTTTCAAACGCCGTAATACAAAACACGATAAAAACTTTTTAGATTTTGATTTTTTTTACAACGGCTGTTATCCGGCGGGCGTATAATCGAATAATTTCAGTTACTTTATTCTATGGAAACAGTCTAATAGGGTGACTCAAGCGGACGCGTATCTGGGACCTTGTCTCGGGGCGATTTACTTTTTTGGAATAGTTCAAATTCTCTTTGAAAAGAGTTACTTTTACTATACGTTCCGGTGCGCTCTCGTATTAAAAAAAATAAATAATTTTTGGTGACTAAACATTATAACGACGTATACGAAAATCTCGCCGTTTTCGTTTCTTGTTCGCGACTCGTGATTTCAAAAAACGCTTCACAACACAAAGTACTCGGATCGATCTTTCGTGGTATCGTCCGAGCGTTCTTTCTACTAGAAAGAGTGATCGCGAAAATCCAAAAAAAATCTGACGTGTAAAAAACGCGTAGTCCCTCCCGTAAGAGATACGTGCACGGCCGTCCGAAATAACGAAAGTTTCCCTCTCGAAAACGATCGAAAACGATTGAAATTTCAGCGGTACAAAAACCCTTCTTAATGGAACGACGTGTAAGTTTCAAGTCGTTTTCGTCGTGGTGATGGAAATTTTTAAGAAACGCTCGACAAGATACGGTACATCTTTTAACCGTATCGCGCGTTAAAATCGGTGCAGTTTTTCTACTAGAACTTTCGATCGCAGAAAACTAAACAATACGTTGAAATCTAAAAACGTTTAAAGTTTGAAACTACCGTTGGCGGTACCCACTGCCGAATTACGTATTTTGCGACACTGAAATCGATGTCGATCCTAAAACTCCCTCAGTAATCGAGCCTGTAAGTACGTACAATATTGTTTTTCGATTACTACGTGTGCGTGAAGACGGCGGCGAGAGTTTCCGGCGATGTCTCGCTTCGCATTTTCACCTCCAGTATGTGCGCACGACCGAACTATAGTTTGTCCGGACGATCGTTATTGTTGTAGTATTTCGCTGAAAAATTTCAAACTTGGCGCACGTGTGTTAACACGGTGTATCTCATTTGGTTCGAAAACTTTCCGGATCGGCGCGGTAGGTTGAAAAACGGGAGCAAGCAAAAAAACACCGATTGTAACGGTCATTGTCCCGACTTGTGTGCGGGAAAACCGCGAGTACCACGCGGAACGGCTCTATGTTGTACACGTTATCTCTTCATGAAAGATTATTTTCACGTACCGTAAAAGATTGGAAAAAAAATGCCGGGCACAAGATACGCTATTTTTTTTTATTTTTTGCGCGTAGTAGTAAGTAAAACGCGACTTTGGAGCGCCCGAAACGCGCGTGACCGAGTAGTAGTGGCCGCCACTGGCGGTACAGCTGTTCTTCCTTTTTCTGTTTTTATCTCCTCGCAACATTCTTTTTCGCCGCGCACCGCCACATCACCACCGACATTATCATCGTAATAACGTTTTCGACAATAATATATACGTACGTTGTTACACATTGTAACATCATGACTGGGCGATAACGGCGTAGTAATATTATAATGCGCGGTGCTGCACTCGAAAAGCGAGGTTTTGCCTCCGGGCTGTCATTCCATAATAGTAAAATGTTACACAACAACAATATCCGTAGTCACCGCCGCGCGCGAACCAGACGTAGACCTCTCTCTGTGTGTGTACCCGGCGTAAGAGAAAAAAATACGGGGAAAAAAATTAAGAAATATACCGCCGCCGCCGCCGCCCCGTGTACCTGTGACCGTGTACACACAATAACCCTCCGGAACTTGTAATATCCATTCTTCGTGTTATACGTATATATATATATATGTATTATTGAAAAAGAACAGAGAAGAGAGAACGATCCGCCGGGATGCGCCTCACGACGAAACGTCGGCGCGACGCGTACACGCCTTGGCGCCTTCGCGTTCGACCGGAGGAGAAGAAAAAAAACAGAAGAAAAAAACCCTCGACACACCTCCTCAGACCTCTCGGAGTCTCGCGCGGCCTTGCTACGTCAAACGGCATTATTATTATTATTACCGCAACGTCGTCGTATAGTAGTAATAATAATAATACACGTAGGTTATCATTACGATCGTTGTATACATGTGTGTATATACAAAATTTATGGTCAGCGAAACGCGGTTCGCATTCGTCTGCCGCCGCCGCTGAACGAGGAAAACGCCGGCCGAGAGAAACGATGAAAGAAAAAAGAGCCTACAGAAAGCGACAGAAAGTCGTTAAAGTCAGACTGTCGTTACTATTATACGGCGACTTTCATCGGACCCGTTCGTGTACAGACTGTGTAAAAGTTTCCGTTCTTTGTTTTGGATGAAAAAAAATCCGACGTGTAAAACACACGTTCTTCCCCGCGTAGTTGTTTTTTGTCCGTCCCTCTCGCGCGGAACGGGTAGGAATGACGGCGAGTCGTTAACGACGCGTGTAAAGTCGCGCTGAAAAAAACTATCCCGTTTCGATCGGTGACGACGTAAAAACTAGTAGTGGTTTCGCTTGGAATTCGAACATTGAAAAATTGAAACCTCGACGGTTAGTATAAGTTGAACTTTTTTGCGACTGACGTACCCTGCTGTATCACAAAAGTCGAACGAAGCGAAAATTCGGCCGTCTTCGTTTTTGGCTCCGAAAACGATCGAAAAGCACCATCTCGGATCCATCTTTCGGGGTGTCAGTCACACGTTAAGATTTCTACTAGAGCGACAGAAAACGAAAAAACATCATCGTTGTAGACGACGTTCGCCGACGCTCGGAATCTAAAAGACGCCGACGAAACAGTTTATGCGTATGTACAAAGACAAGAGAACGAAAATATCGTGTTTTACCATAACGTTTTGCTCTGTCGCTCTTTCGGATCCGTTTTACATTCGTTTGAATTCGCTATATTATGTCATTTTATTTCGTTTTCGCCGGTTATGCGTATAAAACACGTCCATCGCATAACGTTCACGCATTCAACATATTGATGTTGATATCACACGAACCTTTGCGACGATTTTTGTAATTTGTCCCGAATCGCGGAATCTTATTGGACGTTTTACCTATAACAATTGAGATTTCAGTACGCGTTTTCAGTCCATACACAAAAGCAACGGTCAGGGTGAAAATTATTGAATCGTTTAAACCGTGTAAATAAATTTTTTTTTAAGCCGTACGCATTTTTTCAAATTTTTGAGGACGAAACAATGTCTATTATTTTTATTAAGTCTTAAACGTATAATTTAAAGTCTAAGTAAAGAAGGATTCCGTTTTTCCATTTCTTTTTATCGTTTTTCGCGACAAATTTTTTTTTTTCCCCCCTCGATTCGGTTCGAATATTTCCAATTACAGTTCGTAACATCGTCACTGATTTCGAAATACGAAAAACTATAAAATATACGCGTGAATAGTGTGAAAAAAAATGTGTCTAAAATCCGTTCTATACATTACATATGTAAAAAAAATGTCTCGAAAATATTTTTACGGAAGATCCGTTTCTTATTGACTTATGATACAATGTAATATGTATCGTTATACGAATATTAGACCGTGAGACCGTCGTCGCCGACCAATTAAAACCGATGATGTGTAGGGAAAAAAAGCGTGTCATTATACGAGCCCTTTCATCGAAGAAAAATAACATTATTCTTTTGCCCGGCGCTGTTTCCGTTAAAAAAATTTAAAAAAATTTACGTTATACAATACGATTTATAATATACACGAACAAAACGGTTAAAATAAAAATGTTCTCGAAAAATACGGGGAAAAAAACCGTTCCTCGATTCATCTCGGTATTCGTAGTAATATTGTCGACGCTGAACGATCTCGGCTTTTAGAATTACGTACGTTGTTTTTACGACGGTTTTTTTTTCTGTTCTGTAATCACTTTTTCTACTAGAGAGAACGCTCCGATTTTGACGCCAGATAAAAGACAGATGGACTCATCCGTGGTTTGAAGCGTTTTACGAAATTATTCTTGGAGCCAAAAAACCGAAGATGTAATCGATCATTTTCATACGGGAGTAATGGACGTTTTGAATTTTACGGCGGTTATTGTAACATCTCTAGTTCTCACGTCTCGAAACTTTAATTACGAATATCTGAACGCGGCGATAGTTTTATGCGTGCGGTGGAAAAATGTTTAGAAAATCGCTTTGTTTTACCATTTTGTCGTACATTCCGGCCGGTCGTGCCGCGTACGGGGGAAACGCGTTCGTTTTTTACACGTCGGTTTAGGGTTCTTTTGATCGCGGTGACGTCGAAAATAAACGACGGAAAGTATAAAAAATTATTCAAAACCCAACACGTCCTGAACGCGAAAAGCATAAAAAAAAAGTGTTGAAAAACGTTGCGGTCGTAACACGGAAACCGTCTGATACACACAAATCGCGTCGACTACTCCTAAAAAACAACGGTCCGAAAGTTATGAAATTTTCACGCGTTACATTCTTGACGGTTTTCGGGGTTTTCGTACCGTATTTACTGTCGAGTTTGGTTTTAGTTTTAGAGCTCGGAATCCGGTGTCTTCTCGAAGGCGATCGTCACTCGTCGTCCTAAAACTCCGGTGACCCGAAGCGTCCCGGACCCACACACAACAGCGGCTCTTGGACAATGTTTAAACGCACGTAAAAAAAACTTTGTACAAACGATTCCGAGTACTTACTGTTGGTTTTATCGAAGACGCGTTCTTTCTGTTCGCACAAAAATATTATTATTACCGGCATCGCGAACGGATATCGTCGTAACAACAATGGTTATTATGTTTGGCGGCGTTTTTTTTTTCGTTTTTTCAATCGGCATAAATCTTCTTCCCGAGACACACCCTGACGTGTGTAAGTAACACAGCCGGAGGTGTATATCGGCGTGTGTGTGTGCGTTAATAAAAGAAACCTACGCGCGTTATAGGCGTTCGTTACACACATGTTATTACGTTCGGAGGGGGCGCGGTGTGTTCCACTTAAAAATAATAATCGCGTACGACTTTCGAAGAGGGTTTTTTTTTGTTTTTTTTACGACAAAACAGCGAAATCGCCTCCCCGGATTTTTTTTTGAAAAGTTTTTTTTTCTCTTTCTGTTTTTTGGTCTACGACGCAGCAACACCGTATTATTACACTATCACCGTCGGCCCCGACGGATGTATAATAATAATAGCAGTAACGTTTGTGTGAATACGCGACGGCGCCGGAAAACGTCTCATTACCGCTTATTATTATCATCATCGCCGCCGCGCGCGTGTGTCAGCGGTCGCACAAAAGGACGACCCGAAAAATACGACAAAATTACATACGACGTGACGACGGACTTTCGTGTGCGGTTCCCAAAGTGAGTACAACACTACGACGGCGCCGATCGCATATATATATGTTATATAGGTATACACCCGCGGGAGACGTCCCTTACCACGCAACAATATTTCCGTAAGACATTGTCTACTACACTTGTACGAGCGGGAAAAATAGAAATTTCGAAAGAGAGAATAATAGAAATTTCGAAAGAAAAAAAAGGCCGGGATCACTGTACGACGCGCGGGTGCGTACAGGATGAAACGCATCATTTTACCGTCAAACACCGAGCGGGCTCTGCAGTTATAGGTTATAGCGCATGTGGTAAAAACGTTGATTTAACAATAAAAACTCCGATTGTCCGTCCTATTCGTTTGGTACTGCGTAAAAGAAGTTTAGGCTTGGTCCGCCGACGTGGTAACACACGATCAAATCGACGTGTAAAAAAAATACACGTTTCCCGCGAGAAATACGCGAACGCCCGGAATGACGACACGAGTTTTACGGCGAAATCTCAAACACAAAGCGAAGACGCCTACAAAGCGAATCGATTTTCCAAAACACGTCCCGTCTAGACTGTCGCGTTTCGAAAACATAAAAACCAGAGAGGTTTTACGGAACCGCGTAAAATCGTAAAACGTAAAAACGATCGGGGCCGATCGAAATTTTCCCGATATTTACACGAGAATCGAAACAACCACAGCCGACGATCGAACGTGAATACACAGGTTTTTTTGAGTAAAGATTGAATTTACGGAGAAACACGAAACGGATTACTAATATGTACCGCCGAACGATAGCGATTTTTCATATCCCTGTTTGTAACGACCCGGACGATCTTATCACAGAGGTGTACAAAGATAATTACTTTTTTCTTACGTACTATTTTTTTCTCGACACTGCTCCGAGGGGGGCGGACGACTCCGTAGAAAGGTCGATCTTTTTTATAACGCGCAAGGCGTTTTCGGTGTGTGTGTGTGCACGACGACGTTGTGTTATTATTATTGTACTATTTGATTTCGTTTTAAAAATTTAAAACATTATTGAAAATACGTGAATTACGACCGCGACGTTGAAGAAAAAATAAAAAAAAACAATTAAAAACACGTTTGAACACTGCTGCGGTTTTCGATATTTTCGCCACCCCCGTATCACGCGCACGTTCTTCCAGACGTTACACGGCGGCGATAGAAACGATATCAAAAAGAAATCGGGAAAAGATATTTTCGTACGTATTGATTTTAGCCGTGAATTTATCTTTTCTTTGTGTACTTACGTTTTTTTCCAGCTTTACTCTCTTCGCGCGTGCGGTAACGTGGTGGCGCGCGATTAACGAGTTTCGGTGGTCGAAAGACAATTTGTCCAAAGGAAAAAGTACAAGTTTAAAATGTCTAAAAAAGTTGATATTTTACAGTTTGCCAATTGTATTCGTGTCGGGGCGATTCCGCCAACTAATTACCGACGACGAGACGACGACTCCTGCGGACTGCTACACTTTTCAGAAACATTCCGGTTTCTACGGAAAATCGTTTTTTGACCACCGAATTTCATTGTAAAACAACGCGGTTTAAAAAAAATCCACCGAAAGAACACCAAAGAACGTAAAAAAATTTTGTAATCAGGCCACAAAACCGAACCGTCGCTTTTTCTCATATTTTCGATATCCTGACCGAGATCATTTCTGTCACTCTGTGCGTTGATACCAAACGATATTACACGTCTTTTACAATGATGTAACGTAACAGCGTTGCCAGGCGTGGGGGGGAATTTGTCATCGCCTTGGAGATTTTCAAAGTTTAAAAAGGCAAAAAAAATTTCAAATGTTCGGGGAATTTTCAGAAAACTAGATAAAGCGGTTCGTTCGGGCGTAAACCGAGACTTTTCGATTGTATTTTTGAAACTGTTCAAAAACTGTTCACCGGGCAACACTGCTAAAAATATACGACAAAAATAAGAGCGTGGCGCCAACCCGACGAAACAACACTTTTGAAAATCGAATTTCGAACCAAAAATTGTGATTCGGACAAGTAGATTTTATTAAATCGGCGGTTTAGCCGGTGACCGAGAATTTCGATCTATATAACTACTATAGTATCGCATATTTGCTATTTTACATAATAATTTATATGTACACTTGTGCGGACGCGAGAAGGTGCCAGCTCGATTGATACGGTACATATTGTTGTATAAATCTGCGATATTTGCATAACACTATAAAAAATAAAAAAAACGCGCTCGAGGATTGTGAAAAAACAAAATAAAAATATTATTACCTACATATGATACTGAAAAAAAAAATTATACACGAACGAGTTATGTTAATTACACTCGGGTTTTAATTACCGTATCGAAACTGCAGCGTTATTATAATAATATTCTAATACGATGTTTGACTATCACGCCCAGTCTGTACGGGTAAAAATAATAAAAAAAAAAAAATGTTTAAAAATCAAACAATATGTATAATACAGAAATTGTTCGTATACGTAATATTAAACGCGTTCGAAATAATAAACACAATATTGCTCGTTCGTGATTTATTACCTAGGTCGATCGGTTATATTATATATAATATTTTAAACGAACGTGTTCAACTAGTTATATAATAACCGCTCGAAATAGTTTACTACGTCTAAAAATTTTAAGAAATACACTTTCTGGGTATTCGTAATTATTAAAACTGCAAGATACCTGCGGGCGATAATGATTGACAATATTATATTCTAACGAGGACCGAAGAAATTCAAACGTTTCACTGGCCCGCGCGTTATACACGGACGATTAAAAATATTGTACCGAACGACATATTATATTAAATCCTACTTACAGGATGTTGACCACGATTTTTTTTCTCTCCAAAACTAGTGAAAAAAAGTATCGCATAATAACGAGCCGGACCGAAATATAGGCACATCGAGGGCTCGTTTTGTACAGGATTCGTTCTAACGGATTTACCGACGAGCTGAAAAACGCATATTACGTTTTTGATTATACGTGTAAGGCTCGAACTAGGTAGGTAGGTAGGTCGAGAAAACCTCTGAAATACTGTGCAGGTAAGCGTTTTCGAAGGTCGTGCGTATAGTATAGAGTTCAAACGAAACGTATTATCAAGGAAAATGAGAATTACATAAAATATAACATAATATAACGATTCTGCGCGTAAAAAAAAAAACATTTACAACATTCGATTTCGAAGGTGATTCGATGTATGGTACGTACTGTTACGCGCGTGAAAACGTTTTTCAAAAACATAATATCGTACGTTTTAAAATAATCAAGGCTGGGCAAGCGGCTACGTGTACGATTGTTTTGAACTCGAGTCGGTTTATACCGTCGTTAACCGAATAATTTGTTTGATCGTGTTGTGAACGGGTCAAAACTTAACGTTGAATTAAAAACTCTATTACGAGGGACAACAAAACAACGAACGAATAATAAAAATTGTGTAAAACGCGTGTGTTTTACGGACATAATATTGTCACTTTGTTCTGCCGCCAGTATTTTCAACCGGGTGTTTTATAAGAAAACTATGGTAAACCGTACAGAGTGAATACGACCATGTACAAAAACACGAACTAACAAACGTCAGTTTTTACACAGCTACAAAGAAGAAAACACGAGTTTTAGTAAGACGCTGTGTTTTCCGAATTATATTACACAATATTATGCGTCTGTTGAAAAGGAAAAAACCCGAAATCGCATTTTTATGATTAATGTGTTTTTTACGTTCCATTTTACCATCCGAATGATCAAAAAAAATATTAAAAAAAAACAGAAACGAAATTACGCCGTTTTCGTCATACTGTTATAATATTCGTTCGTCATACGGACAAACGGCACGGTGAATTTATGATACTGCGTCGCGCGCATATTTTTCTGTTTTCAAAAATTTACAACTGGTTAGCGAACATAATGTATACTGTTATTAATAATCATTATAGTTTAACGTATCACCATCGAAAAAAATCCGATTGTTCGATAAGTGTAGCGTAATTGTTGTACGCGAAAATAGGAAAAATTAGGTCAAATGTGTCGCGCGCGTCCAAAATTATAACAACTTATTCACCAATACGTCGTAGCCGAGACTCGTTCAGTGATTACTATAACGAAAAACAGTGTACACAAGCGTATACACTTAGAAATTTAAAAAAATGAAAGAACTTTTTCGCCTCTTTACGGTTTATTACCTATAAATAATGTACGCGGTTATAACGATGACGTATTAAATGAGGTATCGTTTAAATTACAAAACTCGATAGTTTTTAACGTGACAATTATACAAAGACTTGTACGTACACGTGTTATTGTATATCCATTAGGATATTATAAAAACACGTGTTATACGTCGGCCATTAGTGCGCACGAGTTTTCTTAAAAGAAACCGTCTCTGCGTCTCGCGAATTTGCGGTAAACATCGTCGGACGTCGTCAACGATTGCCTTTTTTTTAAATTGTTTTCGGGGAACGTTATTCATAGTGAATATAACACAACGGAAAACAAAAAATGGTTTTAAACAGTCCGCGTTCACAGCTGCGAAATTACGAGCGAAAACATGTCGAAACTGTTTTGTTGTATACTGCAGACGACGTACGTAGGTGGTAATATTGTAATCGGTTAAATAATGAAAAACTATCACGTAAATCAATATCGGTGCACTTATCGCAAAGGTCCTGTGTACGGAAACCTTTTTAAATGTAAACGTTTAGAAATTCGATTTATTTTATCAATCGGTTAGTATTTATTTATAACGTTTTAAACGCGGAAGGTTTTTTTTTTTTTGAATTTTTCATTCATACGATAATGTTACTACTATAAATTGAAACGGTTTTGTGTTTCGAAGAACTTTTGAGTATCGTTGGGTTCCACGGTACAGGATCTATGTAAATGAGGAAATCGCTTCGTTTCGGTCCATTCGTCGTTTTTTTTTATTAATTAAGTACAAATAAGATCTTAACCACGTACACCGCAACGTTGTTTTCAATAATTATATTCATTCTTAAAATATAAATCGCTCGTTGACTGAATTAACTCGAGTGAAAAAAAACAGCTATTGCTATTAGAATCTCCGTGTACCTTTATTCGAATAGTGGATGTTGCACGGTATACATACGACCCGGTTAGAACTGCAGAAGAAAAAAAAACGTTTTCCACGGATTTCCTGCTGAATTTTTTTTTCTTGTTTTAAGCGATAGGTTGTCGTGACGTTGAAAAAACCCTTTCGAAAACCCTTTAAGTTCCTCGAACAACGAAAAAAAAAAAAAACGACGAAAATCCAGCCAATCTTCAAAATTTCCTCAAACGCCGTACACACCGGAAAAGTCGCCGTCGCATAATACGCGACGTTTTTAAAAAAACGAAATCCGTCCGCGTCGTGAGACTCGCAAAACCGGCCGCAGAGACGTTTTTCGTGGATTTGAAAAACAAATTGGGTCAGATATGCCGCCGTACATAATACTATGTTGTGCGTTTTAACGTAATAGCCGCTAAACGTCGATTTTATATTGGCAAAATTAAATTACGAATAGTCAAAATGCGTTTTCGCGACGAGCAAACAACAGCGGTTCTCTAACGCGCGCAGTTTTCAGTACTCGGAAAAAACCGAGCCGTATTTAGTTACATCGGAAAATGTACCTATATAGTTGTGGTACATCGACTAAAAAAATTCGTTAGCGAAACTCGCGAATCGTATGAGATTCGTGCGATACTAAACGAACAGTACACCCAATATTGTATGTTGTTATGCACTTTCGTTTTCGACGACTCGTTTTTCTTCTTACAATCGGACGCCGCGAGCGATACATGGCCGCCGCACGTTATGTTCTCGTCTAAAAATCGAGATCGCGATTAAAAACCATCTTTCGTTTTATTATTTACCGTAACGTTACGTACATTACGTACCACCAGCAAGCGTAAGCACGAATCGTGTAAAAATTGCACATTTCTCCTGTACCTACGGACAAATTTTGACCGTTTCGCGAGAAACGATCGAATTCGTTATTAAACGTACCTTTCGACGCAAACAACCGAGTCAAACGATCGGCGCGTCAAAAACACCGACAAACAGACGGATAATAGGTGTAAATGCATTTTTTTACTCGTTACAGTGCCACGATATTTTCGTGTTCGATCGGTGTTTACGTTTTTTAATTAACCGTATAAATCGTTTTGCACGCCGAAACGATCAGCCGTGCGAAATAAGCGGTTTAATACTCGTACGAATTTGATCGATCTGCGTGGGATATCTGCGTTTTACACGCTAGAACATCCGGTTTCACAGCGTTGTACACACTGCGAAAATCAAAGAAGAGAGTCTTCGATCGACGTGAATGAAAGGTTCGCGAAACGGGCGCAGAAAAACTACCGTCGAAAAATAAATACGTTGTCGGATAACGCGGCGCGTAACGACAAAAACTATAAAACGATTACGTCGACAGCGCGATTGATTTCTTCGATCAATCGAAATCGTGTCGTTACAAACTAAACTCGTTTTTTATTTTACGCTTGTTTGTCGTGTACGGCGATGAAAATATCGTGTGACAGCGTTTACGGCGTTTCGTACGCACTCACTTAGCGTACAGCGTACAGCGGTGACCTTGCGCGTACATAACCTGTACGCGAGCGATTTTTATTTTTCACTTCGTTACTTCTCATTTTACAACAACAGCAGCGCGGTATTATTATTGTACAGACCGGGCACGCACAGCCGAGATCTTACGGTGAATACCTGTAACGATTCTATATATATGTGCATTAAAATATTCTCACAAAGGAGGAGCACGCGGACGGACGGACGGCTCGGCTGGACACGGACATCGAAGTTTTACTAATTATAAAAAAATCCTAATTAGGACATCCCACGGCACACGATAACGTATATAACGTTATTACGTACACACACACGCTGTAGCGCGACTGTAAAGAGGAGAAGGAAAAAAAAAGGTTTGAAACGAGCAAAATGTGTACAGGGTGCGGCAAATAAAAACTCCCCGTCGTCCGGTGTCTGATCGGGGTCGCGGAGCCGTTCGATTTTCGGACTCGAAGACGATGAAAAGAAACAGGTAAAATGCTGCTCAGACGTAAAATCACGTTTGCTCATACTTGTCAAATACACGTTGTTTGGCGTACGTTATAATACTGTTTTTTTTTCATATAAAGTCCTGTTCGAAGATTCGTAACACATCACTAAAACAGACACGTAAACGTGATTCAGACGAACCGGCGAGTCGATAGGAGGAAGCTTTGTCACTGTCGTACAGCATTTTTGGTCGGGGAGAACACAATTGTTCGCCGTCGAGGAATGACCGCGGTTCGTGCCCCGACGAGTTGTACCCGATGTCTTTTTTTTCTTCAAATAGCTCAACAATCACGTGCGCAGTGTAACGTGTTGAATAAGAGGGCCTAGAGTATATAAATAATAAGTAGTAATAAGTAGCCCTAGAGTGATGAAATTTAAAAAAAAATAAACCCGGTTGAAACGAAACGGAATTTTCATTTACGATTTATTCGATAATACTTTGTCGCGTTCGACTCGATTCGGTGTTTTTATTATTAGGAGTTTCGCAAATTTTTTTCCTCGACGCACCCTGTATAGCGTACATCTCACTCGCGGGGCCGCATGACGTTTCGTATACACTCGTATGAAATATTTATGAAACAACAATAGTTATTGTATTAATAATACATTGCGGTTTGGACACGGTGTTTATAGCTATATAGGTATACGTAATAACATACAGAGCGGTGCTGCGGTCGAGATTTTCGAACGATTTATATACTACGACGAGATAATTTAATTATTACCCGGTTTTCATTCAAAATGTGTCGGAAAATTGCGGAAAAAAAAAACAAATTACAACAGGTACCTACTGCGTGTCGTTACGAAAAAGTTAGAATGAGAGGACCGTTATTAAAATTGTACGCCGAAACGTTTCGTGTAAGTTTCCGCGGTTAATCCGAAAAAGACGTAAAAAGCCCTGCGAACGACTCAATATACGTCTGGTAAGTTTTAGACAATCTTTGTACTGTGTACAAAAAAAAATTTGAAAAAGTTTCGTTTAGGCCGTTTATGGATTTTAAAGTTTTTCCTATATAAGTTGCGGTTTTTCGACCTGAGATTTCAAACACAACAACAGTCGTACGATACTCTCCAACTGTACACCAAAAATTTTAAAAAGAAACGCACAATTTTTCGATGTACCGATGTCGGTATCGAGATTTTTAACCACGTATTCCATTAAAGTCGCGTTATTTCTCCGCAGTTTCTATCGCCTCGAAATATTCCACGAAAATGTATCTTTGTACTGCAAAAAGTACTTTAAAAAAAGTTCCGTTCACCTGTTTTTGTGCGGCGATCGATACGAAAATCGTATCGACTCCTCCTCGAATAACAGTCCGAATGGGTTTGAACGTTACGCGATTGTTGTAAAAAAACACGCGAAACATTTTTTACTGTTGAATTCGGTTATAACCGGTAACGTACACCACAAGGTGATCTGAGCTCGATCAGAATCGTATTTTCGAAGACAATCATTCGTTGTCGCTTTCAGAAAGCAGTCGGGGCCATATTGTTTGAAAGGTATTACAAAAAATTCATTTTTCTGGATCAAAACTTGCCGAGGTCGATTAGATTTTGAAAATTTCAATTGCTAACGAGCCACAGATAACTTGACGGGTGGTGAGTAGTGCAAACAAAAACGACAGTCGTCACTACAATAATCGTTATTTATACCGTTTGAATCCAAGTAATATCTAACTGTAATAGTTCCACCAACAAAGCTGGATTCCGCTCAATTGATCTCCTAAAAAGCGTATTTGACGCGTACAACGTTTCGGCGCCGATTTCTGGCAATTTTTTTAACTCGCTGGGCATAAAAATAACCGAGTGATGTTTGTTTTTAAAACTCTTGATCTCGAAATGCACGTAGAGTGAAAAATATTTCGCGTAGTGTTCACGGCGCGGCGGCCAAGATTACAACGCTATTAACGGAGAGAACAGTGCGTTTCCTAACGAATGAAAACTGAGAAGCCCGTAAGTCTCGTTCGAAAATTCGACCGATCGTCTCCTAATAATTTTACATATTTCAATAATTCACCGATGCCTTACGTACCATACACGGCCGGTTACAACCGTGACTCGTACACACAATAACGTGCAGTTTCCTCGCGTACGACTTATAGGGGTCAGGTGTACGCCCTAAAAACTATGACGTGAGCGCGCGTAGTCGTGATTTATCGATCCGTAATGAGTTTTTCGAGTCGCGCCGCGGCCACGTCCTTAGCCGACCGGATCGCGCGCCGTCGGTTAGACGCAAACGAATCCGCGTCGAAAAAAAAATTCTCTGACCGGATATACAGAGTTACGTATTTATTTCTTCGTTTTTTTTTAGGATTACAAACTAATTTTACTAGTATTTGCTACACGAGCGCCAAAACGAGACGAGGGAAAAAAAGTCGTGTGTCGTGGAAAGCGCCAAAATCCTATCGGTCAGCTGGCTATCGAATCTGTATCGTTTGAATCGAACAATTTTTTATTGTTATCCGATTATGGCGGATTATCGCAAAGGAGAACTTCATTTATTTATACGTAAAAAAATGAAAATTTTCCATAAAATCGTGTAAAATCGTGTAAAATTATGTCTACGCTGAACGCCTATAACGGGTATACGAAATTGGATTGTGCAGTCTCACAAATTTTGGCGCGAATGAAATGCGTTTTTTTCAAAAGGAGCGTATAAAAAATTTCATTTTTTTCATAAGCGATTTATCGTCGATTCCGACGAGTTAATATAAATAATATTCTTTTGTTGATCAATCGTCTTTCGTGCGATTGATCGGTTCTGTTGCGAAACACATCAATCGCGATCAGTTGTAAAGAAAAACTATGGTAAACACGATATCGGTACAATTTGAATGTACTTTTCAAAGTACGTGTGATGACGTTTCGGAAATGTTTCCGAGTCGTTTTAAAGGCTATTTTACCAACGTGTCGTTATTCATTTCAGGTACGACCTCGTAGTACACGGATATAGAAAATGGGTTCTACATTTCGACGGGGACCTTTTAGGGTTAGGTTTTCTCTACACGCGTGTTGCACAGTGATTTCGCTTCGTTTTTGTTTTTTCTCTCTATTGACCAAGCGCCGTCACAAAAACTGAACTGTTTTTTGACGACGTTTTCGCCGACTTTTCGTTCTCGCAGTTTAACTCTCGATTGTGTTATATATTGTGTTTTAACGTTCGTACCGAGACCGTATACTATGGCCGTAACAAAATAAAAACAACGGCCAAACAGTACTTGAATTTGTGGCCGCAACGCGTTTATTTGTACACTGTAAGTGCGGCCGACTGACGATTTTCGAAGGGCCGACAAACGACGGACGGGAACGGCGGTCGTAAACGAAAAAGTCCGTGAGAAATCCCGTTTCGAAGATTGCGTTTCGTAAACAACTGTGCCGGTGGTTCTCTCTGAAGTTCGCGCACTGTCCTCGATTTCCCTCGCTCGATGCGCCCAGTTCGTCGTCTCAAAACAGCGAAATTCGACCGGCGCGGCGATTGCGACCGAGGAGTTCAACAAAATACAGAGCCAAAGGACTGCGCTTATCTCGTCTCTGGCCGCGAAATTCGACATTCGCTAGTCCCCGGCGCAGAATTCGCGTAAAATATACGAGAGAAAAACGGATGTGCCCGTCGAATGTGCGCGGGAAAAGAGCTTTCGCCGAAACACAACAATCGCGTACACGATCACAACAAGATACGAAACACACAATAGCGCGCGAAACGGGCGAGCGCGGGCGAAAAACTGCGTCGTCGTCGTCGAAGGAACGATTTCTTCCCGGATTTCCTCGACCCGCTTGTACGGTTTTCAAAAAAAAAAACAGTGACGATACCTATATTGCGTGGACGTTTTTGTCGCGGCAAAAGTCCTGCGGAGCCGAAACGGAACGAACGGGATATTTTCTAAACAGAAATGCGCTTGAGATGTGTCCGGGGGAAAAAAAATAAACTCTACGACCGATACGCTTAGAATTTCGACGTTTGTCAAATCGCGTTGCGCTGAAAAAAAAAATATATTTCGTTTTCGTACAAACAAGCAAGGGTACTAAAACCTCGAGACTGGGAAAAAAAAAAACAATTATGACTAACGGAAGATTTCTTCCGGTGGCGTGATATTGCCGCCAACGTCGTGTTGTACGAAAGTTTTCTATCCGAAAAAAAATGTGTGTGTTCGCACTGCTCGGCGACGGCCCGTCGGACCGCCCCCGCACATCGTCGTCGTACCCGTTTCGCTTTTTGCCGTGTTTCGGGGCAAGTGTTACGTATTTTTTACGTTTTTCTCGCTTAGTTTTTTTTACGTTTTTCTCTGCACCCCTCAAAGTACCGCCAGAATTATTGTACCACAGTTGGTCCCTTTACGTTTCGTTCCGTCGGACTATTCCGGCCGACGGATATGCGGATATGTTCGACGTTCGGGTCGCTCGGACCGATCTGAAAAGCAGCGGAGTAGGCCGTCTGCAGAAGAACTCCTCTTATTCGTGCAAAACGCTTTTATTTTCTTTTTTTTACGCTGTGTTTTACGACATCCGCGGGGTCGTTTATTTCGGCATACACATTTCTACACGTGGTTAGGGGTTATTGATTTACAGATCGCGGCGACAAACGGATCAGACGAAAATCCAATCACACATATATATATATACACGCAGTGGTGTTCTATTTTTTTTCGAGAGTTTACCTACCAACCTGTCTGCGGGTACGTTCAATGCAAACGTTTTTTTTTTTTTATAATTTTCAATGGTGAAAGACGCGTTAGTAAACGGCGCTTGGTTCGAAAAAAAAAACGGTAGGAGGACAATTAAAAATTATACTTTACACTAAGACCGTTATAAAGGTACGCGATTAAAAAAGTACATGCTGAAATGATTAAAAAAAAACGAAAACTTTGTTTTCCCGTGCGCTTCCCGCCCGAGTCGATAAACGAAAAAAATTCAATTTTTTTTCGCATCTTCTTCACATTTCCGTACGAAAGTCGGAACGTTTAGACAAAGCCGATCGACACAAAGATCCGGTGAAAAGGCGAAAACATTTTTTACGTTCTTCGCACCGCGCGAACATCATCGTGTTTCAGCGCGACGGTTAACGTTTTCTACCGGGGGATCACAGTAGTTTGATTTTTAAAACGAGGCGTTTCCTGAGCGGAGTTTTTTTTATTTCTCTAGAGCGCACACCCGTGACTTTATTTTCTCGAGAGTACACCCGCGCAGTATTACCCGCGTGTGAGAGCAGCCAGAAATGGCAACCAAGACGGAGAGTTTTTCTACTTGAAATGCGCTCTCGGAACGAAAAAATCCGTACGACGATACAACGCAATCGTTTACGTCGGACGGAGGTTAATACGGAGCCGCGCGCCTGTGTGTGTACACGATTTGTGCGGGGAGACCCGGGAGAAAACGCCGCAATAATACACGTATAATAATAACGTATGATATTATATTATGATCACGACACTGGAGGCGGTTCTCTCCCGCGCGCAAAGAAGAAGTAAAAAAGAAAAAAAAGAGAAGAAAAATATTACGTTCGTGCGTTACGCCCCCTTTACGGCCCGAAGAGAAAAAATTCGTTTCGGCCAGCATATACGATGTTGTAACGCAATACCCACCGGGTAACCGCCGCCGACACACGCTAGTCGTCGGGTGGAGAAGAAAAAAATATACACACCACGTACACCGCTGGAAAAAACGTAACGTAAAAAAAAATAGTCTCCGTATAAATAAATATCGTGCGTTCGTCTCTCTCTGCGCGTTCTTTTTTTTTTTTTATTATTTTCCTACACGACGTAGCGCGAGCGTCCACTGCACACGGGGCATAGTACTTGTGCGCGCGCGGTCGGCAAGGTTGCCGGATTCGGTTTTTTTTCACTTCACTCTCTGCCGACCGCTGCACACGGACACGCAGCTCGAACGCGGTTTCCGACAAAATGATAATGATAATAACGAATGAAAGAAAGAAAAAAGTTGTAGGCAAGCACGTACAGCCTGTTGTAGACGTAGTACGCGCGTGCAACAAGAGCAACGTACGAGCTCCACTCGGAATCATCCTCGGCGGATGCAGCTATGGCATATCGGGGGCAGTTTATTTTTTTTTTTCGGGGGAGCGACCCGCAGGGGGTGGTGTGTTACCCCGAGGAAAAATATGCCCCGAATCTATGTACGTCGCGCGGAACTCGCCTGATTCGCGCACACCCCTCGCCAACACCCCCGCCGGCACGCGACAGTTTCAAGGGGTGGTGGTAGCGATCGGTCAATTCGTATCTGGCGTGCATCCCGAGGAACACGCCGTCGATAAAAAATGTCGTCGTTTACTCTGTCCATCGAGAGAACGATTCAGACGGATATCCGAGCCAAAGCTAAAATCTTTGTATTATTCGAAATCCTGATTGTCAAATTTTGGAATGTTTTGGACGATTGGGAGCCTAGGTGATTGCTCGGCTGTCGGTCTATAAGTCCGAAATCGGCGCGTTCTCTCACTGGACATAGGTGCATCGTGACGACGGCGCACTGAACACGCGGCAATTGAATCGTAAGCGTTTTTTTGTAGTACATGTAGTATTCACTCCCTACGCAAACATAACGGTCCCCGATGGACAAACTGCGACCACGCTCAGAATCGCGTTTTCGTCGCTTTCGGATATCACGACGACGCGTTTCGCGCACGTATCACAAGATTATTACGTGATCTACCGGGCCACTCTAGTAGATCTGTACGCATTTACGATCGTGTACGGAGGTTGTACGGTGGTGATACAAAAAACATACTCGGACGGCGATCGGTGTGTACGACAAGTTAGCGTCGTGTTGTTTTACGTCCGCGGGTAACATTTAGTACTAAAAAAATATTGATAAAATATCGTACGCGGCGATCTGAGTATGCGGAGAAGAAGTATCGAAATTTCCACCAAAGACGTCGGCGGTGTACAACGGTTCGTGCCGATCTGAGAAAACCACGGTTGTTCAACACCACAAAAAATTGTTTTCCTTTAAAAGAGCCCCCCAAAGTAACCGAATCGAGAAAAAAAAACGTCTTTCGGACGGCAAAAACAACCGTCGGATTTAAGACGCGCTAAAAAAGACACTGGGGGGGGGGGGTTTATCGAGTTCTGCGAGAGTTTTAAAACGAAAACAAAAAAAAGCGCATCGGGGAAAAAATTTGAACCATTTCTGCTCTCTTCTTTTTCGAAAACGCGCGCTGACCGAAAGCTTAATCGGAATGTCGTTTGAAAATACTCGCGACGCTCGCGAGCAACCGTAGGCATCCGCGTGTTCGCACAGCCGCTACTGAACGACGATTTTTTTCTTCTTTCATAATTTTTTTATTCTCTTCCGAGGAATGCGCCTCTCTGAAAACATAAAACGGCGTACAACGCGCGCAATGTGAAAACGATTGCGCGTCGTCGTAGTGTACGTTTCGGGTCCGTATGTTTTGTGCGAATGACAACAGAAGAACGATATTTTCGCGATATTTTTTGTCGATTTCGAGCGCGTATTCTAAAAAAACCGGGGAAAAAAACGTAAAAAAACACGGCCGCCAACGTTAATAGGCACATTATAAAATACGGCGCGCGCGGGTAAATTATTATAAATCACGCGATAACGTTTCTCGATACGTAATTTCACCGGGCGCGCGAGCGGTAAAAACGAGTAGCCGAAACGACGGACGCGGCGTTGGTATTGGCGCGATAAAAAAGTATTATTTTTAATCGTAACCATTTATACGGTAGCGCAGTCGTTACATAATTCGGTCTGCTCGAGGTAGGTTTCTACACCGAATTGTATTTATTAAAAAATAAAAAACGCGTTTTATCGCGATATTATTTTACGAGTGCGCGTCGTCCCGCAGCGTGTTGAGAGTTGCCGAGAAGAGTTTCTAAGAAGAATCGACTTTTTTTCCCGACACCGATTTCGTTATAGGTTTGTAGGTTTTCTACACGGACGACGATCGAAAGGACTAAACATACACACGTATTATCCAGTGATGTTACGAACTGTTCGATTTTCGAAATTTATTCGAACCGGGTCGTGCCGAGGCGGGGAAAACAAACAGATAAAGAGAAACGGAAAATCGTGCAGCGATCCTTCTTTACTCAGACTTAAAAACTGTACGTTTAAGAGTGGATAAACATACAGACGTTGTTCGGGGCACAAATTTATATTGTTTTTTTTTTTTTTACACGAAGTTCGGTTCGAATAGGAATTGTGAGTTCGGTTAGGGTTCGGTTTGAAAAATATATATGTTAGGAAGTCACGGAGAAATGTCCATAAACAAATATCGTTCGATAATGCGTAAAATCGAAATCCCGCCTGCGAATCAATAACATTTACGATATACTTGGAGAAATAAAAACGTATCGATTCGAGAGCGTTGAAAAACCCGTTGCGTCACGACGGTTCTGAGCGAAATTTCCGCGCGATAGGGACAACGAGCGTTCGAAAAGACAAACTTGTACTACTACGCTATAGAGTTCCGCCGATGCACTCACTTTATACGATACAGGCTTGCCGGTCGGACATTTTTTTGTTGCCGTTCGTTGATGCGTTTTTTAAAATTCGAATATTCCCAAACCGTATTTTATTACGCCCGTACGGGGCAGACGAAATATTATCAGTAACGCCGTTTTCCGGATCCGCCGCCGTCGCTCGAGGCGCATAATTACCGAGGTAGAGAATTATTGTGTTTTCTTTTTTCATAGCTGGTATTATGATGTGGCACGTTACGTAGACGTCGCACACGGAGGCGGAGATGCGCGTCTGGTGGACAGTACCCCGGGTGATTATGGTACAAGTGTTGAAAAAATGAAATAAAATAACCTCGGATAAAAAACCTCGGAATCGCCATAGGTGGATCGCGTGGGACGGAGAGTAGCGACTGCGTTTCGGGCGGGTCAAAGAAGTTTAGAAGATTTAGAAGAAGTTAGTTAGGGTTTAGAAGAAGTTGTGGTTTACGCGCGCTATCCGAGAGCAACGGTGGAGAAAATACGATTCTCGGCGAACTCTGTTTGTGTTTCTGGCACGTACGCAAACTAAAACGAGTTTGACGATAACGAATCTATCCTCCAATTTGCAAAAGCTCGGTCCGTTCTTTATTTTGGACGTCGAAAAAATCGACGTGTAAAAAAAACGTTCCCCGTAATCATTGATCATTGTCCCCCCCGTACTGCACACGGTTGCCCGGAATAACAACGTGATTTTCTAAATTTTTTAACCGCGCGTGTGTAAAACCGTCTTGTTTAGATCGTACCAATGATGCGAGACTTGAACGTAAAAACTGGACGTTTTACGGAATAATAACTACTGCGGTAAAATATCAAAGTTCCATAAAAATGATCGAAATCGATCGAAATTTCAGCGGTGTAAACTCGCCAAAACCAAAAAAATGAAAAAAAAAATGACATAATATGCAGGCGGAACGGAGAAAGTCCGAAGTACGTTTCGACGTTTTCGTTTTTGGCTAATAACTTCAAAAATAATCATAATTTCAAAAAACGCTTCGAATAAAACACCGGAGATAAATTGCCTATCTTTTGAGTCACGTTAAAATCGGAGCGTTCCTTCTACTAGAAAAAATGATAAAAAAAAAAAACACCCAAAATTATTGTATAACGCGTTTTTCTCCACGCGAATCTCGACGGAACCGAAAACCGACGTAATAAATTATGCTATTCGCCGGCGCTAAAGCGTCGAAAATAAAACCGTTTTTTTTTTTTCATTTTTATCTATATTATTCGTTTTTAAATTTTATTCTAGCGCCAAACAGTTACGGACCAACGTAATAAATTCTGTCGCTACCGCTACCGTACGGTTTTCAACAGTCCAACCGAGCCCACGCAGAATCGTTATTTTCGTAGGCAATTTTTAATCGCTTACAGATTTTTAGTATACGACTTCTAAACCTTCTCCAACACAGCGCATCGAACCACCCATTTTTTTTGTATTTTTCTTCGTTCGACAAATCTGATCCCCGCAATATATAAATAATACATACATATAATTTATTATAATATGTATTATGAACGACGTGGGTTCCGGTCTGGTGATTGGTATAAAATAACAGTATTGAATGTACGATCGATAAATAAAAAAAAAAAACGCAAGTCATCGCGACACGCTTATGGAAAATCTCCATTTTCGAGCGCGTTCGAACGAGTGATTTTTACCGATTTCAAAACGTTTAGCCAACGCATTGGTATACTAATGTGTAGTAGTAACTGCTATATTATTATATCATTCGGGTGTCATCCGAAAGATTTCGAATCGGTGTACACGGTGTAAAATATATTTAGATTCTGCGACGAGCGAAGAGTTCACAATGTTCTGTTTTTTTTTTTCCCCGTCAAAAACTGTTTTTATTCGTACCGAAGGAACGCTTCAATGTTCATTAACTTTTCCAAAAGGTTTACGCGGACTCTGGCGGTCCTTTGGTTGAAATCTCGCTTTACCTCTTGCGTTCTACGCGAAAAAAAACTTGAGAATTTTACGGCGAAAATATTCGCGTTTTCGAGCAGAACGAGTTCGGCTTTAAACCATTTATTCGAAGCACTTTTCTTCGACGTTTTCATAATTTTCTTCGCCAAAACCGGCGGCAGAATAACATCTAAATCGTTGTAAAAAATTATTACGCGTCGTTTTCGACATTTCGTGTACCTACCAAATTAGTTTAACACGTTTAACAACGAATTTAAAATTATTTCACTATGAAAAATATTCGTTTGTAACACACGTGTTGTTTTATTTTTGCTACGCTGTTAAAATTATTTATTTCAACGCGTTACCGATAAAATATTCGAACGGGATATCCGTGAAACGATATACGTTAGAATCGACACCGTCTTGATCGTAAAACAATATTACAACACTTTGATTTTAAAACTATCCAGACGCCGTTTTATGCTCGATCGGACGACATTGTGTTTGATTTTTTTTACCTTATGTTAATATCTTGTTTTATTTACGCTGTGTTCGTTTGTGCATACAATATTTGTATTTATTATTATTATTTCGAGAGTCAACAGCAAAAACCGCGATCGATACACGATGCTTCGGGTCACAAATATCGAGTTGAGTGCAACGAAATAATACTTTTTCAATACGTTCAGCGTCGTCCGGGACACGCCTAGCGGTTTGTCTCGCGAAAATGTGCGCACGACTGTAAAAAGTATAACTGTTTGTGAAAAAAAAAAAACGGCGTTTTGGCAAATTTTCAAAAACAACGTACAAACGTCCGTTTCTGGTACGTGTTTAAACGTGTCGAATTTTTTTACGTTTATTATCCCGGGTGAAACGGCGCGTTCAATTTTGCACGACAACTGAGGAGGGTTCACGTCGAATTTTAGGGGAAAACTGTCTCCATTTGCGGCCCCCATCTTGTGATATAGCGAAACCGACGCGATCCTATCGTATCTCAAAACGTGTAAGACCGCAAGATTTTTATGTCGGATTTTTTATATTTTTATATCGGATCCGCTCGGTAACCTCCTATCGTACGCGGCGGTATTCCGGTTATCGGCTGTAAACAGTATATTATTATTATTATTGCATCGGTTTCGGGCATAATTAAAACATTACGATACCGTCTGTAACACGATACATCTCTGTCTACGTTATACGAACGGCGTGTCCCGAGGAGAACGTGAAAAAGTAGTTGTCTCGCTCTAATTTAAAACTAACTATCGTTAATCGTAAAGTAGAACACGTCCGCGACGACGAGAAGGTGGCAGGGAGGAGAGTTTATTGGATTCCTTAATTTATTATTCCGTTAAAAAACGAACTTTTTTTTTTCTTCTTATCGATCAAGGCTGTTTTGGTTACGGTAAACACGACGTACCGCAGATATCAACGATACTGTACGCGTTTGAAAAGCCGATTCGGATTTTTCAGTAAACTGTACATTTTGTCGCCCGTCGGATTGTAATTTTATAAAAACGCTTAAAATGTTACGTAGTAAAAATACAATATTTCATACGATTCGAGCGCGTTCGTAGTTATTTTCGCACGTCGTACACCGATCTCTCGTGTTGGCGCAAACGTATTATCGTGCGTCTCGAATAATAATAATCGCGTTCTACAAAGTGTTTACTCGCACAAATTGTTCGTACGACAACGTTTTTTTCTTTTATACCGAAAAACGCGTGTATGTGATTGCGTTTGAACGCACAAATTTCTTTTCTCCTCCTATATACGTGTAAAACGTTTGGCCCGGTGAAAATTGCTGGAAAACCGCACGATCGATACGCAATTACGAGCAATCGTTTTACACCACTGTCGCGTACGCTATGGTCGGTTGTTTCGATGATTTTTTTAATTTTATGACCGCGACATTACGGACGCGGCGACGATTAAAACAAAAAAACACTGTTTATAATTTATCGATTGTATAAAAAAGTTGAAAAAAAATCGAGCGTTTCACCGCCACGCTGAGCTTGTAAAAACAGCATTATGACACGCGTGCGACGTCTGTATCGAAATGCTGCGCGTACGAGGTGTCGTCGTCGCGTTTTGTTCGGCTGTTTGCACACAGATATGCTCGACGGTAATTACGGGCCGCCGGAGCGATGGAAATCGATCGATACGTAATCGAAAATCGTACGAATTCTCGTATACACGATCGGATTAAATCGTATCGCCAGCCCGTTTTCACACTAACCCGACCTGACCAATTTCGGAATCGGCCGAAAGTACGCCGTAGATGATGTACAGCGACATCGGGGAAAAAAATTCGAAAAAAAAAACAAGTTGATAATTGTTACGTTATATATTTCATTGTTTTAAGCCGGAGACGTTGAACAAAAGTGTTTAGAAGACGTATTTAAAAAGAAAACAATGCGTACTATCAAACATCAACCGCGCACGCTTATTACCAGTAGAAAAATATCCATACGTGTGAAATCGAAAAAAAAATGTGCGAACTAAAACCAGCAAAAACGCTAAAGATCGATTACGGTGATTGGAGCGTTTGTAATTGATAAACACTACATTGTTTGCCACTTTTTACCGATTTTATAGCGCTCAAACCGTTGTCTACTAAAACTGAATTTCTAAATCGCTTCGAATGTCCGTCACTAGTTAGTTATGCGTTATAAGTAAGCGAACAAAACCGTACCACAAACACTACAATGTTATCTCATTGATCCATGACTTTTATTAGCTCTAGGCCGGTTTTAATCATATTTATTTTCTAGCAATTTCACCTTGCGGGGATCTTTCGACTTGCTTCCTTTAGATGAAATTGTTTGACGATTAGAGAAATGTTTAAAAAAACGATTTTATCAGTTTCATTGTACATTCAACGAGACGTGTCTCTCCGTTTCAATACGCTTGAAAACACTCGTATGTGATTGAATCGACCCGTTAACGTCCGAGCTCTACCAAAATTACCTTATACTGTTATGTGGCGAAAATTTAAAAATAAGTATGACCAATTTAAAAACTGGTAAAAATACAAACATGTCGTAAGAATCCAAAAAATCGCTAAACACGCAAAATAACATTTTAGAGACCTCTGAACCGTGAAACAAAGTTTTCCCCGATATTTTTTAAGCGCTTCGTAAGAAATACGCAAACGCTATAAGATCCCAGCAGACCTGACGATGACGAAAAAAACCATTTTTCGTTAAAAAAAAGAGTCATTGAAAATACAAAAATAGCATATAAACCGGAAAAATCACAAAATATGCCAAATTAAAAAAAATAAATAGATTTCTAAACAATCGTTAAGCTTGTTCTGCTGTTTTTTAAGGTATAAAATATGCGATCGCTACAAAATCCCGGTGAGAAAAAATCATACGGGAAATCGAGGCCATCGAAACGTGGCCGAAATACTCCAGAGAACGTCTAGAACGTCGGCGTTGACCACACCTTAAAGACACTGTTTTTTTTTTAAAATGGCGTTTCTCACTGATTTCAAAAACCGTTTTCGTCCGAGTTTAACCGTTCGTCGTGTTACAACAGAGCCCTTCAAAAATCGTTTCTCCGTTTCACTACGATTTGATCGCGCGACACGTCAAAACACAGGCCGCAATTCGATCCCCGAGACGGTAGACTTTGCTTTTCAAGCGTTTTTCCAAATTCGGAGTTCGAAAAACAAAATCGGCGAAATCACTCCCCCGTCTCCGCCTTGAACTCCGCGTACGTTACACACGACGTGGTCGAGAAGTGTTGAAGTTTCAATCGAATCGAATTGATCGTCAGTCACGGAATTTTCGGATTCTACGCGATTACTTGCAGTTCGCGCGCGAGACGGGCGTGGCACGGCGTTCGCTAGGAAAATCGAATTTTCCGCCCTCGCCGCGGCGCCCGAGGGGGGTAGCGCGGGTCACGCCCTCACCGCGGCGTATCGACTTTTCCGGCGCTCGCACGCGCGAAAAGTGCGTACGGCGGCGCAGAAAACAGACGACCGTGGTATTATTATAATATATCGCGTAAAATCGGGAAAAATGGCGGACGACGAAAAAAAAAAATAAAGTGTTATTAAATGTCGTGAAACACGAAAAACCGTCAAATATTTCGGGATATTTTAATATTTTTGATCGTGTACACAATACAATATATATACGCCGAACATTGTGCGGTCGATTTCGTTTTTGCAATGGGTTTATATCGAAAAATCCGAGATACGTTAATGTTTTCGAAACCGGCGGAAAACAATAAGACATTTTACGCGTTTCGGGAATGTAGCGTACGAAAAACCTTTTAAACATATCTTCCGACAAAATAAAAAAAAATTCGTTTTGTGTAAAATTATAAATATACTCGGTTATGTTCTCAGCAAGACAAAACAACAGTACAGGATGAACTGTTACAATGGTTTTTCGCGTTTCCACAAATTACTAAAACCGAATAATTCAAACAGTCGGTAAACGTGGTTTTTTGAAAAATCTCTACTCAAACGTCCCCCCGTCTATTTCGACGGCTGTTTACCGTGTAGTTTATCGGTCCGTTTTAATGACATTATTATTAAACCGCGCGAGTAGTCGAACGAAAAAAAAATTGGTAGCGATGTTACGAATCTTTGAGGTCGAACCGAACCGAACTTTTTAAAATTTTAACATAAAAAAAAAACGACCATTTGTGCCGAAAAATGTCTACACTTTATCAAGTAGGTACCTCTTAAACGCGTAATTTTCAGTCTAGGTAAAGAAGGATTTCTGCACATTTTTCCATTACTTTTAAGCGAACTATTTTGTGTTTATAGTTCGGTTCGAATATTTCCAATTTTGAGTTTGATTCTCCGACAGTTCGTAACACCACTAACATAGTATATTACATTATATTTGTGTAAAAATCGAGGCCGGAGGCGACGTTTTTCAAACTATTTACCCTGCAAGTCGAGTTAAAAGTAGTCGATTTCTTTAATCTATTACATTAAAAGTTGACCACATACCGTGAGAAAAAAAATAATAACGTTATTCCCGCTTTTCGATAACCGTTTTTTTTTTTTTGCGTTTTCTTTTGATATTTTCTTCTCGTTTAACTATTACGGATTAACTTTGAGCTTAAATTTGAATAAAATAAACTCATCGAATTCAAAGTATTAAAATCAACGCGACGATTTACGTTTGTTTTAACTTTTCGCGAGCTTATGGCTCCGGCTTTGGTAAAAATTTCATCCTAGACGTTACTGCGACGCGATTCTTACGAGTTTTTCTCGACTTATTGTTCGTCTGACGCGTAAACGTGAGAATACGTTCATGACGCATTAGGATAGGACACGTCCGGTGTCCGATGAAGGAAGTTTATGCATAGTGCCGAAACGCATAATATCAAATATGTACTCAACAAAAGTGCACGTTCAAATGGTCCCGTTTTCAGTTTGTAAAACGTGCGAGAGATCGTCGAGAAAACGAACGCGCGTTCATCAGTTGTCGACGAATGTATTTCCCCGTTCTTGAAGGAAAATTCCGAGTTTCACCGACGTTACACACGGGGGGGAAACGAGCGATAAATCGGCGGGAAATCGTCATTTTATACGCCTACGCAGCCCACCACCAACACTACCTGTTCGTCGTCCGCGCGATATTCATCTGTCCGTTCGACCGACCGTTACGATACATTTTAGTATACAACGTAGGTGTACACGACGTTAACAATACGCGTAACGGATAGGAAAATATATCTAGGAAAATCTGTGGGGAAAAAAAAAACGAAAAAAAAATACCTAGTGAAAAACACGACGTATAAAGCGAAAAAATAATAATAAAATCGTCGGAGGCGTTTTATTCCGTTCCCCGGGTTTTTTTTTACGCGTTACAAAACCGTCGGCGCGAGACATCAAAGAAAATGTACGTGTACGCGATTCGACACGTCTCCGTCGTATCGGAACGGAAGGAAATTCCGATTTTTCCGCGCGCACGCAGCGTATACACGACGTTTTTCGATCCCTCTCACGGAAGGTTTTTTTTTTTAGTTACGGACACGAATCGCGCGCGGCGTGGTGGTCTTTCTTTTTTCCAGCGCGTTTATAAAACGTGGAAAATGATTTAAAAAAATATATATATACATTATACAGTCGGTCTGCGACTCGCGTCAGAAATATCGGCATATCGAATTCGTAAATCCTTGAAACGCGTTTCTCGGAGTCACGTGAAGCGCGACGGCGAGAAATAAATACATTCGATATATCGGCTGGAAAATAGACGTTTCTTTTTACTAGAAGTTTTCGTAGATTCCGAGCGACGAGCGAACGATTTTGCGAATCGCCGTAGTAACTCTTCCGAGTGGTGGGTGGTACGCCGATGACGTTTTCGCGTTGCTCCGATCGAACACTTCGAGTTGTGTTCAATAATTTAAAACGCATTTTTCGATTGTTTCCCGAGTTACGGCGAGACCGCCAAATCCGGATCGCATGTATTATATTACATCGTTACAACGAAAAATTGTTCCCGGTTTTTATGAATGTTGTAAACGATACATGAAAAATTGAAAAACGTCGTGACCGCGTTCCTCCTAAACGACTCGCTACAGATTCGGTGTTTCGTAGTGTCCGTAAACGGTGAAAGCCGAACAACTAGCCGGAAGAAAAACGGACGTCGGAAAACAACGCGATTGTTCGGCAAATCCGCGTTTTCGGAACGCGAAACACGCTGACGGCATTTTGACTATCCGACGGGAAATCCGATTGAAACGTTCGATACAAACTAACTGATATCCCGGGGAAATCGAAAGTTGAATATTGAAATGTTTAACCGAGCACGTGTCGATTCGACCCGGGGAGGAAACTTTACGATACCGATAACGTAAGATGGCCCGAATGGTTTTTCACACGTCGTACAGATTTATTGTTCTCCATACGCGGGGGGATACGTGGATTTTCGGACCGTTGTTAAACTCGTTTTTTTTTTTTTTACGTACGCACGGTTTTCCATTGAGGAAAGCTGAAGAACAGAGACTAGGGGTTTTCGAGAGGAAAGTTTTAAGAAAAATTTATGGACCGGTCTTTGACAGTGAAACAAACGAATGGAGAAAGTTATATAAATGATGAACTCAAAAGACAGTTTCAGAGACCTGACATAGTTAAGGAGATCGCAAAAAGAAGACTCAGTTGGGGGGGGCCATGCCTGGCGTAATCAAGGATCCCTAGTTAGACAGGTAGTAGAGAATGAACCAATAGGAAAAAGACCTCTGGGAAGACCCAGACTGAGGTGGGAAGACTGTGTTAAAAAGGACTTAAAAATGATAGATCCAGGAATCAAATGGAGAGAAGCTGCAGAGGATAGGGACAGATGGCAAGATTTGTATTTAGCGGTATGGTCTTAAAGGCCGGGACAAAGGAAAGAAGAAGAAGAAGTGCGCACGGTTAGGCACTGCTACTGCCGAGCCCGCTCAGAACCGTGTTTTGACGATTCGTCGCCATCAGATACGAAACGACGCGTTTGAACGACAACTTCCAAGCTCCGTCAAACCACCCGCGCACGCGACCTACTGCAGTGATCCCGGCCTTTTTCTTCCATCGTTTAATTTCTAAGCCTGCGGTGTTTCGACAAAACTGGCGTAAACATGGAATAGCTGGCAGGGTGTGTACGGCGGAAATAAGAATTTTTTAAATTTTTTTTTTGACGTTTTTACAATATTATCATCACCCGCGTCAGCCGCCCACGCGCCGTTACCCTCCGGCTCGGTCCTGCAGCAGCTCGCGGCAAAGAATAGTACACGCGACCACCGCTGTAAAACACCGTTTCCTCCGGTCTTTTTCCCCGTCTCCGCGATCAATCTCGTCCGATAAATGTACACGCGCGTAAAAAAAACACACACGTTACACTACGCGGAATATTCAATACCGTTTTTTTTTCTTCTTCGTTTTTTCGGTCTAGCTATCTCGTTTGGAAACGTCTTGGAAATCTGTACGCGACGCATTACGATCGTATAATATATCGTAATAATTTATTATTATAATATATATTATGTATAAATAACGCTCGGTTTCGAAAGAGCGGTAAACATTATACAGGTACACACTCCACAGGTAAATGGGGGCGTGTTTGATTATAAATAATAATAATAAAATGCGATATAATATACATATTTCATGCATGCGAGTACCGCGGCACACACGCCCTTATTATAGAAATATTGTTACTAAAAAAAAAAAAAAATATCGTATTGAAGATACGGATTTTGAGTAATCTAATATTTTAATCGGTCCGTCCTGAGACTGAACCCATAAATAATATTATTATCCTGTACAGCTGTAATTTATATACACGACACATTAGACTTTTTATCACTCTGACGGACGCGACGTATAAAATAAAGCGATAAAATAGATTAAAAAACAAAAAAAAATTGTACACGTTATAAAAATAGTTTGGACACTACCTAAAATTTTTATAAGAGATACGCACGGAAGTACAACGAAATAATCGTAAGAGTTAACAAAAAAAAAAAAACTATTATGACCTTTTAACGCCATGTTTCAACTACGATGTAAGTATGAAAACGGTTGTCGTAGTTCTCGACGCTTAAATATAGGAAAACTTTATACACGAGTTATAATTTAAAAAAAAACACAGTCAAAAATGCTTTTGATAAAATTTCTTGGACCGCAAAAGCTTTTGTCACGGTTCTTATATTATTATGTACAAAAAAGAGATTCGTTGAACTTACGAAATAGTCTTCAAGTCGTCGTTGAGTACGAGTTAAATTTATAAAAAAAACCCGCGCCAACATCATAAATATTATACATGCATAAAAAAACGTTAAATCTTTCGATTCTTTCGTGTAATAAGCGTGTGATACAACTACCGAATCGCTATGATTATCGTATTATAACACCACTTGTGTGTTTTCGTAAAAACAATCGCGTAAAATATACGTGCTCTAAACGTCGTGCACTCGTCGTAGTTTTAAAACTTTATATAGACGTACTGTACTTACGAGGTAGGTACTAGAAATTAAATTAGTTATGATTAAACAACAATCGACGCGCGCGTGCAAATTACCATACTAAGTTGTTGTTGTTAGATTTTTAAAGTAATAGAATTTAACTTTATACAGGGCGATGGGAAGGGCAACGAAAACAAATATTCTCCTCCGGCAAACCCTTATATAATTTTTTATGTACAGAAGCGATTATAATACGCGTTTTTGACGTTCGAAAAGATTCGTCGGTAATAAACGCGCGTTATTCTTGAAAATCGTTTCAATATACCGTACTTAACATAATATCGTACACTAATTATCGATGTACTGTTAATATTATAATACCGTAATAATCATAGCGACACAGACAGAACACTCGCTAATTTTTAAGTACGCGTTACTCGACTTTTGTCAAATGTTCCGGAACATTTGCAAAACACACGTTTCGAATAGGTTAGAAAAAACAACAATAATTTAAGAACGGTAACAATACACTACTGTAACAAATGGTAATAAATCATTCCGAGCGTTTCTATATCGTCTATAAACGTCCGTGTAAAATTTGTTTTAAACGTAAAAGATTCGCATAGAAAAAAAAAAGTGATCACACACGCCACGGACCCGTCGTAAGGCTGTCCCAATCGAGACGTGTTTTTTAAAAATTGTAGTGATAGAAATTATATATATTATTACACGGTTGGGCAAGTATTTATCGCAGACTGACGAAATCGTTTGTGATCGAGTGAAAGTTGAATTTTTAAATCGAATCCGGTCGTAACGACGTTTCATCCAGAGTATATATACATTACGGAGATGATTACTGGCACTGTCGCAGTCCCGTTTTTTCCCAGATTCTTTATCACGTTTTCATAAAAATTATTTCGACAAAGTTCAATATTTGAATATCAAACTCGGTTTTGTTGAGGGTTTTTTTTTTTCCTTTTGGGATTCGACACGGAAAGGCGAATCTAAATTGATTTCAAACGTTTCCCGTCGAAACGCACCCATAGTACACGAAACGTTCACGCGGTACGCACTGTGAAAATATTACGCGTTCACCAACCGATTCTGCCGATTCAAACTCGAACGAGGTCTCGTTTATTAGTGAATTTCAAAATTAAAGGACTCTCGGCGAACCGGTCAGTCGAATTTTTTTTTCCCCATCAACTTGCCCAACTCTTTGTGTGTGCTATTAAAAAAAAATCCGGCGGCTCTCACCTGTGTCTGAGTGAGTCCCAGAGACGCGGCGAGCTCGGCGCGTTCGGGCAGTGCCAGGTACTGCGTCCGCTGGAAACGTCTGTTGAGCTGTTGCAGCTGCAAGCTCGAGTAGATGGTTCTGGGCTTGCGCATCTTCTTTCCCTTGCCGTTTACCCTGAGACTGCCGTCTTCCGCGATGCCGCATTTGTCTGGAATGTATAATGTTATGATTATGAAAAAACACGTCGATGTGATTGGGATTTAAAAAGAATAAAAATAACGCGCGCGCGATATATATAACAAAATACCTAAATGTATAAAGAGACTGAAAAAATATAACGTATCAAACGAACAAACCGATGGCCTGCGAAAAACGAATCGCGAATATTTTGAATTTCTCGCACTACGTATTTTATCGAGCTCAACCCCTTTGGTTTCGTTCACTTTTTAGCCAACGAATCGGCAAAGATTCGTTTTGTTTTTTACGCCATTCGGTCGCCATATTTGCCAGCTAAAATAGGGATTAACAATACCGTTGTAGTAAAAAAAAGTTATATTAATCGTTTCAATTTGTCGGATAAACATTTTTAGTCGGAATTTCTATTTCCGTAAATACTACACGTGCAGTGAAATAGTGACACTTATTACTACGTAAATGACTATAAACGATCGGGTATATAGATGATCCGTACAGACGTTTCGAACTTCAGTAAACGTTTATCGTAAATTCGTTTAAACCACTCATATAGTGAGTCCGGTTAATGGCATCACAACATGTTTGGTTCCAACGAGCCACTTTAGCCGGATAGGTGTTTATCGAGTCCAGAACACATTAAAATTTATCACGGTGATAACGGATTTTTTTTAGAGAAACGTCCCACGGTCAGAAACGAGATATGATGGATTCTGAGGATCAGCGAGGTACGTTTTTTTTTATTGATGTTTTTTTTCTATCGTTTGTTTTTCCGCAACAGTTTTTCGAATAGAATTTCAAAACAAAGTCAATGCCTCTAATAAAAATGGTCTATACGAACTCCGGTGGTACTTCGGTCGGAGGTTTTTTTTTTTTTTTGAATCGTTGATAAATATTTGAGTTTAAAACCAAAAAAAAATCGAGAAATTTACGGTGAAAAAACGTTGAAATTTTCAGGCCTGTAATACACCTAATACGTTTTCGGGGGGGAAAAAAGAGTGCTCCGATACGTTGAGATGTCGGCTTCAAATTTAATTCGAAGCCATTTTTTTTTGATGATGATATACAGATTGTTTTCCGAGTGCCGAAATCGCATACATATCCGTCGTCAAAAAACTGGTACATACTGTTAAACTATCGTTATAACAAACGGATTCCACGTCGTCTTCAAACTGTTTTACGACGTACTTGATCGAAGGGTTTTCGCTGTGTATTTTTTTAATAATTTTCCAAGAATATTTTTTGTTAAAAACGGTTTTCACCAGGACGCATGCGCAGCTCGCTCAGAATCGTTCGTCATATATATACGTTTAAACTCTACTACCCGCGGGCTACCTACGGATTTTTTTTTTTCTTTTTAACCAGAAACGAGCCTGAAATCAGTCACCGACGTTTATACAATACAAGACGAACGAAATTACTTTAAAATGAAAAAAAAAACTCCGATTACCGCCGACGTTTCTCTGAAGTGATGGCCGACAAAATAACGCGCGTGTTTACAAAAAATAAATACACGAGCGCGATACGACTCGATGATATTATTACGCACAAACCGCGTTCGGGACCAATGACGGTTACTACGAGGGGGTGGAAAAACAACACACGCGCCGCTGCAGTCCACCACCACCCCCGTCGTGCGTCCCTGTATCGTAATGTGACGCGCGCGCGGCCATAAACTGTTTTTTCTATTTGTTTTTTTCAGGGGTCGAATACACGAAAAACCCCCGAAAAAAAAAAGTCGTACACCATCGAGCAAAATTCCGCGTAGTTCAAACTACGATATATATAAATTATTTGTGTTTGACACACGCAAATATGCACGTCGTCGCGTAAAAACGTCGAGGTCAATATTTATATTTCACGCCCATCGACGAGGGGGCGACGATAACACGCGTGTCGTTTTTTATTAATATTTTTTTTTTTTGGAAATACACATTTTTTAATTCGTTTTCGCATCGATCGGGAACGGGCTGGCGAATAGAGCCCGTATGAACATATAAAGAATCACTATTATCCTAGTTTATACCTAGTTTGAGGCTAAACCCACGGCGGAATGTGTAGAGATCGGTTACGAAAATAACGATTCTGAGCGAGCTCGTTAAACTCATCGAACGGCGAAGCAGAGACAAGAAATCAATCGCGGAGTTTATTAATTAATTTAATAATTAATCAAACCGTTCGGACAGAGTTGTTACTACGTGTATTATCGATTTTGCACAACGGCGCGTGATTTCGTCGTGTACGTACGTCACCGTTTTTCGATACTTTTTTTTTACCACGCTTTTAGAATCTACTGGGCGGATATTTTTTGGAACTTTTTTTTTCGTTCGGATAGCATACTTCGTTTTTATACTAAAATCTTCGACGTATAGCGCGAACAATTAGCGCGAGTTACGAATTTTTTTCCAAAAACACTCATAGAGGTATGGCCGATTTTCAAAAACTTTCCAAACGACACGAAAATCGTGATTACGGATTCAAAACCGTTATCGGCGGCGGCGTTCGGATGTTTTTTCTACGATTCTAATCGCTGCTCGAAGTATACTGTTTGGAAAATATTAAAATAGTACGTTATACGGTTTGTAAACGAACGCGGCTTATGAACGCGGTTTTTCTTAAACGTTTGTAACAGACAGATATCGTCGAGACTGCAATTTTGTTTCAATCTTTTCAAAACAAACCGTGATATACACGGGTTAAGAAAATGTTTTAACCATTATTGGTATGAGAAAACTTAACGACGTCCGTTTTCG
Source organism: Hormaphis cornu (assembly GCA_017140985.1). Classification (NCBI taxonomy): domain Eukaryota; kingdom Metazoa; phylum Arthropoda; class Insecta; order Hemiptera; family Hormaphididae; genus Hormaphis; species Hormaphis cornu. The sequence continues at coordinate 18,417,734 of CM029361.1, forward strand.
TGGGACGATCCATCGGTTCGATTAACGTTTGAAAAAATGCACCCGCGGCACGATGATTTTCGTTCGTTTCGGGCGTAAACTGTGTTTTGAACGCAATATAAACTTCTTCCTGCGCACTGTTGAAACGCGTTGTACGACGATTTTAAGGGATTTTACCTACTCGTAATAGTAGAAAGAAAAAAAAAACCGTTTATAACCGTTCGATCGACAAAACTCGTGCGAAAACGGTACGTTGTTGAGTAAATTTACAACAATACATCCTACCCACCAGCGACCTTTTTGAATTCGTTCTTTTTAAACTCGCGCGTATTTTATACAACAAACACGAGTGTGGGTGTGAATAATAACAACACACGTTATTATTATAGTCCGTCAACACCGTTTTGTGGAATTTTCTTCTGTGACACGACGGCAAAACGAGTAGTAGTAAAACCGAAATCTCTTCGATGACCCCTGCGGCGGCCGACGAGGTGTGTCTGCGCGCACGAGGAGTCTTATCTATCGGATTTCCGGCGGTCGAAATGGAAAAAAAAAAGAAAAAATACGTACAAAAACGGGCGATTGTTTTTCTCGTTGCACTTTCGTGACCTGCGCGCGCGATACGGACGAAACAATAACGATACGTTGTGCGTACATTGATGTGCGCATCGACAACAAAAACGTATCGTAAACAATATGGTTGTTATACGTGTATAAAAAAACGGTCGCCTTTTCGTCTTTTATCCAAATCATTATCGGGCGGCCATATAACACGAATACTTGCGAGCACGAAAATATTCGTGACACCAGCTGTTCGATACAAAAAAAAAACAAATTTTTATTGAATTACCGGAACGACATCTCGCCGGAGGGTATTATCGCGGAGACCGTTATTACACCGTTGATAATTTCTACGATACCCGTTCGGAAACGAAGAAAATCGATACAAATAAATCACGATTAAACAGCCTAACCGAGTCGTTTCCAGTACGGTTTTCTAACCCGCAGCGAACTCACGGATTCGCAAACACTCGTCGTGATATTGGCGACTTGAAAAGTAAAATCTTTTAAAGTAAAAACATTCCATATGGAATACAGACCGAACGTTGGAATGGGACGAATACACGACTGCGGCGGGGTGTCTCGGCATATAATCGAATGGATCAGCGGTTCCCAAACTTTTTTTTCCGCGGTGCCCTTTTAGCGGCCCAAAGTTAGCCACGGTGCCCCCTGCTGTATATAACACGAAAAACAGAACAAAAAAAGTACTCATTGATAACCAATTTAATTTAGTAGACCGCGGTGCCCTTAGAAAGTGCTCGCGGTGCCCCTAGAGCACCGCGGTGCACAGTTTGGGAACCGCTGGAATGGATGTTTCGGCGCCTAATGTTTTACGCAAATTCCATTTAGGTGTAGAACACACGTGGTAAATCCAATTAAATTTTAATAAAATAAATTAATATCGAAAAATTTTGCGATTTTCATCAAAATTTTGGTGTACGTAGTTAACGCGCGACTGGGGTTGTGTATGAATTTCAAGTTAAAAAAAAACCCCAAAATTAACCGATTTACCAATGAAAAACCTCGAAATCTATAAAGACAAATAGCCTTAAGTTAAATGAAACTTTTTGGACATTTTTTTTTTTTGTATAGTACAGTTAAGATACATTTAACCGTCTAAAATTCCAACAATAGATGACTTTTTTTCGAAATCGTGGAGAATAACGGTGACCAAGCACACGAGTTATTGACGAAATGCCGTTTTTCCCGTCACAAAACTATTGACGAAATCATGACCTCTCTAAAGTACCGTCTTGACACACAATCGGCTAAATAGCGTAAGGTAAAAATCGGTGCACTCTTTCTGGTAGAGAAATATCGTTACCAGTATGTATAAAAAAAAATCTTTGTAAAACCACTGTGGCTTCCCCGCTCGTCGCTCAGAATCTAATGGTAAATGGACACCGTGTTAACTGCGGGTCTATAAATTGTTGATATTATTTATTTCCTTTTTTTTTTTGGTCTACAAAAATGTTCTTCGATGCAACACTGCGGAATATTATACGTACATCACACGTTCCATTTTTAAAATAATCATTCCGATATAATTACTTTATTATACTATAACCGTCGCATTCTGCTGTCCATCGATCGATCGCGTTACAGATCGGTTTTAATTATAGCTGCAACAATTATCATCGCTCTTTGCGGACTTTTCAACGATCGTTTTTCGTAATCGCGCCGTATTTATTATAATTGGTAAAAATTACGTCATGTCGCCGTAGTAGTAGTAATTATAAAATAATCGATTGATTCTTTTTTTTCTTTCAAAACGTACGTTCGACGCGATATTTTACGCGAAAAAGATTCGTCCGTCGGGAACGACGTTGGAAATAATATGACAAAACCGTGCTCGGGGTGGTGCGCCGCGAAGAGATATCGTATTCCCTGCTAAAATTTTCCTAAACATTTCTGTACAACCGTCAACTAAACGGTCCGGATCGTCTGGAAGAAGAGAAAGAGTGTGATCAATTTCTTCGGTTTAACAACTTTGGCCTATTATAACTGTTTTTGTTTCGATTCACAAACGGATATATGCGTAAAAGGGGTTTTCGACTGAAACAGTTATGTCGCGGAAAAACTATCCCGAAAAATAATCTCATTTCGCGCAGATTTTCCTCCAGTACTCCTCCGATTTCAAATAGTTTTTATCGTAAATTTTTTAAATCGTTTTTCACAGAGTACAACGATTAGTAGTGCGTAACTGTTCGTCGTTTAGAGATAACTCGCCGTTTCGATGGAACGCGTTTTAGACGAGTGTGTGTGTGTCACAAAAACGAAAATTCACAACATCTACCTGGTCGAAAAGTGAATTTTTAAACCATTTTTTTTTATATTTCCAGCTAATACGCACGTAACGTAATTCTTTACAATACCCCGAACACACTTTTCGAACGCGTGCGACCAGCTGTTGTACGCGTATTGTGTCACAAAATAGTGGGTAAAAAAAAAAAACTGGCTAAAGAACGAACATACACAATGCGCTGTACTGGTAGAATTGTATTAAAACGCTGTGTATATTCTCTTTTTGTCAAAACAACATTTTTTCCACAATACACGTTACTTCGTGAACGACGTTTCATCGGTTTTTTTTAGTGCATAACACACACGTTTAAAAGTATTGAATTTTGTTTTCATTGACGCGTTTCTAATATCAAAATGAGATCTGCACAACGACTCTCACAGTGAAATGATTAGAAATCAACAGCGCGTGATTTCAATGTGTATAATCGTTGTAATCGCCGTTTTTCGACACTTTTTCTGTACACACGCTTTCACGACGTACTAAAGGCGGAGAAATATTTTTATCAATAGTTTGTTTTACACGACCATAGTGTGCAAATCTTTGAATTAGTGCGAGTATACTTTTTTCCCCCAAAAGCAGTCAGAGGCACTGTTGAAAATCGTCCGGATTATATATATTCTCTGTTGTCGAGAAAAGTCGAAAATCCGAATCGATTATGTCAAACGCGCGTAATTTTCGCGTCATCGGAGTAGAATATCATCGTGTATATACGTAATACTACGCCTGCGCGTTCTTCGTTTCGAATCCGAAAATCGTATATTGTAATGTCCGAGAGGGAACGCCGAGAAAGAGATCGTGTTTCTTTTTTTCACATGCGACGATGGTTTTCTCTGCGGAAACTGCAGCGACGCGGTCGACTACTCGAACGAATTACACGATTGAAAAAAAAATAACGAAAAAAAATAACACGGAGGCAGGATTTTACGCGTTGCTATCTTGTTTTTCTTGCCGGTTTCTTTTCTTTATTTCTAATTTTTTTCTTTTCCTCCGTCGCGGTTTGACGGACTCGCCATCGCGGTCGTCTGCGCGCGTACACGCAAAGCCCGGCCCGTCGCGTCACGTGTGTGCGAAAAAAAATATGAAAAATACAAAATTATAATAACACGAGCACGAATATATTATACACACACGCGTTATATATAAAAACGTAATGATAACGCGTAAAAAATGTGACGAAGGACGAAACACGAAAAATACGAATATTGTTACGACGACGACGACGACACATTGTTGTTTGGCTCGCGGCGCACAATGACTACGACGCGGAACTTCTGCGTATATATTATACACGAACACAATAACGATGTCACAATATACCGAAACGATCGAAAAACAAAACGATTTCGTTAAAAAAATTAATATTTTTTCTTCGTATCCCGAGGAGTCCGCGGGCATTACATCGTTATTTCTTTTATACGCCTTTAAACGGACGACGACATTTTGCGTTTTAACCGCTACGGGTTTTTCTTTTTTTACATTCCGAGCGTCCGATTTCAAAAACGACTTTGAGCGAGACCGACAACACGTCTGATATCTACGTCTTTGAAACACTCGGAAAACGTTAAAAACTACGGCAAAAGCGGTTTCTTGGCCACAACTATGTACTTCCGAAACGACAGACTAGCCGAAACTGTTACGAAACATCGAAACGGGTCACGGGTTTCGCGCGTGAATTTTAAGCGGTTTCAAAAATTTCGAGCCGACCGTAGAACTGTCGAAAATTTCCATTCGTTTTTACTGTTCGATAAAAATGTAATGAAAAGTTATGAAACACAATGTGTATATTATATACACGCGCTACGTCAAACGACGTTGAAAATACACGGTCGCTGCGATTTTCGGAAAAACGATTCTGAGCGAACTGCGTTAGTACACCACAAATTGTCTCCGTAGTGTACCCCCGTCGTCCATAGACGCTTTTAAACCGTCCAACCGAATTCGAAAATCCGAAAAAAAGCCACATTAGTGCCGAGCGATTTTATTCGAAAATTCCGCTCGCCGAACGGTCGTCTCATAAAAAAAAAGAATTTCGTCGAGAATTCTATAGATTTTTTCTTTTTTACGGTTGCTATACGTGTCAAATTTAAGTTGTTTATTCGTTTACTATACCGTTTTTTTTTCCAAGTTTTATCGGGTAGGTATAACATTTTTTAAATGTTCACACGTGCGCATCGAGGACATAGTGAGTTGATCTCTCAGAAAAACGTTTCGACCGTCCAGATCGGACGTATATTGGGGCTATCGCGAAAGATCTATTGTTGTTTTTTCCATTTACGGTTGCCAAGCGTCAAATTTTAGTCGTTTACTTCGCCGTACTTTTACCGATTTTTATTAAATCTTTCGGGTACTCTCCTTCTTCTCGTTCGATCGTCGTTAATATTTTTCAAAACCTTCTCGGTATCCTATAACACGCGTCGCATGATTTCAGCTGCTATTTACCCGATATCTGCAGTTCAATTGCACAATTATTTTTTGCCGTCTCGTCTTTTGATACGATATCGAAAATTCGGCGAAACGTATACTGTGTGACAATGCACCGATTAGGATATTTGCGTGTCAGAAAACGTTTCGACCCATGTCAAAGATACACACATCGTTGTAAAATCAATGTATCGCTCAGAATCTAAAACCTCGGTTTTAAACGCGCGCGAATCGAACGTACGTGGGTATAACACAATATGGCCGCGATCGCGTTATAGAGCCGTATTAAACGGTAGGTACTACGATCGTACAATATCGTATGAACAAAAATACGTTTATCAAACGAACCATATTGTTTTGTACGCACACAGGACGACGGTAAATTGTATATTAAAATGTGCAAAATAATAACACGCGTATGGACGGTTATATAGGTTAAACGTGTACGGGGGTCGACTGCAATATTGTTTTGCAGTTGTCCGAGAAAAATCGATATAAAAAAATAGTGTATTTTCATTCTAATGTAACATTGCTAATGTCCGCGCTGGAAACGCTAAAGATATGTATAACAATCACCGACGATTCGCAAAACCTAATTACGAGATTCTAACGCGCACAATACGATATGCGTTTCCACCGCCCCCCAGAACGGCCGCCCGAACAAAACAAAAATTTAAAAGTTGTCTTAAAAATTGTCCGCTCGAAATTTCAGCGGTCGCGAAACCCTTCTTAATGACAAACTTCGAGCACTTTCGAGGATTTCGACGTTTTACGCTCGTAAAAATGATGATCTAGATTTCAAAAAAAAAAAAAACGCTTCGAACGAAACACCATCTCGTGGATCTTTTGATGGTTTATACGTGAAAACCGTGCGTACCTAACGTAACGTGTGTGCAGTTTGACGCGGGTAGCGACTACGCTTTGGGTGGGTCACCACTAGAAGTTTCGGTTTAAGTTAAACACGATTCTGAACGCGAGCTCTGCACAGTCGTTTAGTATACGTCGTGGTAAAAAGAAATTTAACAATAAAAAAACCTTCATCTGTATCATTCCTATTTTGGTACCGTGTAAAAGTTTGGTCCGATCTTTATTTTGGATGTATTATGATAATAAAAAAAAACCGATGAGTGAAAAAAACACGTTTAGCGATACACGTTGTCGAGTTTACGGACATGACAACAACGCGAAATCGTGTGAACCGATTTTCCAGATCTTTTAACCGCACGCTTTTAAAACTATCTCGGTTCTCGACCCGTATTAAAGTTTCGTGAAAACTAGACGTCTCACGGAACAATAACTGCGTAAAATTCCACAGGGTTCCGTTAAATCGAAATCGATTGGAATTTCATCATTAGGCGTTTATGAGCCGAACAACTTTGAGAACGTCGACGTTTCTCCGTTTTTCACCCCTAACTCCGAAAATAATCGAAAACTTTAAAAAAAAAAACGCATCGTCTCTCATTTCGAATGTTGTCCAAGCGTTCTTCGTACTGGGACAAATTGCGGATCACGGAAAAAAGGAGAAAAACATCCGTTGTAAAAAACAATACCTACCATAATACATTATGATATTCTTCGCTGAGAATCTAACGAAAATCGCCTCCCACGGGAAATCGGTCTGCCGTACAGCAATCGTGTTATTATAATATTATACCTATAAAATATTTGAGTAATGGACCGACCGAGACGACGACGACGACGACGGTAATAACCGCGCTTGTACCGATTCGTTTTTTTTCCCTCTTTTTTTTTTTTCCGTCGAATTTTTCACGATCGGTTTTCCGTTTTTTTCCGCTGCAAGTACATATACATATATATAATTACGTATTATACCGTCGTCGGAAAAATTATAAACTCCGAGAAAAAACGGTATTATCGTTTACCGTGATATTATTATAGCGATCTGAGCGGCGGCGGGTTTTTTTTTCTACATTTTTACTATTTTTTTTTATACGGTTAATTTTTTTTTTTTTTTCAGTTCGGCCTACTTTTTATGGTTTTTCGCGCGCTCGCGGTAGGTACCTATCGCAAATCGGTAATTTCGCGAGCCCGCGGAACCGTAGCCTATACGCGTGTCATAACGATATAAACGCGAACGGCGAAGAAAAAAAAATGTTTTAAATATACAGGTATATTTAAACTATGTTACGAACGGATTCGTTCTGATTTCGAAAATCAAAAAAAAAATGGCTTTTTACGCTGTGCGTATATAAAATAATAATTATACGCGCAAGTGTTATGTTTGCAAATCGGAGGGCAATTCTGTCGAAATCGCGTTTCGTTCGTTCGTGCATATATATATATAGGTACGTCGTTCATAACGGTACTACAATAAGATATATACATACTGCTGGAAATCGGAAAAAAAAAACGTTTCTGGAAAGGTTCGTAAAGCTAAAAAATATACTACGAAAATTTGTTCGCTAGACAATTGTCGGTTTTTTTTAAGAGAATAAAAAACGCTCCTCTCGAACGGACAGTACCTATACGTTTTGTAGGTAAAATTCGCCGCAGAAAGTATCGGTGTAGATTATCGCGGATGTCGATGGATTTTGTTTTCGGCCGTTTTTCAATAACAATCGAAAAACGTTCGAAAATAATAATGATCGAGTCGAGTTCATCAAAAAAAAAAAAGCCATATTACAAGTGCCAACGCGTTCAGAATCTTGTAAAAATTCATCGTAGTAATTCGTCTACACAACAGTTTTGTATACGAATGATTTAGTCGAAAGATGTGCGCGAACGTTTTTTTTTTTTAAAAAAAAATATCATATTTGACCTTTCGTATCATCGGTTAATTTTTAAAAAACACCGACTCTCCGCAGAATCCCGTCCTCGGAACAACGTTCGTATACATAATTTCGATTCCCGGTACTGTAATACGTACCGACTGATAAAAACACATCACACAGATAAAAATCGTATTACAAGACTTATTTTTCGTTTCTAGAAATATAAAAATTTAACGGCCAAATAAGTGTTGTTTTTACATCTGCTAGATTTCATTTTTTTTTTATTTTGTTTTTGCATACTTACACATCGTGTACGAGAAGCGATACGAATTTCTCGGAATTTTGAGTTACATACTTCGTGTAGTGTCCGATAGTGGCGATATTACGACATAATATTATAAAATACAACAAACGAAAAATATTCTAAGCGACACATGTTATTTAGTCGTTTTAACCGGAGCATTAGAAACAGTTAAGTACGTTAAGTGTGATAAAATATATTTGAAAATCACTCTGGGTCGTAAAAAGTACTTTTTGCAGTTCTACAGTAGAATTTTCGTCGAAAATTTCAAGACAACAGAATGGTTGTTTTCGAAATTACACGGAGAGACAACTGTGTTCGAGATTTCAATGAAATCTAAAATGTCGGTAAAAAAAAACCAATACCGTAGATCAAAAAATTTTGCGATTTTCAAAATTTTTGGTACATAGTTACGGAGTAACGTACGTCTGGTGTTGTGTTCGAATTTCAATTCAAAAAACTCGAATTTAATCCGCGGTTTATAAATGAATAACCTCAAAATCGAAAAACGGCTATGAATAGTCTAAAATTAAACGAAACTTTTTGAAAATTGTTTTAAAGTTGTATGGCACAAAGATCGTTTAAAATTTCAAAACTTATTTTCAAAATTATGGAGGAATAACTATACGCGTTATTGACAAAATGCCGTTTTTCGCAATTTGACGGTGGTTTTTTCCGTTAAAAAACTATTGATAAAATCGAAAAATGACCCGTCTATCTTGATCCGATTTGCTAAAAGAAATGGTACTGTATGTAGAAATCGGTGCACCCTTTTTAAAAAATATGACCCAAAAACGAATTCGTACACTTTTATAACATATTATATAAATGTATTTATATACAACTGAACTGTTCGTACGTGACACTAGCAAAGTAGTGGGAACTTTTTTGATTTTACCGATTCGAGTAAGATTTGGGTTCAACGTTTTTCTTGAAATCACGGTTTCGGTACAAACTATTACAAACGGATTATTATTTCATCAGTTTGTCGGCTGTCTTTGCGATGTTTACTATACGTTTGGTTTCCTGTAATAAATTATTGTTATCGCAATGAAAGGGATTCAATTACAAAAACGTATAACATATTGTATAAATCACGGTTGGACGGCTTTTATTTCCAACGCATAGTAAAGTATTCATGCGATAAGAATTTTGGTAAACTGATTCTACTCTTGATCAGTCAAGCCACGATTCTTATTTTCCGGCCGTATTTTAATAATAAGAGAACAAACTTCAATCAAACTTGCCCAGTGCCGCGCGAATAGGGTAAAAAATTAAAAAACAAATTTTTCAATTAACCGACGGCGCGACAATTTAAACGGTCTTTTAACCGTATTCAACAAACTACGATATTGTAACATACCGCCGATTATAAGCGTTTGAAAACGCTTCCATTCAATAATTATTTTTTTACAAACTTTCAAGTGTCAATATTTTAAAAAATACAATATTCAATACTATATTATACTGCGTATAAACTGCAGTTTGACATACCTGTATGTACTTGGACGACACTCGGAATAAATTTAACAAAACGAAAAAACCAAAACGGAAAAAAAACTGAAAATCCGCACATAAACCGATCGTTCTGTGCGCACTTTCCGTAGGTGTACGTAATTTATTTTTAACGATACGATGTATCGTTTATGTTGTTTTTTTTCCCCAACACTTTTCGCCAGAAAATTACAAAATGTCTCGTTAATCGACGTCACGCGCACATTGTGTAATAATTATCACGAGAAAGTTGTTAAAATTTACTCGGATTTTTTTCTTTTTTTTTTTATCAGACAAACCAGCAGATTCGTTAATTTGGTCTCGTAACATTATCACGTCCAGACGTTTCAAATCCGTCTTAATACGCGTATAAATGTTATTTATACAATTTAATTTGTACAAAGTGTGTTTTTAAGGTATCGACTTTAACGAGTTGTTCCTATACGTAGCTGACCACCACGCGTATAGACGAATAAATTCGGCCTTGAGCCCGTCGTAATATATATATATTGTTTACACGATATCTCATCGTATATAAGGCGAAATATTAGACATTTATGTTTTATATAATGACTCGTAAAAAAAAAAAAAAACGAAAAATAATAATAATAGACGCGTTGAATAACAGCGAAAACGTTGTACAATAGTGTCCATGCGGACGATGAAATGTGTATAATATTGTCTTATTATATATATTTTATAATGTGATTTTTCTCGAAATGTTTTAACGACCCGTCCGCAGTGAATCGTCTACAGTTGTGTATAATGATATCAGCTATTTCATGTTTTTTGTGCAAACGGTCGCAAAATCATAAATCATATACCTACACGATAATACCATCTCGGATCAATTACCTATCTTTTGAGGTACCATACGATACAAAACCGGAGCATTCTTTCTATCTACTTGAAATACTGATCACAAAAATTTGAAGAAAAAAAAAAAATCTAATTACCGTAATTATTTGTCTCTACCGTAAGAAATACACGGTGGTCCGAAATGACAAAAATTACAAAGTTCCATAACTCCCTCAAAAACGATCGAAATCGATTAAAATTTCAGCGGTAAGCTCGCGAAACCCTTTTCAATGACGTATACGAATTTCGGGTCGAACACTTTCGAACGTTTTCTTTTTTTGCTCATAACTCCAATAAATCCAAATAATCATCAATTACGCTTCAAACGAGGTACCATCTCGGATCGACCGTGTCTATCTTCCGAGATTGTATCACACACGTTCAAATCGGAGCGTTCTTTCTACTATAGAATGAGCGATCGATGAAAGAAAAAATCGTAAAAACGTTCGTCGTTCAGAATCTAGAAACGATGAATCTAGAGGCGGCATGAATGATGCGAACGACAGTTTTATTGTTCGGTTTACTCGTATAAAAGTAAAACTCTTCTCTACTCACAGCCTCGATAGTATATTATAATTATGTCTTATAACCTCGACGGACGGACGGATTTTCGACGAATTATTTGAACATACAACGAACAACGGTATAATAAACAACGGTTTATACGATACGAAGTTCCGTTGAACGATGTCGGATTTGGAAAAGTATATATATATCACGCGATAAAAACGATATCGATTACAAAATATAATATATTATTTTACGACGTGACCCGAAGGGGCAAAAAGATACCAGCGATAAGGGGACTGCGGAGATGCGGTTTATCACGGTAAAAGCGCTGTTACGCATGAATACGGAGAAAAAAGGTCGAAGATACGGCCGAAGTAAGGTTACAGATATGTTGTAGGACGTAAAATACGTATATGATTCGTAATAACACAGTTTTAATATTTTTTTTTTTTTTACGAACACCAAACGACGAAATTATTATTACGAGCGAAAAACAAAAAACAGTACACATCAAAACGTTAAAATATTACACGTACGTAATATTTCGGTCGATTCAAACCTAAAATACGGGGGCCGATGTGAAATCGAGTCGCCGACATTTATACGAAAAATTAATTTACAGTCCGATTGTACCGTGAAAATTATGCGCGCAACGATGCGTCCGAATGTCGATAAAATCCGTGTTTTTCGTGGAAAATAAGTATTGTTTCGTCCCTTACACGTTTTATTGGCGACAAGTGTGTTAAAAGTGAGACACTCCATGTTCCACGTGTTTAAAAGTGAAAATTATATAAAAAAAAATCAATCCCACGCGTGGAACACTCGCGAACTCCATTATTTACATTACTTTGACGTTTAAAAAAAATACTCTGCTTTCGAGTAGGTCACAGAATTGGGTCGGTTGCAGTATACAGTGTATACCTATGCGCGGTTTGAAAGATAATGGGAAACGGCTTGTGAAAACTATTATACGATCCTATATGCCACCAGCAGCCGCCGAGTGAAGTCTGCACGACGTCTCGTTGGACACGCGCTGGAAAAATTTAGTATTTTCGGAATAGGTACGACTTAGGTACGATTTTCTAAACACGTTTGTATTTGTTCCGAAAATGGTTCTAAACTAGTGCGGATATCGAGAAACGAGTCTGCGAGTATTATTCGGCAGCACTCGGTCGTTACTTTATTAAATTCATTTTTAAAAACATCGTTTTGTATTTCTGTGATTTTTTTTTTTTTTCGGCAGTAGTTGTTTTAAGAGGCCAACGCTGATTGAATACACGATACCCCATAACACCGTTTTCATAATTTTACACCGCCGTATGATTTCACGATTATTATTCGTTTCTTTGATATTTCGGATTAATATGAGGAGGCACCGCAGCAACGGTGTGTACTACGCGGCGCAGCAAACCGCGAGAAAACTGCGGTACATAATCGTCTCGATGGTAAACATATTACGACTGTTATTATTATAATTTTGTGAGAACAATATCGCCCGTTTTGCAAGTTAAAGTTTCGAACGTTTTATATTATTTATGTACCGCAACCCGGTGGTCTGGACCACGTACGAGCGTAGTAGTACGGTAACGATATCATTGTAAACCGTGTGAAAACTTCCACAGTTCTGGTGTATAACACATATTGTACATTTACGATGAGAAATATAAATAAATAAATCGAAACAATAAAAACGTACTCTAAAAATATTACGTGTGGTTTACACGACGGCCACCGTTCTGTACTAACTATTGTGCGAAACAACAACAACCGAATCGGTTTCCTACTGCAGGAAAAAACCGATTTTTAGACTCTGCAAAGCGTCAGCACCACAGAAAGAACGTGTATTGTTTTTACAACGATGTTTTTATATTTTTTTTTTCTGCGATCGCTTTTTCTATAGTAGACAGAACGGTCCGATTTTACGATTGATTCGGAGCAAAAAACGAGAACGGCAAAATTTTTGGAAAATGCTCCGTTCGACTCGTAATTCACGCGTGTCATTAGGAAGGACGTGACGAGTTTACTGCTGAAATTTCAATCGATCATTTTTGTACAGGAGTGCCTAATGGAATTTTGAAATTTTTGAATTCGTCAACCTCTTATGGTCTTATGTCACAAAACTTCGATACGGTTTAAAAAAAAAGATAGATTTACGTTTATGTGGTTGAAAAATTTAGAAATTAGCACAATTTTGGCTTGTTTCACGCTCAGAATCGCTTTTTCGAAGGCCATCGTTTCTCTCTCAAACGATACGTTTAAAACACTTCTTCCGAAAACCATCCACTCCGTCAAACTACTATCCGCGCGACCTAGAGTGATTTTTTTTTCTCGTTTTTTTTTTATTTTGAAACGACCGAAATGGCGCCAGCCACTCAGTTTCGTTCGAAAAATTCGGTCGACTCATTTCGTCAAAATTACGAAACCGCACGGTATTTTACCGTTTGGGTACACACCACAACATAATAATAATACCTATAATTATGTCGTACAAAACGGTCCAGCGAACGGACGGTTCTCGGAAATTCTGCGGCCGTTCGAAATTTCAACAGTATTAGTCATACGGCTGCGGTGTTTGCCCAGGCGCGCGCGTTTACAACAACAACAAAATAATATATTCTGCAGTTCTCTCTCAAGCGGGAAAAGATAAATAATTTAATAATCGTTATTGATTTTATACACAGAGGCGGCGCGTAAATTGTCATTATTTTTTCAAAAGTCTCCGTACGGATTTTCAGAGTCTATATTTTTATGGTTTTGAACTTCTATGACTTTTTTTTTCTTTTTCGGTAGGTTCAGAGCCAGCCAACTCTACTGATGAGTCGAAATAAATACCACCGTTTTTACAAGATGATTTGATGCAAATCAACAATGAGTTTTCACGGCCGTTTAATATCGATCGCAACATAATTGCTATTCGCTCCTATAGTGAAATCGAATCGTATCACACAAATGATCTTGTAAAAACATGTACAGACGGGCTTTATAACGAGTTCAGGACCGTTTTCAGAATTAGTTTATCGGACTGTAGCCGCGAGACCGTATTCGCGTTAAAAAATCCGGTGCAACGAATAGTAAAATAAAGCGACGTTTTAACCGATCGAATGTAATATTTAAAAAATAAATACCTCCGGCAAACACCAGCCACACCGACGACTCGGGTACATTTTTAAGCGCGATAAAAAAATGTAAGCCATCGTACGATGAAAACATAAGAGAACTAAATTTTTAAATCTAATAACAGCAGGATAGAGACAAAAATGTTTGCACCGTAATTACTATACCTAGTTTTTCTCGACTATTGCAACGACACGGTTTAGACGAAAATACAGGGCGTTCCAAAACGATCCATAAATACGACATCGAAAATTCATCGTTAGAATATTAGTTTTGCAGTTTAACGGATTATTTTAAGTACACCCCCGTCACTTGCACGACAATATTCCTATCGTGAACGTGCACAAGTTCACAAGCACTGCGATCGAGTCGATGGCGTCAATGTATGTGACTTTTCAATTCGTCAAGGAAACGAACAATGTTTTTTTATGTAATTCCAAAGGAGGAGAAAAAAGCCGGGATCACTCCAGGTCGCGTGGGCATAGTTTGACGGAGTAGCGACTACGCTTTGGGTGCAGGTTCGGAAGTCGTGGTTTAAACGCATCGTTCAATATCCGAAAGCAACGATAAGACATCGCCTTTGAAAACAGGATTCTGCGCGAGCTCAGTTGCCTAGTATAATACGTTCTGGTGAAAACGCAAATTTAACAAATTAAAAACTTTTATATCAAATCCGTATCTTTCCTGTTTTAGTATTGTGTAAAAGTCTCAGCTTAATTTTGGATGGAATGATCGAAAAAATCTAAATCGACGTATAAAAAACACGTTCGCCGCAACTGTTTGTCCCACCCACCATGAGAAATACGCACAGCCGAGCGGAATGACGGGTTTAACGATAAAATTACAACGTGAAACCAAAATTTTGTGAACCAGCCACATATGTAAAACCGTCTTGTTTAGATTTTGTTTCGAGACTTAAACGTAAAAACTAGCGGTTTTATGGAACTGCCGTAAAATGATCAAAATCGATTGAAATTTCACCAGTACCCAAATCAAACAACAAATTATTAAACTAATTAAAATGAATAGTTAAATTGCGCCAGTCGTACGCTCAATCGCAACTTATCGGCAATCGATAAAAACTTGAAAACCGCACCTTTCTTCGTTTACCACAAACTACGATAATATGATTTATGGCCTACTAAAATCGGACGAATCATTTTGGAACGCCCTGTACGTTCAATCAAACTGTATACGCATATTAATTTATATGTTAAACAGTTTTTTAGTTAACTGCTTGGTTCGCTGGAGACTATCACAGCGTACGAATAACAATTAAAAACGGTTTAAAACGTCGAAATTACGTACACGTGGCAACTCAAATCGGACGAGCAAACTGTCCGGATTAATTTCTACGTGTATTTTAATCGTACACAAGTGTCAATTTTAACTGTATCGAACCGTAATTTCCGTAATGGACATTCTACTAAAATATTTTAATATACAGACGTAATACGGCACGTATAAATGATTTTTACGAAAATTTATACGATTTACGCGATGCGGTGTATGAACATACGAGAACCGGAATGTGCGAGTAACACGTTGTTTTTGATTGAAAACGTATCGCCGCACACGCGCGTTCATACGAGATGACGAATCGAAATTAATATGCACAAGACGTTGCAACAAGATATTAAAATATATATATGTATAGTGTATAACACTCCAAAAAAAAGCATCGATACACCCGTGTAAAAAATTAAAATATTATCTAAAAATAGTCGCGTAAAAAACAAGCATTTTTTTTTTTTTGTATGTTTTACATTTTTTGTTCATCGCTCGCAGAACGTCGAATTTGTTGTTTCGACCGAGACGAGTTAGATATAATTCGTTTCTAGTTTGATTCGGCTAGGAAACATAAATACAGAGCGTTTGATAGTACGTAGATTATCCAAAAATCGTGTAGATCGATGATTTAATATTTTTTTAGCTCCTATTTTTCTCCTCACCGTAACCTATACATGCAAGCACGAAGTTACATCTTAAAATTATTGTGTTCGCGTGAAATTGAGTCGCCAAAATATGCGAGTGATACAGTCTGATTGGTCCACGTATAGTCGTAACGATAAGTCTAAATCTTGATAGAATCTATATTAATCATGGGGAAAAAAAACATAAAAATCATTTTTTCCCGTATATTATTTTTTGTGGGGAAAAAAAAAAGTATAAAAAATATTTCATCCGTCGCGACCAATACTGATTACCAACTGCAATTTTAGAGGTTAAACGAAACACTATCCACCTATACGTTATACCACGCATAACTTTATAAATCGCGTGCTTCTACGATATTTTATGTGTTTTATAGACCACGGATTAATCCATTATTTTTCTTCCAAAAATATGCTCACTCTCTGGCACTAAATAAGTATTTTCGTTACGATATAATATGAAGGGGGGCGAACACGATTATTTAAATCTCTTAACCTAACATACAATAGCTAAAATTTGTTGGATGTTTGAAAAACATAATTATTTCGGAATGTCTAATAGGAGCCCCGCACGTGACCAGTTTTTTCCTCAAAAATTTACCGGGAAAACTCGATCGGTAAAACGGTAAAAAAACTTACGTAAACATTATTTAACGTTTGTGTGCCACCAAAGTGTACAGTCTAGTTATGGTGTTCTATAGAGAATGGATGATTCGTGTGTCGAAACGAGTTTTACGAAAATAGGAAAAGAAACGAGAAGAATATTTTAAAAAAAAAATCGTTCCAGGTCCCGTGGGTTTGACGGAGTAGCGACTACGCTTTGGGTGCTATAGTTTAACAGTTGTGGTTTAAACGCGTTATTTTACATAAACGTAAAAACTAGAGGTTTTATGGAACAATAATAACCGTCGTAAAATAACGAATTTCCATTACTCCCTTAAAAACGATCGAAATTTCAACTCGTTAAACCCTTCTCAATATACATTAATTACGAGTAATGGAACGATTTCGAAAACCGGGACGTTTTTTCGCCCGTAACTTGAAAAACCGAAACGAAATTTTGAACAAAACGCTTCCAATACCGTCTCGAATCGTTCGAAAATCGGAGCGGTCTTTCTACTATCTGGGGAACTGTTTCGAATCGCAGAAAAACGAAAAAACATCGTCGTAAAAACACGTACATTTTTCGCGGTTCGCCAACACAATCATAAATCTAAAATCGTTATTCTTCCATATTATACGACGTACACATATTCGTGTTCAAGTCGAGGGGGTTGTCCGCTGCCGCATTCCACCCCGTTTTTACCGCTCACACGTTCGCGTGAACACGACGTTTTCGTTATTTTTATTCGTTTTGTGTTAGATATATTCGACAGCGGTCGCCAGGAGCAACGCGATATTTCGTTACACCCAAACTCGTACACACGAAAACAAAAAACACACACACTTATACAATATTCAATATTGCGCGATACTGTAACGTAGGGACGATAATAATAAACTGGCGAAAAATGGTGAAAAAATAATGAAAATACACGTTTATATAGAAAAAAACGTCCACGGCGTGTTTACGAAGTAGCTGCAGAGTCGTTTTTTTTTTTTAATTGTACGTTTGATTACATATATTACACAGATGATACATGATTAGTTTATAAGTATAAAATTAATAAGACACGCCGCGGAAAACGATGATTTTTTTTTTTTTACGCTAAATATAGCAAAAAACACCTTAAACACGAGCGCGGTGATTATGGGTTTTAGCGACCCAAAAATATAACGTTACGCACAAAACAGCAAGTATACGCTAAAAGATCCACCGCGATTTCGTGAATAAATATAACGTCGAGTATAAAAAAAAGAGTCGAGTGTTGCTTGGTCGCGGGCGATTGTCAGAGCGGCGTATTTCGAGTAGGTCACGCGTTTGGGTGGGTCATCGGAAGTTTGATGAAGTTCGTGACGAAAGTCGGCTGATCCATGAGAACTCGCAGCGAGCGAAAAACGAAAATTCGGAAATTCAACATTTTCGATTCGGCCGAGAAGCTCAGGAAATTCGTAAAAAATGTGTCGGGTTCGAAAAATGTGCGGAGCGCATTTTTGAAAACGGTTCTCGTTTCACTCGAAAAACAATAACAAAAACCTTTCAAACAGAGTACGGTTTCGGGCCAAACTGTATACTGATGTGTAAAAGTCACTGTACTCCCGAGGGAAAAAATGATCACAAGAGAAAAAGAGAAAAAACACCGCATCGTTGTATAAAAAAATATATACGCCTTTCTCGTACGAATCTGCGATTAGTGTTCGATAGAGATCGTTTATGGATTATAATGATCAACGAAGACGAAACAGATCAAATTGTAAATTACACGATTGAACTACTTCTGCGGTTAGACATAAACAAATGATTATCAAATGATAAAACGTACGTTATATTATTTTTACTAACTGATGAGCTCTCATAAAACATAAATAGGATATTTTATTTCCTTCGTATTTTCCGGTTATAGAATAAAGACATTTCAAATCTAATCGTATCGTAAAAGGTGCACGTCAAAATTATTATTTCGTAATTAAAAAGTCTTGTACACTATTATGCAGGGGGGATATTTACGTTATGGCGCGCGATAAAAAAAAAAAAAAAATACAAAATTCATCAAAAACAATATTACACTTTTCCGAAACCGTACAAACAATTACGTCGCGTACGTATTGGCAATTTATGCGTTTTTTAGCACCTTTCGCTAAGGCCGAAAACGATATTTCACGATCAAACAACCTTTTTTTTTTTTTTTAACCGAAAACCCATACGATATTTATTAAATATAATATTATAATTATATAGTATCGAACCTTGTGTTAAAAACGACGGCAAAAATTATTAATTTAGAGCGGTACAAACTATACATCACCTGCGGGTCGGTTTTATTATATACGATATTATTATAGGCTGAGCGCGTTGGCAGAAAAAAATTCAACAAAAAAAAAAACCTGCTCGAAACGTATCGAAAACATAGATAATTCATTGCCGTTTTTGGAAGTATTTTATACGATCATTTCGTATAAATCATACATAGTTGGCGTACAAGATATAATATACGTATGTATGGTTATTACCTCGAATTTTTTATATAGTGAATTTTATTGGATATATACGTTAGTTTTTTTCGCTAATACGTTTGCAAACAATATGATCTCTACTCCACGGTACCGATATATAATAAACCGTGATATTTAATTGGAAAAAAAAAATTCTTTTGTCCGTTTCCGCTTTTCGAAAAAATAAAAAAAACCGAAAGACCCACAAGTTTAAACCGTAAAACGCGTTTGGATCGTAATGATTGATGTTATTGAAAAGAGAGATTTTAACGAGTACAAAATTTCAGCGGGAAAATATTATGAACACACACCGAAAATTTGAAGGTCCAACCTATTGCGAACGATTCGTCTGTTATTTTCACCCGACACCGTTTGTAATGTAAAAGCGATTAAAACTATTTACATAATATACGTGTCAAGGGGACTTTTTTTGGCCAATTCGTTGTATTTTTCCCGCTGAAATCGTATACTCGTTAAATTTTTTTTTCCAAAACATTAATATCTTAAACGCGTTTTACGGGTTGACGAGCTAGAACCAGGAGCGACACGAAATGATCGAGCGTTATATAGGTTCGGGAAGAAAGTGTAAAAATTTTTCTTTTTAGAATTTTCGCCCGACAAGATAGACGAGCTGAAGAACGGCTCGACTGCTACGGATTTGAAAAAAAAAACTGTCAAAAAACCATCACAGACAAGCTATAAGCTGTGTTTTGTATTTTTTACTGTACTGCGGAGGGAACTATTTTTTTTTTAATATATATATATAGGTAGGTGTTTCGCATATTTTATTATTGTCTTATTTCTCGTTATTTTTTTTGTTGTTTTTTTCAGCGCGCGTCTGCTACACGATGGGTGCAGTATTATTATATATTAAATATACTGTATACTATATAATACTGCACCTATATGAGTACTAAATATAAATATGTGTTTTCCTACCAATACGTTTGTATAAAAAAAAAAAATAAAAAAACACTTGTCACATCAGACACACGTCTAATGTTGTGCGATCATAATGATAATGTTCTGTTTGGTAGAATTCACGGGATCGCGCAAAGGTGCGTTTTTCAAACACGCAGAGAAGAATACGCGTAACGTTATATATTATTTAAAAAAACAAAAAATGATACGATATACGAGCTGCAGGTACGTCGTAGGAATTTTTTTTTTTACGAGTAGATATGTGTTCGTTGATTTCGAAAAAAACGATTCTGAGCGAGCACGCATTTTTCGAGAACTTCAAAGTTCTATACATATAGCTCGTACGTTTTCGAAACCGCTGGAAACGTTCAACTTTTCGACAATATCGGCGGTGTCCCAAACCCGAATGTTTGAGGTCGAACAGAACCGAACATTTTAGAATTTTAACGAACCCGAAACGAACTTCGTAAAAAAAGAAAACAATAATATAAAACACCGTTCGTGCCGAACAACGTCTACAATTTATTAAGTATAAAACGTAATTTTAAGTCTAACGGCAGAGAAGGATTCCACATTTTTCCATTTCTTTTTATCGCTTTTCGACAAATTAGGTTCAATCGTTTTTTTTTCCTCGGTTCGAACTGAACTATTTTTTGTTCAGTTCGGTTCGGATATTTCGAATTTTCAGACACCCCGGTTCGGTTCAAGCAGTCCGTAATATCACTAATTTTAATATTAAAATATGTTTCCGCTTGTTATTTTCGATGTTGTGACCAAAAAAAAAACTAAATCGATACGTCAAGAGCACGCGCATTTGCCGCGTAATGAACGGTTCTTTAAATTTTGAAATTTAAAACCTATCGAAGCACCTTTTTCATTAGAGGTACTAACTTTAAAAATTTTTCTAAATATGTTCATTGTGAAAACAGTATATTTCTCGATGCGCTCAGAAACTAAAGAAAAAAAAAAACGCGATTTTTTACGAATACAACCTGCGCCGGATCATTATTATGGACGTTTGAATTTTGATCGTATTTTCGTTTCTTTTTTTTACCGTCTAAACAATAATTATTTTCGGGGCGAACCGCGGCCATTAGTCACCTTAAAAATAATAGATAGAAATTTGGAAAGACGCTTATCGTTTTATATGTTATTACATATAGGCTGGCTCTGTTTTGAATTTTTACGTTTTTTTTTCTTTCGAACGAAACCATCAAGTTTAATTTTTTTTTTTTTTAAATTCAAATAAAATTGTGACGTCGAATTGATATTTATGTGGTTTTTTTTTAAACAAAATATTTTATGTTCGTTTTTCTGCGGTGTCGCGTTTTCGTATACCGCGCGTGTAATATTATGTGCATGCGTGCGCCATACGATCGATGGCGTTTAACCGCGGGCATTTTGTTGTTTTTTTTTTCACTTTTTTTCGATATCAAAATTAATATAAAAAACATTCGACGGTAAAAATATGTCTATAAAAACGGACGGTAAAAAGAAAAAAAAGTATACGATACCTAAACGGGTCCGTTCGCTAACGCGTGTTGAATATAATACATGTTTAATAACGATCGATAAATCGTTAATATTGTTTGAATTATTATCATACTATTATTATACATTTGATCGCTTAAAGATTTGTTCATTTTAATTTATTTGAAATTCGTTTCTTCGTAGTAAATTATGAAAACTTTGTTTTTTTTTTTCCCCCGTTTCAATATAGAACTATACGTAATCGCAGATAACTACATTAACGTACTCGACGTTACGAGATATCACCAAATTGTAAAATCGTACACGTTTATCCGCGCACGAATAACTCGTAGGCAGATCAAAACTTTACTTTTTTCGTTAAACTTCTCGTTTTTGATTTAATAAAAAAACCGATACGTAACAGTACGAATTTATATTTTGTTTAGCGTCTAATAGATCAAAAAAATAACCATCAATCTATCATCGCCCCAGTGTTCAAGCAAAATCTAAAAAAGAACTTTGCTAAAAACCATAATACGTCGCGTAAAAACGTCTCGCGTCTAAATATTTATAAAAAAAAAAAAAACTGCAGCAGAGGACGTCTAGTACATAACATTAGCATACAATATCATAATATTGTTTCTGTTCGATCATAAGCTTAAGTAGCCGGATAAGTGCGTTAATGTTACGAATTCAGTGCGTGAAAAAAAAAGACTGCGTATAAAATATAAATTAAAACTGTTACGGTCTGTACAAATACGATATTCACAAAATGAGTGTAATGGAATATATACAGACACAAAGTATTCATACAAGCATTATAATTACTATACCAAAGACCAGCGTATAATTATAGTAATATAATTATTGTATATATAAATCAATTGGTTACAAAAAAAAAAAAACATCCTCGATTCAATATTTATTTTTTTTTTTTTTCCCCCATAACCGACTTTGCAGAGCGGCATCGATTTGTTTTCGGCTTTTTAATCTAACAAAAAGCATTAATCGTACGCGTAACGTTATCATACGTACCGGGGCATTAAAAACCATATGGTCGTCATATTTTACGATAACATGAGATGTAGGTTGTAATCGATATGTATTGACCGGGGTATAATAAAACGATATCGTATAAAAAATATAATCCGTGTAGTATTTAGAGTTAGACCAGAAGCGGTCGAAACGTATAAACGCTTCTAGATAAAACGTCGGAGCGTCGAGTGTAAAAGACGCCAAATTCGTCGAGATATCATATACATTATTCGTCGAGTAAAATGATTGTTGAGAAATAAAAAAAAACACCGTCAGAAAAATATTAGGCGTAACACTCGTACGAAAAAAAAAAAGTACTAAGATACGCAGAGTGTATCTTTACAAAAACGAAACGATATTTTACGTAGATTTTTTTTCAAACATTTATTCGGACAGAATATCGTTTGAAGCCCGATTATAATGTCACTATTATGTTGTACTAAAGACTGTATGTATCCATACGATTTATAATACATGTATACATGGAGTAAAACGAACGAGATAGAATAACAAACAAATTTTTACACACATCCGAAACGCGTTTCCTACGCACGTTTTCACAACTGCACGCAGAATCGTTTCGATTCTATCGGGTGTGCATCAGAGTGCGTACGTATCGATGTGCAAGTCGCACACAAAATGTAGAAAAAGAAAAAATAATCGCAGACGGACTGCCTTTGTTTAAAATTATAATGATTAATTTTACACAACATGTGGGTTAATTGTAAATGTACGTACGTGTACGTGGCAGTCGTCCGGACGAAAAGAAAAAGAATATTTTATTGGCGAGTTGATGAGTTTTCTGTGTGTACGCTATACGACTATATCTAGTCTGTAGATAAAAATAAGAACTACTTATTGATTCCGTGTTATGGATAACAGCAATTGCGTTGTGTTATCCTGCGAATATAAACGCAAATGATAACTTTTTTTTCGCAAATTTTCTTCTCCTTTTGAATGACGTGTGAAAATTTCGAGCAGTTTCCCGGAGCGTTTGAACGTGTTTCTTCCGTTCGTTATTTTCCATCCTGGACTGAAAACCGAAGAAAATGCGCAAAGACGTACCACGTCGTCGGTCCCCTCATCTCCGACGTTTTTTGCCGGATCATACGCAAAGATCGATAATTAGTTTTTTTGCAGGACGGTTCAAAAAAATTAGACTAACGCATAAAAATCTTTTTTTAAATAAACGTCGCATTTTTTATCCGTACCCTATACAGACAAATTCGTCTTAAATTATTATTGTTATCCTATCCGGACACTATTGTTTTCGTTGTTTCGGCTCAACGCTGTCCGCATGAATTTACAATAGGTTCAAATAACCGTAACAGACTCCATATGAACGCGATCGGTACCTATAATTTTTCGAGAAATCTTTAGTCAGGCTACAAAATCTTGTACGAAATACTTTTAAAAACTATACTCAAACATACAGAAATATAGTTGGGTCGACACACTTGAAGTCCTTGTTTTTTTTTTTCTCTCAACGAATGTTCGGGTAGAAGGAATGGTCAGATTTTTTAAGTCAGCAGTGACTCCGGTGGTACTTGGGTTGGTTTTTTTTTAAATGTCGCCTACTTTTCGAGTTATACACCCGGAAAGCCAAAAAAAAAAAATTCGGGAACTCCTGGAGAATTTCACGGCGAAAAGTTTGAAATTTTAAGATTGATTGTGACGAAGCTTTCCTTTTGCGGCACGAATGCTTTTCTGATACTTCGCTGCTAGAATTTTATTGAACTTCTCTTATTTTTCGAATAATAGGTACTCGAAAAAACGTATATACTTACGATAATTTACTGCGAAAATTCGACTTTTTCGAGTTCTCGTGTAGAAAGAGCGGTTTATTGTAGTATATATGTATACATAATACGAGAGACTGCGAAAATGGCTCGACAAATTTGAATATTTATGAAATATATATTTGCATATAATAGTGAAAAGCGTAGGTATAACAGCGTAGGCATGCCTAATTAGGTACTTATAATGAATATTTATGTTGGAAAAAAAAAAATAATTTTGTAATTTATAAGCGCAAAAATAAGCGCGTATACACGCGGGTAATAATTTTATAGAAGCGTCAAACGGATATTCGTTCGCGAGAAATCTATAATTATATTTGTATCGATCGAAAATTTCAAAAAAAAAAACGATTAATCATTTGTGCTCGCTCCACTCCACTCATAATACGCCGCGATCGCTCTAAATTTTCTCTAAAAGAATTTAAAAAAAAACCCACTTAAAATTTAGAATCTTTTAAATTGTACAGTAAATGTTAAAAAACATATATATATACGTATTGTATAGAGTATTT
The DNA here is from genome assembly GCA_017140985.1 of Hormaphis cornu. Taxonomy (NCBI): domain Eukaryota; kingdom Metazoa; phylum Arthropoda; class Insecta; order Hemiptera; family Hormaphididae; genus Hormaphis; species Hormaphis cornu. Next base: position 18,442,773 of record CM029361.1, read on the forward strand.
TAAACCGTATAATATATTGTACGTTCGTTCTGAACTGATCGATTCGCTAGTTTAAACTATCGCAACGTAATTACTATCAATTTTTTTTTGGGCTATATAAGAAAATGGAATTTTCGAAAAACTATGATCGTTATTGAACATCGTGGAGGCGCAAACTGCGATGGAAACAAATAACAGTTTATTTTTTCGCATCGCGTTTAATATAACAATCGGAAGTTAGACTCTTTTACAACGGACCGTTCGATTTTGGATAAAATCGACGGTATTATTAGGATTTTATTAGCACGGGTGCTACGACAAAACGAACGAATCGTTGGGTATTCTCAGCACTCGGCAAGTGTTTCGGGTGTTTTTCAAATTTATTGAGAAAAAAAAACGCCAATACCATTGTAATCGCGTACACCGTTGATACGTACGTTGAAATTGCCGCAGATCTAACGTGTCCCTTAAACCGCTATGACGATACAATCAAGATTCGAGTTCTCAACGTATACAGGCAAGTACAGACACGTTCTGCGTGCGATTTTAGTAAGATTCCGGAAAATTAATCGAAAGAGAAAAATGTAGCGATAAAAAGACGCCGCTCAACACTGTATTCTAAACGGACCGTCGTGCCATACATTCGTAGAAAATTCCGTTTCAAAACCAGCAGTAACACGTTCACACGTAGGTTTTCCACACGGTTAGTAGGTACATCAAACGAGTATGTTTTCCCATGTATAACACGTGTAAGGAACAATACATGTCCACTCGTCCGGATAATATTTACACCCGAAAGAGAAATTCGGCGGATCCGAGGAGACGTTAATCTACGTTATTTTTTGTGCGTCGTTGGAAACGCGCGGCCCGAAAAAGCCGATCGGGAAACACCCGCTCGCGTCCTATATAAAAAATACGGTTTTTCAAAAACGGTTTCGAAAGAATAAGAAAAAACGTCGGTGGTCTACGCACGAGCGGTTCAACGGCCGGAAAAATGCCGTTTTCTTAAAACTCTACTTTTAGATTTTATTCTACGGACGAAACGGCAGCGCTCGAATCGGGCGGGGAGGGAACTCTTCGAATTATTTTCTTCTCAACGAGTTTAACCGTTGTGTTTTTTAAGGGTCGTCCGTTTTTCCCGGTTCGAGCGCGGCTGCAGAAATGGCCAATACAATAAACTCACCGTCTTTGGCGGGCGACGGACACTGTTGCGCGTACGACCCGAGGTGATAGCCCGAGTACGAGTTCTGGTGCATGCCGGGGAACGGATATGCGGACATGGCGGACCTGGGGCTGCCGAAGCCGCCGCCGCCGCCGCCGCCGCCGCCGTCGTGGTGATGGGGCTGCTGAAGCGACGAAACGTTTCCGCCGCCGCCCAGGTGCTGCTGCGTGGGGCTGCCGTGGTGGTGCTGGTTGGCCGCGGCCGCGGCCGCCGCGGCAAAGTGCGGGTGCGCGTGCGGGTGGTACACGCCGCGCACGTTGTACGGGTTCTGCTGGAGCTCGATGAACGCGGACTTTGACGCCGGTATCGGCGTTATGCTGCCCACGCCGCCGCCGCCGCCGCCGCCGCCCGGTTCGGACGGCCCGTTCCCCGGTCCGAGAGTCGCGGCGTCCATCGCGTCACCGCCGGCCATCGAAGACGGCGTGCCCGTGGACCTCTGCTGCTGCTGCTGCTGCTGTTGCGCACCGCCGCCACCGCCGCCGCCGCCCCCTCCGAACGGGCTCCCGATCTCCCCGTAATTCAGCGTGATGGTTTTCGCGTACGGCCGCCCGGGGGAAGAAAAGATCGCGCGCGCGCGTTACGGCGGGTTGAAGATTACAACAAAAAACACCACCACCGAGGTGTAAAATCCGAAAAAAAACCGACGCGAAAACGACACGCGACCGACGACGCGACGACGAACACTACTGACGACGCTACGACGACGACTGCTGCTGCTGCGCGACTGCTGGACGACGCGGCGTGCCGGACGACCTCGGAATGACGCGCGGCCGGGAGATGTCGCGCCGGGGCCGCAACCAGTCGGACCGGTCCGGTCGCGGGGGGCGTAGACGGCCGCGCGCCGCGCTCCCGCCGGCGGCCGCCTCGTCCATTGGCGGACGGCCATCGACGCGCGACGGCGCGCGACCCGGCCCAGCGCCGCCGTCCCGCACGAGCGGCGGCGGCGGCCGCGGCGGGAATCGCTCCTTCGTGCGCGTGCGTGCGTGCGTCGGCCGCCGGTCGATTCTTTCGCGTGGAGCGAGCGCGCGCGCGCGCGGCCCAAAGGGAGACGGCCATGTTATTATTATTTTTTATTTATTTCGCGAGAAAACGCTCGCGCGGAATCGTTAATTCCGTGTGGTTAGAAAAGTGTTTTCGAAAATTCTCTACGGTGAACGACGTTTTGTGACGTTTTATCAAACCGGAAACAAAACACCGCTGGCCATAAAATTTTAACGCGATGAACGACGAAAAAATCGTCCAAAACGCGTTTCCCGTGCACGTATCGATTCCAGGCACCTCTTTCCCATTTGGCACTTTGGGCACGTGCCCAGGGCCCCGCGATCGATGGGGCCCCCTAGCTCCTGCCAGATCACCAACCGATAATCGATATTTATTACCGTTGCAACTAATTTGTTAACTTCACTCGATGATTTTATTGATGACCTCAGGGATAGATTTGATGGCTTCGAATCGTCCGCCAAAGAAAAAAATCCGGGATCTGACTACTAGGACCTATCTCAAAGAACGAGAGTTAGAAGTTCTAAAAATAACAATAATTTACAGTTAAATTGATCTAGACTTTTTCTTTTTTACCTGTTTTAATAAAATAGTGTTCTTACCAAGTCGTAGGGGCCCCATTATACCAGTGCCCAGGGCCTCAAAAAGGTTAAAGACGGCCCTGATCGATTCTGTCGGTGGCGTCGTACGAAATAAATAAAAATAATCGCAAACTTTCGTACGTGACTGATTTCGCGTTTGACGTCCGGGGAAGAATAGAACACTAAAATATTTTTAACAAAGTTTTCCGTGTACCCACACAATGATACGACGACGTCTTTACATACAGCCTGTGGATAAAAGTCGGACATCGATTTTGTGACTGGACAACAACAATTGTCGCGTTGTGTCATACGATATGTCGATAAGCACTTTCACGAACGCGAAAGATGCGCATTTTTTCTTTTCCTTTCGTGAGAAAATTTCCGAAAAGGTTTCCCGAAACGTGTTTTTTCTTCGTTTTTTCGGATCCACCCACTGAAAAAACCTGAGGAAAACGCGCTTCCGACGAAACGTACCACTGAACGTCGTCGATTCACTGACGTTTTTTGTGACGCAAAGATCGGTAACGATTGGATTTTTTTTGCCGGGTTCGAAAAAACTAGATGACCTAACTGCGATGCATGAAAATCTTGCATATTTCGTCCGCGCCCTATATTTATACAGGCAAATTCGTCTTGAATTATTACAATAATAAAAAAATGCAAGAGAGTGACCAACACCACCGAGACGAACGCTTTGGCTTAATTATTCGGACCGACCCGCGTTTATTTGTAATGATAAAAACGCCGTCCTTGGTCCTTAGTTATATTCAAAGGATAAAACAAATCGGTCGAAACAAATAAATCGATCGCTACGATCGAAAACTATTCGAAACTGCACACAGTTCGGTGATGGTCGAATACGGAGATGGGTTTTAAGAATAATGATACTTTTCCAACTCGTGTTCAAACTTTTGATCTTCAGTTTTTTAACAAACAGTGATCGGTGCGGTTTCGGGTTACTACTATTGACGAAAATCCGCATTACACAGGTCATCTCAACGCGATAAAAACGTTGTAAAAAACATTAATCAAAAGAGTGTAAAAATACGTACAAATTTTTGTTTTATATTGTATTACTAACAGACGATACTACACACGATACAAGACCGCGGTATGTATAAAATTAAAACCCTAGACAACATTTTTTTTTTGGTCGTAGAACACACGGTTGTTTTGACGACGTCCATAATATAGAATACGGGCTCGTATTATGGTCAACAACAATTTTCAGTGCGAATATAAAATGCAAACTATATACGGTAATTGTTCGGCGGAAACAAATTGATTTCCTCTCCGCTCGGAGAACTGATATCGATTATACAATCGCTTCGGGTCGTGTATACATGGCAGATAGGTACGTTAATAGGCAGCTTTCGTATAATACATGTACGTTACGACGTGCGTATCATTATAAAAACAATAATTATGTAATGAAAAAAAAAAATAAATTTAAATAATGCGACGAGTATTGATGCACGTACGAGAAATGCATCGACCGAAATAAGTAGGTAGGTACTCGCGTGCAGTTTTGTACGTATTAATATTATTAATATGGAGAACACGAGAGCCCGGAGCGGTGTTTGCGACCGATTTCTGTACGCTTATAATATGTATTAATAAAATGTAAAATGACGTTTAATTAAAATATGCTAAACAGAATTACCTGTGGTGTGTAGTATTATAGGTACCACGTATATTAGTAGATAATATTGAGTGATATTATTATTGTAGTCACCGTTATTGACGTGTGCGTGTTTTCGGAATATTCAATCACGGCGGCGGAGAAACCGCGCGTTCCAGCTGCAGATTTGTCCGTATTTTAAGCTAGTATTACCCGCGTTGTTTTCAGTAATTTTCATCGCACGAGAGTAGTGCGTCGTTATTTTTGCAAATAGAACACGAAAAATGCCTATTGAATACGCGTTTGATTTCAAAAATACCTTATATGTTCTCGATGAAAAAAAAATGTGATCTAGATTTTTTACAATGTATAAACAATCAATTTTTTTGTTATATTGATAAGATCGCTGTTATCACGAAATATAAGGCTTCTTTTTCAGCCAGTCGGCACCACAGTGCTGCCACGATTTCAAGTTCAAAATATCTCTATTGTAACCACACTTGCCCCTGTCACAACTACCTTCGGATAAAATCGATACGAAATACTCGACTCGGCAACGGCATTAAATAAATCCACTGAAATGGCCGCCAGTCAAGCGATCGTTATATTCTCTCGCCGAAATCCCTACAAATTGTTCGCGAACGGACCCCAAACAATTCGCCGACATGCCTAAAGATGACCATTAGGTCGTTGTTTAATGACAGTCCCTGGTCGAGGGAGCCAGAGAATTTTTTCATTTAAACGAGAAAACTTTTGTCCGAACATCAACCTTGTGTTATTGAACAACCGGGTTATGACTTAAATATGGGGAAAATGTGCGTGTGAATCGTCCACGGAAGGTGCAAATATCTACAAACGGTTTTTTGATCTCTTTTCCTAGTAAAAATAACGTGCGATACCCTAAAAGACTGATCCGGGACGGTGCTCCGGTGTGAAACGTTTGTTTTGATTATTTTCGAAGTTATGAGCTAAAAACGAAAACGTCCGAACACTCGTAATTTATAAGTGTCATCGGGAAGGGTTTGACGAGTTTACTGCTGAAGTTTCAATTTTTTTTCTTATTATTTTTTTTAAGGGACATTTGAAACTTTTGTACTCGTCGTCTTTGACTAGACGACTGCAGAGCTCGCTCAGAACCGTATTTTCGAATGATTTATCGTCGCTAGACTGAGCGAATTATCGTTCATAATATAACCGACAGCTGTGTATTCATTTCGATGAAATTTTTATTATTATTTATTTATCGACTCTCACAAGGTCACGGCGTTTAGGTCCAACAATCGTTACACGAGGATTTCTAACATCTGTTGCGGGTTGTTCTGTGCGAACAGCGGCTACATAATATTAACGTGATATTATTTATATTCTGCTAATTTCCGGCGATTTTCTCGCAACGAAAACAACGTCAACCGTATTGCGAAAAACACCCGGACTTTCTGCACAACACGTACATGCCGCTGTGGCACAAACAGATAGGTTACTTAGAACGTGGAGACATTTTGACTTTTTTCGTCTCGTTAATTTGTCGAAAAAACAAAACGGTTGTTTCGTTTGTCGATCGAAACATAAAGGCGATACGTAATACATATTTCTCCGTACTCAGAATCGCGCACGACACATTTTCTGTCCTGTAAAATGTTTCGTATCTGATCATCGTTGTTGTTGTGTTGCCGATTCCGGCATCCGCACCGGCATGCGATGGCGCGCAAATACCCACCTCCCGTAGAATTATTTTCATCGCGTTGTACCGACTTGTGACATTTTTCACACTGATCACTACACACGTATTCACGTGTGTTTAGAGTATTTGTAAGCATTTTTTTTTTTTCCGTTGTAAAAATCTTTTTGGGGTGTGAACACGCAGGCAATCGCGCCGTTGGTCCCATAATTTTTTCGCGTAATTACACCTCACAATGACACACACACACCCGTGATAAAAAAGAAACGTCGCAGGTACTCGGATTCGCCGTGTTCTCCGGGTGTCGTCGCTCTACTGCGTAGAAAATAATTTTTTGTAACGGTTCGATGTACCGTTGTTGTTGTTGTTGTTGTTGTTACAAGCGGTCTCCTGCCAATTGTCGTCGCGGTGGTGGTGTACGGGCGCGGTCCG
>CM029361.1:18461724-18498298 GCA_017140985.1 Hormaphis cornu
CCGCCGGAATACATCCGCCCGATACACAGAGGGATCTCTTTTTTTTTCCGCGGTTCCCCCCTCGGAACCCCCCCAAGGAACCCTCCCTCGACACCGCGGTCACGCCCAGAGCTCTCGGAGAAATCATAATAAAACAATAATTATCACACACACACGATATTATCATCCGGGCTATCGGTCAGGTTTGTGGGCGCGTACCTCTTGTAACGCTCGGGGGCGGGCTTAATCCAACAATAATTAACGCGATACAATAACGGGTGGCGTAATAACGTGTTAATTGAAATGTATTTCGTATAAAAAAAAAAAACAATTTATTTAGTTTTAACAGTATCGTATCGTAACGTCCGCGATACGTACAACACATCGAGTGGTCGTAGTGTGCGCATAACCGACCGAACGGTGTAGCAGGTACCGACCCCGACGGTTTCGACGATGAATGAAAAAAGCCTTCGCGCGTGGTGGACCCGCCGCCGTTCGACGAGCGCTAGAAACCGTTGTGTGTGTGTACCAATTGGACATTATTACGCGCGGAATCCACACACGATTCGCGAGAAGAACGACCTAAAACCTAGGTGATGTTAGTCGTGTTATACAAACGATACTTTTGAAATCGTACATAGTTTTTCATCAGCGTACAACGTCGATTATTTTATGGATAAATTTGCGGTAAAGATGTCGGCAATGTGCTGCATCAGAAAAGATGGTACATAATACGACTACTGTGACGCAAAAAAACCGAGTTTGTGTGTTACGTTTCGAAACATTTCAATAAATTGTATTTTTCGGTCGGTAAAAATCGACGATTTTCGTAATAACCGTATGTTTTTCATGCAATTGCGTTCGTCTAAAAAAAAAAAAATCTGCGAAAATAACTAGAGAGAGACGCCAATTACCGTTGTGAGAAAAAAATTCATCGACGCTAACGATTGGCGTGAAAGCCTAAAGTTGAAAAACACGGTCAATATCGTACGCGATTATAAAAACTTTTATCGTAATACCAAAATTGACGAAAAAATTAACGCGACACAACGTCTTTCGAAAGTATACGAGCGATATTAACAATAAATAATACGTGGTCCACAAGAATCCAAGTGAAGATTGAAAAATCTTTTTGAACCACACTACGTAAAACTGCGTACTGTTTAAGACGTAAAAACTAGAGGTCTTATTGGAAAACCGCAGTAAAATAACGAATTGTTTCAAAGTTCCACAACTCCCTTAAAAACGATCGAAATCCATTCAGACGGACCCTTCTCGACGATACCTACGTACATCGATTTCGAAAGTTTAACCGTTTCGAACAAACCACGCCGTCCCGGACGAACTATCCGCATCTTTTATCGTACGTCGTTAAAATCGGAGCGTCCCGATTGCGGCTGTAGAGAGAGAGTGATCACAGAACTGAAAAAAATCGAAACGTTCCTTGCTCGGAATCTAAAAAAAAAAAGTAATAATAATAACCTTACCGCAATCGTGTGGGTATAATAATAATAATTGTTTATTCTCTACACTCTCCGGTAAGGCACGTGTTTCAGCGATGGCGCGCACGTTCATAATAAATAAATAATAATAATATTATACGAGAAATATATTATTTTACACAGAGGACGTCGTCGGACGGACGTGCGGTAACAAGTTGTCGAAAACGGTCCGGTACATATTATAATTGGTTTATACCACGGTACCAAGTGTGTACAATATCGTGTCGACGGCGCGTGTTTGCCAGATTTTTTACTCATTTTCGGGGAACAAAAAGTCTTAAAATCTTTATTTACGACAGAACGCGTTCTCGTTAGGTTAGAAATCTTAATATTTCTCGTATAGTTAACTATTATGACTCGTATTTGGATCGCGTGTTGCGCCAACCTATTATTCCGTTTCATCGGTAATGATACTACTGATTTTTCTGAATTTTTCGATACCAAAAACGTATATTATACCGATTCTTAGCGGTACGCCCTTTTAACGAAACACCGTATAGACTAAAATGCGGCTTCCATATGAAAAAATCAGACGAAATCTGATGAGTAGAAAATTGGGTACATGGATGAAAAAATGTCAAACTCCCTCCCCTTATCCGTCCGTGCGGAAATTCTTCCGCAGATTGTGGGCAATTCTAATGCAAGTTAATGAGCCCAAGACGATTCAAACGCATTAAAAAAAAAAATTAAAACTATACGGTCTAATCGAATTTGGTTGTTAAAACTTTCGGAAAAAAATGTTCGCACAAAATTAACAGTGCAATAGCTGCTGCTGTCGGTCCAGTTATGCAAATAATGAAAGTCGTGGAAAATTTTACAGTTTTTTTTCTTCCACAATCCCATTTTTCGCTCATCAGCTGATGGTGTCTTACGATCCGCAGTCCATTCGGTTTATGCTGCACAGCCGCGACTTGTACACGATGTACCCGCGCAGGGTTATCGCGACCGATTTCAAATGCTCGATAAATTATTTTTTAGGAACGTTAAATCAAAGAAAAAGAATCAGTATGTCGAGTTTGTACAATTGTGCGTTCTACGTGCGAGCTCCTTTGGTCACACGGATAACACGGTACACGTCTCCAGTAGTGACTGGATCGAGGTTTCCGCCGTCAATATCTTCTGCGAAGAGCAGTTGCCGTTCGGAAGAAAGAACGGTTTCCAGTAGCGCGTAAGTTACCCGTAATGAAGCGATCGATAGTGATGAAGTCAAATCTGCAGGAAAACAAAATTTTTGTAGCCACGCGTATTATCGACATATTTTACGGGATGTAAAGAGGTTGCCGACCCCTCTGATCCGGTCGTCGGTACCAAGCCGAATTCGTTCCACAGCTGTTCCAGCAGCGCATCTATTGTAATTCGCTCCACCTAAATGGCTCTCGCCATTCCATTCAATTTCAATTCATCCAGGGTCGACGCAGTACCACCTACCCGTATCTATCTGACCATTAGTTACAAAAAAAAAAAAACTGTATAATAGTATATTAAACAGTTATTGTACAGTATTCAACGATCCAACACCAAAGGAAACGTTCACACGGCGTGAGATCCGGTGATCCCTGTACCGTGCCCGTGTGCTCTCTCGGCAGCGAGAACCGAAACCGTGGAAAAAAAACAAAAAAATTAGTGAAAAATAAATGGAAAAAAAAAATTAAATCAATTCGTATCGTGAGAGAATTTATACGTCTTCTAATAATTCGTTCAAACCATAAGCGCGTACGGTATAACACAATGTATGCGTTAATAACGGACGCTTTGAGCACGAGCTGCAGGTATACCGCGGGTTCGGATCGACCGACGGTTTCGGTAGTTCCGTGGCCAGAACAGTTTTGAAAGGGCGAGAATATCCGTCCCGTCGTTAGATTTTTTTGTTGTTTTATGCTGTTCGACCATCGCAGTACACCCACATACGCAGTTATTAACTCGGCTATTAACATACTAGACCGAGAAAAATATTAGCCGGGATGAAAAATGCCCAAGCGACGAATCATCAAAATACGATTTCGAGCGAACTCGGCTGTCTAGTCGCGGAGGTACATCTACGTACACGTCGTGGTGAATTTTTCGATAACTTCAAAGTTCCGTAGGTACTCAACACATTCCGCAATCACCCGAAGCTTTCATCAATCTTGTGGGTATATCTTATACCAGTTTTAATATCATGTAAAAGTTTCAGCTCGTTCCCATCATCGTTTTACGGCCGAAAAAAAAAATCGATAAAAGATCGCGAATCGCTATTATACGTAGAAAAAAGTTTTACGTTTTAAACTTATGTAGTACGTATAGAATAGTAGTTTGAAAACGACGTGGAATAATTTTTTACAACGATAGCAAAAACGGCCGTTCCGACGCCGATTTCGCCGTTTATGGCACACTCAGAAAATAATCAAAATATCAACAAAAAAAATGCTTAAAATAAAACAAGATTTACAACCGAAATCCCAATTTCGATGGCGTGCGGTATTCAACGCGACGATCGGAGCAATTCTTCTGCCACGAAAACGCCGTACGGTTCTAGAATATTTTTTCGGTTTTCGCGGTACAACCGAAAGAGTGGGCAAAATTTCCAAAAAAAAATCTTCAACGAAAATACCACCAAAGTCCTGTTAGAAAAGCCGTTGAGCGTTCCTTCCGTACGAAAAGTCGTTTACGGAAAAGAGAAAATCAACACGTTCCAAGGCTCAGAATCTAAAAAAAAAAACGAAAGCAAAAAATACAAATTGAAAACGCGATATAAAATATATTTTTATCGTGCAATGTACATAAATCACTCGAGCAATTATACGCGTTACGATCATTACAGTTAAATGTTGTAATTCGTCATAAAATTTATCGGCATTCTATAATGTATGTTATGCAATAAAAAATTATTGTCCACACGTCTATTATCCATACTCCACGCGTACTAGAATTATTATCGTTACGATACGTTAATAATTATTTCTGTAATAATTGTTATGTCTTCTTTGACACACGACACTGAAGTTGCTGTGCTGTCAACAGAACAGAATCAACAATTTCATCTGCGCCGATTAAAATATAACGGTTTGAAAAAGCGGTAATATGAAATATGAAATAGCGGTAATCGTTCGTTTTTGTTTTGTTCTAAGCCGACGGATTTAACGTTATAATAACGTATTGTACAGTTTATAGCCGCAATTTGGGCGATATTATAATATTTTACGGTCGTTTAAGTGCTATGAGATTAGAACCAGTCTTGACTTTTGACGTCTTTTATTATAGAATTTATCGTTCTTCCTCTTCTTCAATCGAGACTTAAAATTAATTTCAATCGATTGAGTTAGTTTGGATTTCACTACACAACCGTGTACAAATATAATATCAATGTTTCACTGTCAACGTTGTCGAACGAGGTTGAGGTGACCTTTTTGGCGATTTTTCCACGCATTATTACTGTGGACGTAAATACCGACGTTTTACCGGGAAACAAGTTGTGAATTCTAAAACGATCAAAAAATGAATTCGAATAAAATAAAAACACTTCATAAAGTATATCCCATTTATAACTCGATTCGTTTTCGTTCTTGTGCCGAAATTCAATATTTAAATGACCTTATATGCACATCGTATAAGAGCTTAGATAATTATAAACACCTACTATTTCCAACGAACAGTTATTACGTTTTGGTGCGATTAATACGGTATATATTATTAGTAGCTGTGTGACCCAAAACGCGTTTCAGTGTATAGGTACTGAAATGATTAATTCGAAATTTTATTTACGTACCTATATGATTGTGCGCCTTTTTAATAGTTATTATTTTTGTCTACGCAAAATCGCACGCGAAATTCCCTTAAAACCAAACTCGCTTTTAACGGCCAGTTGCAGATTACATCGATTTTATCCGTTTAATTTCATTGTTTAAATCCGGGACATTATTAGACGCATAATTAATTATTACATGCATGATACTCCGCGTTTTCACAGACCGTGACTCAAATTAATTATTACCGTCGTCAATATTTTATTACTTTTAATGACGATGTAGGTACAGTTGAAAAAGTTGGTTAACCAAAGTAAAAATATTTTTAAAAAAAAACACCCATTCATCGCGTTAATGTATCGTTAAAACGTTTGTTTTTTAGTAATTTAATCGTTTTCGTCAAGTTCGTTGACCAATAAGATATCGCTTTGTACGTAGATACCTATTCTACAATAATGTAGCCTCGTGAAGACGTTATGATACCTATGTATCGTCACCGCATAAACAGAATTATAAAAATCAATAATATAATTTGGAGAATATTCTTAATGATGGATATTATTCGGTAATTTTCTTTTGTTTGAACCGATTTTTTAGGTATATTCGACATAGTATGCAGGTTATTTTCCCTTGTTAACGTGGCAGCGAAACATTGACGAAAAACGTGACGAATAATTTGTGGGACGGTTTTTAGAATAACTCGCAGACGTTAGATTTGCCGCCTTTCAATTTTTAACTTTCGCACCGTCAATTCACCCCAGTAACGAAGTTTGTCGGAACTATTTTTATTGGTTCCATATTATACAGTTTTCGAGTTTTTTTCTATTTTTTTTTTTTTTTTATTCAACAAAATACTTAATGGTATGTCGTCTGCTTCTTTTGAGCTGCAAGCTATTGAGTCGGAAGCATATTTCAATTTTGTACATATTATACACAGTGGTTTCTCTTACGAAAAAGAAAATCGTTAACAAAGTTTAGTAATTAAATACAGAAGTGAAATGTGTTAAAAATTTCTGAGTAGAAATATACCAAAAATGTATATATAGATATATATTTATATAGAGAGAAAAGCATGGACAAAACGAAAAACAAAATACAACGAATACGAGTTCATAAAAATGCAGAGAAATTATTTCTCTAAAACTGAAATTCGTACAGATTCGACGATTTCTTTTTGTCATTTCGTTACTTCTTATTTTTTTCACTAACACCGTATGGCATTGAGTTGAAAATAGTGGGACATGAATATTTAATGAATTTCGGCCCAATATTTGTATTTGTACGTTTTACTAAAACATCATACGTTTAGGATAAATATCACAATTCGTTGATAGTGTTTTTAAAGCACATTTTTTTATAAAGTATGTGATACTGAAAAGGAAGTACACCGATTTTTTTTTTATAACTTATGGCTATTTTTTGATCGTTTTAAGTTTTTTTTTTCCTTCAGCCTAAACTCGTACGAGTTATATGCAAATTTTGCTGGCTTTGGTTTACGCGTAGAAAGGGCCACGTGTAATTGCGTATATTGTTTGCGTTTAAAAAAACACGATGAATAAATAAAAACACAAAAAATATAGAGTAAGTAATCGTCGATTTGTATGTAAATTATAATTTAAACGTCACAACAATAATTACCGCTGTCGTTCGTAATGTGTGCTCACGTCGTTATAAATAATATGTAAAATGCCGCGTTTACGTCGACCGAAATAATATTTTATAAGTTATTGGTGCAATAAACGAAAAAAAATAAAGAAAAAAACGGAAGCGTTCAACGTACGACAATTATTACGACGAAAATCGTTTGTTTTAAATATTTAAAAAAAAAACAGTTAATATAAATTACAAACAAATAATGAACGTTCGGATAGTATCTAGAAAAAGTAAAAACACATATGCGTTTACCGTTTTAAAATAAGCCTTTTAATATATAGTAACTACCCGTACCCAATTCAATTGACTTTGGATTCATTTCGAAACGTTCTAAAAATAATATGATATTATAATTATTGTTAGTAAATTATCTTCAAGCGCTGTTTTTTCAATTTTGTACAAAAAACCGAGTTGTTTGTATTATTTCGTTGACTTTAAACTCTCGGAGAAAAACATTTGTAAACTTGATTTTAAATAGTAATCATCAACAGGCTGGTCCAGCCTCGGGGAAATTCATCCAAATATCTGGAATTCATCAAAACGTTTCGAAAATAAAATACGTTGATTTGAGAAAAAACTGCCCACCCGAGAATAGAAAGGTTCTGTGTGTAGAAATTTCATTTTACGCGAAACGAATAATAGCCGAAACGTTTTGTTGGCCAAAACGATGTTTTTAAAAAATTATCCGTCCAACGAGATCTTCAGTTTTAAAACGTTCTAAGACGAGAAAACATAAACAACTTATCAATTGAGTCGTCGAGATACAATATTTTCACAGTAGAGATATTATTTTCAAAATACGAAATTCCAACAAAAACTATTCGCGGTGACCACAAAAACTAAATGTTTACCTTGAAAAATTGTGTAGACAAATGGAACCGTGTACTTTGGAGAGATTTTGGGCCACGGGACCTGCTCAAAGTGAACAATGTTTTACGTAAATTATTTAATTAGATTTGTTACTGCAAATAAATAGTAAGTAAGTCGAACGACTGAATTGTGCAAATTGAAAAGCGAAAATCCGAAACGTCGTATTGCCTGAAAAAACCAAAATGTTCACATTATTAAAGAGAAAAACAGCTGTACCACGTCAACTGACGTATGCAAATCCCGTAAATGTGGGTTTTTATACGCGAAAAATAGAATGAAGATGTTTCGCAGAGTCTAAATAAATCTATTTTGAGTTTCGAACACTGTTTTAATACTTTAATAATATTGTTACGTGTCAAATCGTCGTATTGCCGGCGTTAAAACCGTAACGAATCGGACACATCCAGGACCTAGCTAATTCGTTTTGACCGGAAACGTTCAGTTTTTGAACAAAACTCATGATTGCCGACGATAACGCGTTTTCAATATTAGACACAGACATCATTGAATACTATTTTTTATTGTTTTTTTTTTTTTTGAGATTTTTCTTTGTATAGATTATGTTCTGATTCATAAAATTGGAAAATAAAACTGACTAATAATAATTATTTTTTGGTCGTCATACGTTATGCAAGTATTACACATCAAGTGGTAACGTAGTTATGATACGTTATGATACGTAGTTTTGCGCTAAACATTCGGCAACTTTTGATTTGACACCAAAAGAGCCAGCGTATGACGTTTTGAATAAACGTCGATTTTCAAATAGATTTTACTCATAGAAATCGTAATCAGTTTAGACCATATTTGAAGCCAGATTTCAATTCCGCGCCTTTTTTTCACCATAAGATGCTATGACGCATAACACGATATTGACGATCGTTGCCTTCGCAAAAACGAGTCTGAGCGAGCTCAGTTGTCTATAGTATACGTTCTGGTGAATTTTTCGAAAATTTCAAAGTTCTATACTTAGCTCAAACGTTTTTGCGAAATCACTTGATAACTTTATCAAGCCTGTATCATACCTATTTGAGTTCTATGTAAAGGTTTTAGTTTGTTCCGATCGTTATTCTGAATGTAAAACGATGAAAAAACTGAATCGATATGTCTGATGCGACGATCTTTGGAGATTTCGTCGTCATCGTCATTTCGGCACATTAAAACAACCAACCAATATTATCAGAAAACGCTTCGGATATAATAAAGCCGAAATCTCAACTTTTATGCGGTAATCAACGTAACGACTCCTTTTGCCCGAAAACGTCATTAAAAACGTGATGGTTTCAAATTTTTCTCCATAAAATTCTCGATTTTTTTTTTTTTGAATTTTTGGGGTTCATCGACCTTTCTTTAGACGTACTGACTTCGGAGCATTCGTTTCATAGGAAAAGTTGAAAAACAAAACTGTAAAAACAAATACAATGCCTCGCACCGCGCTCAGAATCTATCACAATTATTATTGCTGTTCATATTTTCACTCGCGTTTGTGTTTCTACAAACGTTTGACCGCGTAATATAATACACATCATCGTATCGTATTAATTTTTATTTTAAATTCGATACGACGAAATCCGCGATAATCGTCAGAACGTCGTGAAAAACTTGGTGTGCCGCTCGCGCGTAACAATAACACGGTCGTACGTAAAACATTGATTATTTTTAATGACGTTTTTCATGAGTGAAATTGTCACCGAATCTATAGTACAAATATTGGACGACCGTTTAAACGCGTTCGATTATTTATAATTGCGACGGTACACAATCGTTAGTTTAATTGCAGTGCGATACGAAAAATTTTGTTTTCCATCATCGTGTGACGTGGTAATGCCGTATGCGTCACGGTTCTGCCGATCGTCGAAACTACGCGTACGGAAAATTTGATGGTTTCGACGTTTTCGCTTAAAAAAAAAAAACGCTCTGTAAACTCTACAAAAACGAAGCAGTCTGAAACACGAGTTTAGAAAAAAATTGTGAAAAAAGCCGGGATCAGTACAAGTCGCGGGGGTAGTTTGACGGAGTAGCGACTGCCCTATGGACGGGTATCGCTGGTTCCGGAGTCGTGGTTCAAACGTGTTGTGTCTTTAATATCCGAAAACGACGATAAATCATCGGGAAAACGATTCTGAGCGAGCTCAGTTGTCTCCAGTGTACGACCTAGTGTAAAAAACCAAATTCAACAACAAAAACGATCCAAAAAACGTATCCACGTATAAAGAATTTTTGTGATTTCCATCCATTCGGCCGGTTATTTGTGGAGTTTAACCCTTTTTTTGTACGCGTTCGGAACCTACTTATTGGGCAGATTCTTTTTGAAGTTCGTTTTATTAGACAACCAAATTTTATTTCACACATTAAGCAACATAATCTCAATTGTTAAATATCAAATTTGTGTGAGAAACGATTTTTTTTTATAAAATTTTCGACAACTTTCAACTTTAAACGACTAAAACAAAAAAAAAAAAAAATCGTGACTACGGTTTTTTAAAATTTCTTATTTTAATTTCTTATATTTTCTTATTATATTTCTTTGTTTTTGGTTTTAACTTGGCTCGGTTAAAAAAAAAAAGTTATTTTTATGTTTCTTTAAAATAAAAAAAACAAAAAACACGACAAAACAAAAACGTGATCCTTGCCAAGTGCGGCGTTGATTCGATGGCATGTGCATTTTGACTTCCCGTAAGCTCCTAATGTATTACAGCACACAATCCGCTCACGGGAATTAATATTTTTATTTCAACAGATCATTTTTCAAAACGAACGACAAGTTCATTATTGGAATCGTACCTACAAATGTTCGACTGTTAAATGTTGATATTGTACAAAGAAGATTTAAACTTTGTATAGTTAAATTGATGAGTTTTTAAACTTGAAAAATTTGAATAGACGTATACAAAAAGTTATTACATTTATCTTAAAGACACTATCCTACTTTTCAGTTATCGCTTGAAATGTGCCCTCAGCTGCTGCTTTTAATAAAATTCCGTCAATTATATTTGCGCGGTATCTTAATGATTTTCACATTATGAATTAGTCGATTCGAGACGACTCGGCTAAAACTCAGAACAGTCGCAAAACCGTATTTGTCCGCAGCACGTTGATTTAAACGAAACGACAAATCGATTACACATTTCCACATCAATATCGAGTCCGAAGGAATAGAAAAATAAATAAAAAGTTTTTTCTATATATTTACGTCGCGTTAATTACATTTAATTGTATTGTTTCTGTTTCGTAAAATGTTTATAACGCAAATATTAGACTATCGAATTGATTACCATTGTATTATCGCTGTTTCATTCATGTCCAATCATATTAAACGATTATAACGTAAAAATATGTTCCGTGCACAAACACAGTTTAAATTGTTAAATCCATGTTTAATATCAATCGTTTTTTTAACGTGTTAGTATATTATATTATTCAAGATGATTATAAAAACCGTGTCGATACTGATTGATCTTTTCACCAATACATCTATCGTACCCGCGATTCTGTACACTTATTATACGATTCTGTTTTTTGGTCATCGATCGTGTGTTTTAAGTTTTTGATTTTGATTTTTCAGTCATAAACCTATATTAGTAACTTGATTTTGTCTTTACCGATTCAAACGAAATACGTTTGTGTTTGCAATTCGTTTTTTTTTAAAAGAATTGAGGTATTTTCGTGTGTGTGCGTGTCAAAGAATTTCAGCGGCGTCTTAAACGTACTCTATTTATAGATTACTTGAGTTTCGATTGACTTTGCTGTTTAAAATAAAACAAAACTTTTTTTTTTTTTTTTTAAATAACCACTCGACTAGAAATTCTTCCATATTATACTAACGGCTGGTACGATGGTGAAACAAATATCACTCTACATAACCGCAGTGTCGGTTTAAATAAAAAGTTCGATCACATTTACTTGGCGGATTCGACGTAAGATCGGACTGTTCTTTTGAAAATATTTAAAATATTATTTTCGATTCGTACGATGAGACGAAACTATAAAGTCGCGTCCGAACATAACGTTGATAAGCCCGAGGCTGGGCCTTAACGATGTTAATAATATAATATAACGATGTGATATCATAAAAATTACGTTTATTTTGCCATTTTCAACATAACGATAACTACATATTATGTTATAGTTATTAGTATGTTTATTGACCTGTATATATAACTTGACTTGTTCAATCTTTATGGTTTCAAATGCATACGTAACGGAATACGTGCATGTGTGGTTTACGTTTGACGAAAATTTGAATTATTTTTGTGTGTGTGAAGGTATTTAAAAAAAATCTTGAAGCTTCTTACACAGTACAGAGAGTTATATAGTTGTAATTTTTGACGAATCGAGTCTAGGCTAGGTTAACCGCATTTGAAAGAAGCAGCTCGACAAGAAAGTCTTCAAAAAGTGCTGAAAGAGAAAATATCAGTGTTGACTCTGTAAAACGATATCGTTATTCGTGCACCGTCATCGAGGACTCGACGAAACACAATTATTTTTGTGTAATATTTAGCTTGTTAATTACATTCGATTAATGTGTCTCGTTTTTTTCTTTTGTTATTATATTATTATGTAAACGTCAAATTACGTATTGTGTAAACTGATACATTATCTCATTTATGCAAACAATATAAAATGCTACTTTAATTAAAGTATCGTTCTTTCCGTAAATCGGTTTATTATCAGTTCTTAAACTGAACGGTAATGGTAAAAAACCGGCCACGTCAACATTTTCCATAACGTGCGATATTGGTGTCAAATTATTCGTATTGACACATTGTATCTTTTTAGCGGTCGAAACGAAAAACGGTTAAGTCGAGAGTTAAGACCTGCACCGGTAGTTTAGGCACACACAGATCCGGCCAAAATGAAACTAAAAGCACGTTTTTTCCGATTTTGAAAAAAGAGATTCGGCTGGTTTTTTCCCTGTACCCATCAATTATACGTTGTCTATTTACAATTACTTTTTAACGTACCTATATGAATATACAGGTACAGGCGAGACACAACCGTATCTAAACATATTGCGTTCAAACTAAACCATGCTGCGGGCATATGCGACGGCTTAAAAAAAACTTAACTATACAAGTTAAACGCGATTACTTTAACCTCGGGCACCTTCTCTCACTGAACAGAGTATAGTAGTGGTTAGGTCGGTACCTAGGTATAACTATGTGTTGTGATTTCGGAAATTAACTATCTTAAAGTTTAGAACTATGTACCTATGTTTGGATAGACGATTTAGAATGGAAGACGTGGAGAGTGAAGGGACTGTTTGGTCTTAAATTGTGTAGCCCCGCAAGGAAGAAGCTGAAATTGCGCCTAAATGACACTATTTTACTTTTGACGAATTACATCGTTGTTTTACACGAGCTATACGAACATAGACAACGCAAGAGTTTCAGTTATTTCGGTCGTCTTTAAGCGAAAAACAAAAATTAATTACTCGACTAGATATGATTATATAGTCTATTCTGTACTACAGTGGCGGCCAGTACAATAATTGTCGTGCAACCCATATCGGTGTTGATCCAAAAAAAAATAAATACGATCGATCAATTATTATTTGCTCTGTAGTCATAGAATGCAGCGAAACGCCGATTTGTTTTTAGATTCTGTGTGCAGCGAAAAATTTATTGTTTTTACAGTGATTTTTTTTTTTCTTTAACTCTGATGATAATTTGAAAAAGTTACAGCAGTAAGACTAAGCAGAAACTAAAGAGAAACTATAATTAGAGGTCGAGTGAAAAATCGTTTTTGCGTAGCGATTACGCTTTGGAGCGGGTTATTTTATTGTTTTTAGCATCGAGAGCCTGCTAATTTACAAGTGTTCGAATTAGTTAAAATTTTTAACACAAATTAATAAAACCTTATTTTACGTTTGAAAGTGCACCTATTTGTTTCACAAATATATCTATGTTATTTTCGCGTAATAAATTTAAACCAAAAATAGTCGCATTTCAGGTAAAATAGCTGGTACTTAAATATTTTTTATTAAATTTGTTTTTTCCCCCCAGGACGCACGATAACCGCAGGATAACGGTGATCGCTCAGAATCGTTTTTTGAACGCGATAATTTATCATTGCTTTCAGACACCCAAAATATTTCTACCCAAAAAGTGATCCAATCCAAAGCATAATCTATTAAACTGACCTCAAATTTTCTCTCTTTCTTGATGTCCATCCTTAAACTTTTCTCCTTTTTTTTTTATAAAATCGTTACATAAAACCAAATCATACTGTGTCAATGTTGGTGTTTTATTTCGCAAACGTACTTCATAAAATAGTTCACTATCAATGTACCTTGTATAATATTGTATACTTTTTAATTTTTCACTCTGAAAAAGATCTGTAAATCTGAAATAAAAACGACAAAATTGTAATAAATCCGATGCGTCAAAAAAAAATAAAACACGATTATTTAAGTCAAGTCGACCATTGGTCGCGAAATTAATCTCATACCAGTGTTGTTGACTTAAACAAAACGATTATTATTATTATTTGCCCTCGGGATTCGACGAAATGCCGTTATCATTTTAAATATTAACTCTGTTGATCGCATTTGATCGTTGTTGTTTCTTCGTTCGTTCACGCATTATTATACCGACGGATAGCCGTTGGGTCGACTGATTTTTTTATTTGATTCAAAAGATGCCCGTATTTACCAATAAGTAGTGTATTAAAACCGCTGGTGCTTAACATCGTTCCGTCCGTGGAAATTGGTTCAATATCAGTTTTATTGAAATTTACGTTATTTCGATTTTCCAACGGAATCAAAAAGTGATTACGTAGAAGTTAACTCTGTACGTTACTGTCCGTCTTCGCGGTGGTGTCTTGGACGTTTCTCTTTTTAGAAACATCCCTGTACGGGAAAACCGCGCGTGTTCTATCGATGGTGTGAAATCGAAAAAAAAAAATACTACCCGGACGGTACAGATTTCTAAGATTTTACGCTTAGCTCAGCTCGAAATTTCACCTCGAAACTTCTACAAAACCAGCGTATTTATTCAAAACGCCATTTCAATGTTTCGACGAGAACGTTCTTGTATTCGCGTTTGAACCGACGACGAATCGGTGACCCGAAACCACGTCGCAGTCGACCACCTATATAGTGTGGCTTTTTTTTCCTACGTCGACGGGTATCGTAATAAAACGATGTCGCGCCATTCGTGGATAATCGTCACGTATTCGCAGTGAATGCACTTTTTCAATGCACTTTTATCGTGTTCAGAAAACGTATTTTGTGCATTTTATTCCGCGTATTTTGTGCAGAACGGATCACGCCGCGTTACTACTAATATACACACTCGGTGTCGATTCTACGTCAATCGATACGTCGCATTATTGCTCGTAATCACCGATATTACTGTACCGGTCGATGGCACACGTTTAAAAAACATTAACTATCGCGGTACCAATCATTGTTTCTTTATTTTAATCGTTTGTGACGACGACGCGTCCCTTCGGTATATACACTGTTGTGTAAAACGATATTTCAATAATCGTGCTCGACGAAACAAACGAAAACCGTTTAGATCGAAAAATTGCCAAAAAACCGCTAAAAACCGCATTTCGTCGATAACGCGTATTTTCTCCGTAATTACGGAAACGATCATCGATGAAATATTAGACGATAACGTACATTTTCGTACTATACGACATTAAAAAGTTTCATTTAATTTTAGGCCGTTTTTAGATTTTCGGATTTTTCGTTCGTAAACGATTAAATTTTGTTTTTTGAAATTCGAACGCGACATCAGTCACTCTAACTGTATACCAAACGTTTCGTGAAAATCGCACGATGTTTCGATCTGCCGATATTGGTTTTAAGATTGTTCATCCGTAATTTCGAAAACAATCGTTCTGTTGTGTTGACATTTTTAACGAAAACGTACACTTTTACCGTAGGACTACAATAAAATTGTCAAAAAGTTTCATTCGATTTTTATTGTGAAATTTGGGTTTCGACTCGATAACTGAGCTGGCTCATAATCGATCTGTCGTACTGCTTTCAGACACTATAAATTATGCGTTCGAACCACAATTTCCGAAACGCCCAAAGAGTAGTCGCTACTCCGTCAAACTACCCGCGTGACCTAGAGTGATCACTGATTTTTTCGAATTTGTTTTTACTAGAAAATAGAGTAATATTTTACACGAAACATATGTTGTTCGCGTTTTGCGCGCGTCATTGTAACAGGTAAACGTGTTTCTGGCAATTTATTTCGACGATTCGTTCGCACAGAACGAAATATCGTAACATAATTATTGTGCGGCTAACGTATCGTTTCGTATTAGACAAAGAAAATGGAAAAAAACAAAAACACAAAGTATGCGAGTAAAAAACTAAATCAAACGAGCGCGTTCGCACACAGAGAACGCGTAGATAACGAAGCGAAAAAAAAAAATCAGAAAAAAAAACAAAACGACTTTGTAACAATTACCCATTATCATCTTGTATGTGTGTATAACCTACTGCTCGGGCGAGAGTTTTTCAATTATGATGAGCGTTACAGTATAATGTTACTTCACTTTTTAATTCGTTTCGTTGTCGCGGAAAAACTAAAAAAAAACTGCCATCACTCACCGCGTCGAGCTTCTTATAACCTTACTTGTAATAACAAAAGAATAATTATCATTTTTGAGCTGACGGTATAATATACAACTTTAAAGTTTTCCAATTTCTCTTTGTGATTTTTGTTCGATAAAAAATTTAATTTTTAACAAAAACATTTTAAAATTCAACACACAAGGTTAACAACAACATGTGTACGATGCACAAAAGATACTAAAAGGTTTCGAACGTCCATTGTAACATTTTTTTTTAAGTCGTTTAATGCTGGAAAATGGTCGAAAATTGGTCATACTTTTGACTTATATTTAGCGAAAAATTCGTAAATCAACCAATTTTGTTATTTAAGAATTTAAATTAAAATATGTCATGTAAAACAAAATTTCCTAACAAAATTTGCCTTTTATACTCCGAACGCCTACAAAAAATGTATTTGAAAAACGGGGCGATTTAGTTATAACGATGAAATTACGCGCACTGTAATGCACTTGATACCAAAAACGTATTACCTCCTCAAAAAATGGTCCGAACGGTTGAAAATTTTCACACGTTATTTTAATAAATATTTTTTATTTATGGTTTTTTGTAATTTTTGGACTATTTTTATTGTTAAATTTGGTTTTCACCAGGACGCATACTTGACAACTGAGCTCGCTCAGAATCGTATTTTCGAAGGTAACGATTCATCATTGCTTTCAGATATTAAATAATGCGTTTGAACCAAAACATCTATATTATTTTTTAAATTTTTCTGCTTTTTTTAGATTTTAAAACGCCGATTAACGACGAGACATACACGCAATAATATATAAAAACCTGCACTCAATATAGTGTTAGTTTTGAAACGAAAAGAAAAATATATATATAAATCATTGCCTTAAAAAAAAAACGATTATGAGCCAGTTCAGTTATCTATTTATACGTCCTGGTAAAAACCATGCTTAACAAAAAATATACCTACTTGGAAAATTATTATAAAATTAAAAATTCCTGTCAAAAACTTTTTTCAATCTTTTATAACGTATTAAATTAATTAAGTTCATAAAAAACGTCATGAAATATATTTTTTTTAATGATAGTTTATAACAACAGCCGTTCTGACGCCGGAGTTGCCCATTTTCGTCGTTTTCGGCACAGAACTCAGAAAATAATCAAAATACCAAAAAATTCTTCAATTAAAACCAAATTGAAAGCCAAACTCCCAACTTTTACGTAGCGTTCAACGTCACGTTTGGGCAACTCCTTCTAACGTCATTACAATCCTAAAAATTTTAAAATTTTCGTCGTAAAATTCTCAAATTTGTTTTGGTTTTGGAGTAAAACTAAAAATTTATTAAAATTTAAAAAAAATGCTTTGATCGAAGTACAACCGGAGTCAATATACTCTCTATTAGGAGAGGTGCTGAATTTAAAATTCTGATCATTCCTTCTACCCGGAAAGTTGTCGACAGCAAAACATAACAATAAACAATACATTCCTCGCCAACGCTCAGAAACTAGAACGGTTAGTTTTGATTTTTTTTTTAAGCGCAAATTCTTCTTCCAGATCGATTCCGAATCGTTTTTTCATTATTGTAGCTGGTGACTTAAAAGTAATTCACTTTCCCATCGTTGCGATCAGTGGCGCACACACGGAATTTTTCTTTTTTTTTAGTGGAAATTGCAGGCAAAGAGCTGAAAATGCCAAACTTTTATCAGACAATTCATGGCAGCAATTAGAGGGGGCTGTAGGTGACTCGGCTCTATCGGTGATCAATCCATAGTTAATACGCATCAAAAAAGTATGTCAAATTCGCCTGTTAAAATATAAAATTATTTTTCATTATAAAACGTTTGCCACTTGTATAAACTCTCTCAAATGGTCGGTTTTGAAACGAAAAAAAAAAAAACAGTTTGTTTTGACTTTTTAACTCGCCAACGGAATTCTACGTTGTATAGATTAAAAAATATCGACTCATTTTTTACTCAACAATATTTAACGACCTACGCGTGATTCATTTCTGTATCGTTTCGATCGTATTTTTCTTTTCCGGTTCGGGCTAAGTATATAAGAAGACTCCTGACTATATACTATTATACATACGAATCGACCATATTTTATGGGCGTATTTATCGTTAGCGAGCGAACTCGGTAATCTAACGGCTCTCGAGGATAAGATCCAATTTACTAAAGAATTTTAACGTTTTCACATAATTACTGTACGGAACTTGTTTTCGACTCGAGCTTTGAGTGCGAAACCCACGAGAAACGCGCAAAAATATAGCAACGGTTTGAGTGGCGGCATAATTCGACGGAAAACGGTCAACATCTCGGCTATCGTTTGAAATATCGTTTAAAACTATAGTAATATTTACGAAGGAGTACGATTACAAACCGTAACTTTTGCAAACGGTCCACGTTTGATACAAACATCGAAAAATAGTCATTAGTCTGCAGAGAACCAGCCAAAGCCACTCCAAATCGCGAATAATCATCATATTGATCGACTCCAACTCCAATGTCGTCATTTTTTATTTCCTTTTTTTTACTATAGTATTGTTACGAGTTTCCTATTTTCTCTCGTTCAACTATATCAACTCACATTACACTACTCATCACAACCTGTGTTTATATTATTATAGAGGACTAGTAAAAAATGTTTGTAAACTAAATTTGTAAATTTTTCCTTATAATATATATTGTATTTGTTTCTAAAAAAAACTTTGCTGATTCGATTTTGGTTTGATTTTTTTTACAGTCCGAGCGCTGTCGTTGGTTAAATTTTAGTCATTACCGAATGGTCGTTTTGAAAAAAAAATATTTATTTTATTAACATACGTCGTATTATAATAATATTCTTGTATAATTTCGTTTTATTTTTGTGCCCATAACGACACGCAAGTCTCGTTATAGATGTACACTTTTTCCAAACTCTCATCGGGTAAAAATCGATTCGTTATAATGTTATGGTTGTAACGCGGGCGTTGTGTACCTATACATTTTTTATGCTTAAGTATACGTCAAAAACGTCGAATTTCCATCGTTTCGCGTGTTTTTTTTTTTTTTTTTTTGGTTCTCGCCCGAGTCGTTGTGTTATTATTTTTTTGACCCGGTGAATAACGCCCATTTTTCGATCGGGCTTCGATGGGGTATATATTTTTTTTATTATTTTTATGAAAAATACACGAAAACGCAACAACGAACACAATATAATGACAAACGAAAAAAAAAACGACGGTATGAATAGTAATATTATTCACATCATCAACAAACTGTAGGTAGGACCAGCTGACGCCAAAACGTCATTTTATCGCGCGATATACGATATAACGACGCGCACAACGAGTGTTTTTTTTTAACGTATTATTTTTTGTATAAAATCACGTTTTAATTCGGTGAAATATATTTTACTGTGTAGTGAGTGTATGGAAAAAAAAGTTATTTAAAAAAAAAACAACCAAAATTAAAAAAATTGGGTTTAGACCGAACGTTTCCGAGGAGTCAAATATTTCTTTGTGTTTACTATTGCGTTAATGGTAAGATTCTGTTCAGAGATTAACCGCGCTGTCGGGAAGTTTATTTACGTTATTTTTTCGTTAACGAGTCAATTTTTTATTTTTTCATTTAACGTAACTAAAGTTAATGTGCGATCATTTAGAACCTAAAAAAAAAAAAATTGTTTTTTTATCACCACGAACAATAGTTGAAAAGAATCGCGGGAAACGTCGTATAGGCGTAAAACCGCCGAATTGAAAACGTGAACAGCTGTATTTTTTTTTTGGTTAGTCAACTCTCTTAGGTAATTTAAAAAAAAATGAAAAACACATTTTTCGACGTTAGCTTTACGTTTTCGATTTGAAAAAAGTCATATATCGATACTTGTTGCGCCCGGCCTCGACCTGCGCGTTTCCGGCGCCGCTCAGAATCCGAAAGGAAAAATACCGAACCTACCGGTTTTCGCTCACCTCGTTCCGCGCGGTAGACCGCAAACCCACTTCATCGTGCAATACAATATTTAGTAATGACTGTATTTATAGTAAAACGTTGATTTTCGCGCCGATTCCCCGGGAGTTTTCGCCGTTTTCACACTCAAACGGGCGATGTTATATCCTACGTTCAGCGCGTGTACAAATTAGATTTTTACCGGATTGTGCTGTTGTTGAACGATCTCAGTCAATTCGCCCCGGCTTCGTTAATTAATAATTAATTATTAATTAAACAACGCGAAATTGCTGGGTTCGCGTTGTGAAAGCGCGAAAATATTAATCACGTGCTCTGTGAACTCTGCGAGTGTTCGCAATATATACGTATATTATTCCGGTACAATGTATCGGGCCAACGTGTACACGTTAAAAAGATTATTAAGACGATTTCAAAAGTAATAAAACGTACTTGTTTCTGTACGATACGGTACGATTTTACTCGTCGTACACAGATAAAATCGGCGTGAAATTCACCTTTCAATAAGGAAAAAAAGAAAAACCGATTGTTTTTAACGCCTCGCCAATCGAAACGCCAAAGTGTCGCGCGCGCGCGGCCGCCGAGGTGGTAAAGGCGCATAAAATCATGCCCGGAGACTGTTATAAGACCGACGCGAATAATTTGTTACAGTTTGTCGTATCCATAATCTCAACAAAATATTTCCGTTATACGCTGTAAATTTTACGTACCTGATCCAAAACGGATTTCGTCTGGCGACAAGCACGCCACGGTGTAAGTCTGGGTGTACATCGAGAAAACGTTGTTTAGCGGATAAAAGAAGTTCGACCCGGCAGAAAATAACGGAAACGTTTCGTACGTCGGAATCGGGTAAAAATCGAATATTGACGAATTGTAACGTGAAAAAAATTGTCCGCATCGGTTTCAAGTCGATCGTACCGGGTGCTGCAGGATAATAAGCTCGCCCTGGCACCGGGAAATCGACACAAACGTTTCAAACAGATTATCAACGAAAATTTTGAAAACGTCATAATAACGAATCGTAACGAAAATCACTCGCCGACGGTAAAAAAATATTTGGTACTCGCGGCGGTACACGCATCGTATATTTGATAACAATACGATTATTATATTCATTCGGATTCGAACAACTGAATTTTTTAATCACGACAAATCGGTGTATATTTTAAGTGGTTTTTTTTTTTGTCAGACTGAGCGTCAGCGAAGAACGTATTTTTTTTTACAATGATGATTTTTGATTATCTGTGATCTAGTAAAATGAATGCACCGATCCTAACGTACCTCGAAAGATAGGTAATTGAAACGTTTTTTGAAATTTTGAGTTACTTTTAGAGCCAAAAACAAAAACGACCATCGAAATTGCTCTGTTTGACTTGAAACTTATACGTGTCATTAAAAAGAAACCAATGAGCTTACTGCTGAAATTACGAACGATTTTGATCGTTTTTAACGGAACTGTTGAATTTTTTAATTTTACGCCGTTATCGTTCAATAAAACCTCCGGTTTTGTGGTCTCGAAATTTTGATACAGTCCGTACAAGGTAATTTTACGCACGTGGTTTAAAAATTTAGAAAATTGGTTCACACAATAATTGTATTTATAGCCGACTTCACATTTATTTATTTATTTATTTATATATACGGACGTTAGTCCATTAACAATTCATGTGGGTGTAATGTAAAATACAAGAAAAAAAAAACAATTTTATATAAATGCAAAAAAAATATACAGTATTATGACACAAACTATTATGATATAAATGAGTATAAAAACTCAGAAAAGTCCACAAAAATACAAAAAATCATTTACAAAAAATCAAACAAATATATATTACCAGCTGTCATCAAGAGGTTTGCAGGGGAATTTAAAATGTAATTTTTTTTTGATAATTGAGGATAAAAAGGTTTAGGATTTCTAGTGTTATTATTATTTATTTTTAAATTAATTAATGATAAAAGTTCCGGACAATTGTTATTTTGTCGTAAAACTCGTCGTCATTCCGGGCGGCCGTGTATTTCTTACGGGGCGAACAAATAATCACGGGAAACGTGTTTTTTTACACACATCGATCTTTTTGATCATGACATCCAAAATATAGAACCGAACGAGCTGAGATTTTTGCGTCATACTAAAATAGGAAACATACAGATTCGATAAGAGTTTTTATTTCGACGTATACTACATGACAGAGCTCGCTCAGAATCGCATTTTCGAAGGCAACGATTTATCGTCGGATACAAAACAATGCGTTTAAACCACGACTTCTAAACCCATCCAAAGCGACTCCGTCGAACCATCCACGCGACCCAGAGCGATCGCGGCTTTTTTTTGTCAATTTTTTTCTCGCACTCGTCGTGTTGTACACGTATTATTACATCGCTTTCAAAAAAATTCAATAATCTCGCAGACGTTTCGGTCGGTTGAGCGGATAATACCGTGTGATTGATGTCGGTTCACTCGAAATTCCGAACTATCACTAATGCGAGTGTAAATTAATACCAGCGCGAGCAAACGGTCAAATTTAAGTCGCGTTTATGCGGTGTAAACTGCGGTTCGCAAAAATAAAATAAAATAATTGTATAGAATTATATGCGATTATAATCGCAGTGAATTACACGGTCATAAAAAAGACAAAAGTGTCTCATTATGTACGCAGCAAACCATCATCATTTTTACCTATCCTCGTATCGCGAAATGTATAGTAGCGGTTAATTCACGTAACAATTGTTGTTGTTATATTGTTGCGCAGTGTCGTCTCGTTCAATTCATCCAAAATAACCGTTTACACACCTGTCATTAAATCGGTTAAACGGAATTTTTTTTTTTTGAAAATTATGACTCGACGAGCATATATTATAATATAATAACGATATCATTTTAATTGTTATAATCTGGTTGTTGTGTTTTCGGTGGTCGAGTTTTGTGTCGTCGATAATTACGCGTTTTTGTAGCGTATCGTTTTTTTTTTTTTTTCTTGACCTTAAATCCCATTTTGGTTTTCTTGATTGTAATCGAGATTTATTTTTTTAGTTTTCGGTAGTCTACCGCGATTTTACACTACGTTGAAAGCGTAACGTGTTTTAACCGAAAAACGGTGGTGGTTATCAATTAAGTGTTTTTTTTGTTTTTGGTCCGCGATAATTCCACTGGAATTCAACCGATTCGGATGATTTATATTATTGTTCAAACGGAAGGCCTTACTTCCAAGACGGTCGAATC
This sequence comes from Hormaphis cornu, assembly GCA_017140985.1. Classification (NCBI taxonomy): domain Eukaryota; kingdom Metazoa; phylum Arthropoda; class Insecta; order Hemiptera; family Hormaphididae; genus Hormaphis; species Hormaphis cornu. The sequence goes on from CM029361.1 coordinate 18,485,171, forward strand.
GTTCGTGATAACTCACGAAACAAAATTTTTCAAAATGTTCTTGAAATTCTTTAAGGATTTCCACTTACGACGTCAAAATCGCATTTTCTCTTCGTTTATTCGATGCGAGAAATTCATCGGTCTCGTCTCCGGGGAAATTCGCGTTTTTGAGTTGTGCGACCTCCGCCACTATTTTCAAAATGTTAAGTACTCCTAAACAATCTGTACGACGTTTCGTTTTTCGATACGACTTAAAACGAATTCGAGTTCACTTAACACTGAAAGGTAAAAAAATAAAAAAAACCGACTAAACAAACAAGTCAAACTTTATTTGCACCGCGAAATGTAAAAAAATTACAATTTTAAAATCACTTTTGTTTCGTGCCAGCCTAATCATACACGCTAAATTTAAAATAAATAACACAATACGATTTTATAATGTAAAACATGCGTAGAGTACAAGTAAATTAAAAACCGTTTCTTTTTGTTCTTCCTGAACCGATTCCAAAAAAAAGTGTTTTTTTTTTGTCAAACCGATTTAAAAAAATTATAGTTCTTTTTCGTTTTAGTGCGTATCAAGTTTGATTTATTATTTCAAGTAGGTTTTTTTTTAAAGTTAATTTTAATTTTTTATAAATTTAACAATTTCACTCGCGTTATCCCCGTCCCCGCGGTCGCCAGTTTGTTTACACGAACGACATAACGGAGTTTTTATTAATTTTAGATTCTGAGCGTAGCGAAAGTACCAAAAAAAAAAAAAAATAAAAAAATTCGTACGATTAATTGAAAATACGGTATATTTTCGGTGCAATCGGTTAAGTCCAGCGGTCGTCATTAATTTGTCGCGTGATAAAAAAATTTTTCGGGTCGATCGCGCTTCAACGATCGGTCGACGGAAAAATAAAAAAACCGAGAATATCTAAAAATCATCGAACACATTTGGTGTTTACGTACGTTGGATGCGTAAAGAGTTTTTTCGAATTTTCAATAATTTTTCGAGTGTTTATAATACGGAAACCAAAACGTTTTCAAACATGTCGCCCGATTTCTCATTTTCGGTGGTGGGAATGAGAAGGAGTGATTTTTACGTGGGTATACAATAGCATGGCAACACAAATAAAGTTAGGTACAACGTACAAAGTTGGAAATATTTTTTGAATTTTCGTGAACTATATGCGATATCGTCGCGTTCGAATGAAACTTTTTATAATATCCGCGGATAACGCGTTTTAATACCGATGTACGTTATTATGATTTATAACTATTTACACCTCGTACCGTGTTTATAACTATATATATACCGTCCTCGGAACGGGGTTGAACGGACCCGTTTTAATGGAAACAAAAAAAAACAAAAAACGGCGATGAAACGAAAAAAATAAAATCCGATATTACAAATGGCCGACGACTGCAGTTGTGACCTACGGGCGAAACGGATCGAGGCGGGCGCGAAGCCCGATGGGAAGGCGCGACCTCGTAAAATATTATACCAATTTTTGTGTAATATTACCGTCGTTCTATGCGCGTTGTTCGTTTTTTCCGTGTAAAACTGCAAGTTTTTTTTTTTGTTTTTCATGTTTACGATTCACGCGAAACTCGCCACCGGAGGTGTTCGCATAACGAGATTGAAATAAATTTTCAGAAAATTTGCAAGAAAAAAAACGGTAAATGTTTTTACAATGATGTTTTTTTTTTCTGTCAACAACTTTTCGGGTAGAAAGAATGCTCAGAGTCAGTCCCCAAATATATACTGATGGGTGCATGCACTACGGTGGTGGTATTAAAGCTTTTTTCGAAACGTCGCTTACATTTTGAGTTTTACCCTGAAAATGAAAAAAAAAAAAAAATCGGGAAGTTCGGAGAATTTCACGGCGAAAAGTTTGAAACTTAAAGATTCGCGATAAAGTTTTCGTTGCAGAAGATCACTAATGAAATATCAACGAAACCAAAAAATGTCGACAACTTTACGGCGAAAAATTTGAAATTTTCCGGTTCGTATTGACGTTCTCGGGTAGAACGTGGGTGTGCTTCGGCACGTTTTATTTTATTCGAATCATTTTTCGGTATTTTTATTGATTTCCGAGTCGTGTACCGAAAACGGCGAAATCGCCAAACGGCTGGCTTCAGTACGGCCATAGACGTGTTCTGACTATTGTTACAAAAAATTTTCCGATACCGTTTTCAAAGTTTACTAAATCGATTCAATACGTTCTGAAAGATTGAAAACAGTTTTTGCTAGATATTTTGAAATTTTCGTATCAACGACGTGTTCAGCTCTATAGGTAACTGAGCTCGCTAAGAATCGTATTATCGAAGGCAACGGTGTATCTTTGCTTTCGGATGTTATACAACGCGTTTGAACCACAACTTTCAAAACAGCGACCCACCCAGGCGGCTATACTCCGTCAAACTACCCGCGATTTTTTTTATTCAGTTTTTTTTTTTCGGCGCGTTCTGATCATCGGTTCTTTGTTCACACGGTTTTTGCCTATCGAATGTTATATTTTACGCTTAAAGGTGGTCGTGAAAACGAAATTCGGAGCGGTGCACGCGACGCCACGACCAAAATACCATTTCGGTACGATATTAAATGGAACACACACACACACTCTCGATTTCGCAAAATATTCCCGGAAATCCTATGCATAATGTATACACACCACCACCTTACTACGTAATAATATCGTGTTATTATTCTTTCGAAATTCCAACGTGGTCGTTCGATGACCGCGCGCGATACGTGGGCTTATATATAGTCGGAAACACAACGATCTTATGTCTTATTCATGTGTCGGCTCGGCACTTAAATATTATAATTCGATATTATTATTTTTATACAATACATATATATACAATATCGCGTTTTCGGGTCTCGCTCGCCGGCTTAAGTATACTTTTCGAAAAGAGAAAATATTAATAATTTCGCAGAGCCAGCGAAATATTACGTTATACAGACGTGTGGTTCGACACGCGATACGGTAGCCGCGAATCGGCAGAACAACAGCCGGAGTGGGACGACGACGACGAGTTTATAGAAGAGGTTATTATAGAAGGCACTGCAGTTATAGATCAGATAGGGTCGAGTGGATTTCGAAGGGTCGAAATGTTCGTTAAAAGTTGTTTATTATAGTTTAGCGACCGCCGCCGTCATCGCCGCGGTTGACAGCTATTGAAAACAGTTAAAAATACGGTGTAATTTGTTGATAAACGTCTGATGTTTATGACTTTTCGTCGATCATGGTAGTCAACACATTTTTCATTCGTTAACGCCAGTCATATTTTGAGAACACATTTCAATTTTACCGCGCGCACTGTTAAAACAGTCGTTTTCGTTTGCTTGTAAATAAAAAGAAGAATCTGGTGTAGTTTTCACCGAATTTTCGGCATCCACGGTTCGCTGCACGTGCGATTTCTATTCTACTATACCGTATATTTCTTATATATCTAAGAGTTATACACTAGTTTTTGTACAACGGCACGTTTAATAAAAAATACACACCCTTTTTTTTTTTTGCTTCGAAGCTGATTAATCTTACTCTGGTGTGGTTTTTTTCTTTTTGTGCCCGTCTTCAATTTTCCTCAGATCGAACTGGACCGATTTCGATGAACGATACGTCAAAAGATCACACAAATCGTATCCATCTGAAGACACTATAGATTTGAAAATTTCCCCTCGTTCCCCCCGTACAAGAGAAAAGTGTCCGAAAAAATTATGAATGCTAAAATGACAAATTTCGACATTTTTTCACGATTTTTATGTTAAAATTGGCCATAACTTTTCGAAAAAAATTAACAAATCAAAACAATTTTTTCACGTAAGTACGCGAACGTTAGACATTTTATTTTTTCAGAGTTTACTTTAAAAATTTTAACAAACGATCCGTGCGTAGTTTGTTCGATAGATCACATTGGTCCAACCCAGATGGGTGAGGGGGCCGGGTTTTGCTGGGCCAGAGTCACGATTTCGGTACTAAAAGGGTGTACACAACAAATGGCGTACCTACTGCAGTTTATCGTGGCGGAACGACGAAAGACGTCTTGAAATCGCGTATAATGGACGCAGAAAAAAAACTGATATAGCGGCCAACAAAATTCGGTCCGACACGTTTCCTAGGTAAATTTTAATTTAACGAGTCCGCCGCCGCCACTCGATGGGCATTATTTATCCGGATAGAAAAATCGCTTTTTCTTTTTTACCACTCACCCGGGCGAATTATTCACGTTTTTTTCCGTGGGTTATTTGTTTTTTTTTTACCCGGGTGCACACAGTTATTAACTTTCAGCCGGAAAAATAATAACGACCGCGCGGGCTTCCGGGAAAACTACGACTCGTTCGCGTTCCACTAAATACGATACACACTCGTCGCCTTTTTACGCTCGTTTTCTCGGTAGCGACGCCGCCGTCGTTCGGTATCGCGAAAATCGTGTGGAAACCGCCACAACTTTTCACACTTTCGCGTTATTTTTTCCTCCCGTAATTTACGGTTCCCGGCGTGTATAATTAAGCGAGCGTATTAAATGTGTATATATATTGTACACGCGCGAACACGACCTCTACGTAGCTGAAAATAACGTTTTCCGAAGATTTCTAAATGGGAACCGACGGAGTTGAAACATTTGAAAACGCCGAACCGGCACTACATACGACGGTATGCAGAGTTTTTACGGTTTTTCGAAAACCGAACGTCAGACACATACAAAAGAGCCAAAAAACACGTCCTACACACCGTCCGTGCGAATCAACGTCGGCCAGAGCAATACCGATCTACGTTCACACCCGCGCAACAATTAACATAAACGACGTCGCACTGGATTTTACGATGCGAACACGGTCGGTCTCAGCAGTCCCATAAATTAATTAGGGTTATAAACGTACGTTGAGTTTTCCACTCGTAAACGGTTCTCGCACCTAATGATTGTTGAAAATATTTATTATTAAAGAAATAAACAACGATCGAAATATTTTTACAATATGACAATAATTGATCGGTTTCGCATGATAATTTTTGCGAAAACGGTGGTTTTCGTGCTCGAACTATCGGTGTTGGCCTACCGAAAAAATCACGGGAACACAACAACGTATAAGAGTGTCGAAAACGTCGCGTTTCTCGATATAATCAGAACCGTTTTCCGAACGAAAATTCCAAAAAAAAACACAAACCTAGTTATATATGAACGACGATCCTTAACAGTTCGGATTATAATTATGTATTGAATTCGTGCTAAATATTTGGAACGGCTGACGATAAGGCCGTGCGGCGTATATTTATGAAAAAAAAAAAAAACCAATCGTAGTTTTGTGACCGTGCGCAGAGTTCGGGAGTTAAGTAAACTTTCCGAAAACCATTGGAATTTCGCGGTTTTCGTTTTGAAAAAAAATATCGAATGGGTACAAGTTTTCGATTTTAAGACACACCAGCTAAACGACGTGACAAAGAGGGTTCCTACATCGTTGGCCACAATATTTTTTTGTTTTAACAAACAAAGTAAGATTTTATCGATCGGGCCACAAGGATGTCGTGAACGGGGTAAGGGCCGGTTGATGAAGTAACACTTGACCAGGGCCATTGTTAGATTTTGCGAGGTCCCGGGTAAAAAAAATGTTTTAAAAGTGTTTTTTTTTACGATTCGGCATAGAATATTTGGTGTCTGTTTTTTCCGCAAAAACATACGTCATATGAAAAACGACCGTCACGCCTCGTTAAACGGTTCGATTTAATGTGTCGTATCGCCACTATTTGCGAAAACTTCAATTCAAAAAAAAACTTTTCTTTTTCTACGTCAGCGGCGATCATCTCCCTCGGCCTTGGTTTTGACGGGACTTATTGGCGCGCGCGCGGTTCGAATCTCGAATTGGCGAGTTACAGTTTTACCCCCCTCGGTTGTACGAGCTGTCTAAAAAACATTTCAGAATAACACTTCGTTCCGTTGTCGTCGTGTTTTGAGACCCGTGGTTTTTTTTTCTTCGTCATTATTCCTTCTTTTTTTTTTGCCGTTTCTCACAAACGTTCGTAAAAAAAAAAAAAAAATGGTGTCCCGAAGTACAATAAATGCGCGACACCGGAGTACCGTTACAACATAATTATAAAACCTACCACACAGGTCGTCGTTTGAGCGAGTGATATTCAAACACTAACGACGATATTCAAATATAACGGTCACACACTTTTTACTCGCGATCCTGTCACACCGAAACGTACGGTCACGTATCGGGGGGTGTGAAAAATAATCGCTGGGTGTTCAACGCTAAACTAAAATCCACGTCCCGTTCTGAAAAAAAAAAGTAAATTAGGGTGTATTCCACCTCGGGTTTTAAGGTAAAACACACCGGACGGACGGACGAACCGCGTGGACGATATTTTCGCGGTATTGTTCGTGCCGAATCCTGGCGGTACATATATAGATAATGTGAGGGTTTGGCACAGGATACGGTCGAGCAGTTTCGATCGTTGAAATAGCAGTAGTAGTAGTAGACACCTATATTCGAACGAATATTTTGTTAGGTACCTGAAGAAAATGTTTTTTTGTTGTCCAAACGTTGGACGTTTCGTCCACGTCGGAAACGCGACGAGAACACCCGCCTTTACCGACATAGGTACCTAGCTGTGATCGAAAATTCGTAATTATACTATTCCGAAAATAATATCCGGCACGTGCTGCCAAAAAAAACTATCCTATAGAAACTGTATTGTACGAGTTCTCGTTTAATTAGTTCGTTTTTAGAACATCCGAGAGCCCACTTAAAAGCTGACGCGAAAAGTTGTAAACCGAAGGAACTGAAAAAAATCCCGTTGAAAATCAAAAGATTCTACAGATTTTGGAACTAATTATTGGTGACGTATCTTCGCTAACTAGTATATAAGAACGTTTTGGTAAAAAATAAATTGTTTTTGTTTAATTTTTTTTCCTCAGAAATAATGACCGAAAAAATAATTAGAAATTTTACGGTGGAATAATTTTAATATTATATACGGTTTTGGTATTTATACACACCTCCGGCAAAACTTTTGGGATTCAAGTTATACATCGTTTTCGTCGTCCAGAAATGACGTCCTTCTACGCGTAAATAAAAACGAATTCAGCTAAAACATTGTAGATTGAAAAAAAAAAAATATTTTTTATTTTAAACCGTTCGTTTTTCACGTTGAGTTTCAAGCGATTTTGAAGGGTCGAATGAACCGTCGTCGATAAAAACTGACCATACGTTAACGGTATTGATCACTTTGAAAATAGGACCTATCTGCCGCGTAGAAAATTTTCAAAGTAATTGTTTTGACGTAAACTCGGTGTAAATTTTTATCAGTTTGCGATTCTCACAATAAAGTAATAATCTAACAGTCGAACTCGATTTTAGCGAAAAAAAAAAAAACAATCGACACGTCACTCGTTAGTTTTGATTATAATATAATACAAACGATCATTCTCTACATAAAAAATTCGACTAAATTATGATGAACGTTAGTACCTTTGACACCGTTATCGTAGTCGCGACCGCGTTCAATAAAAATGTAAATTACAATCGTAAATTTTATTATTTTTATGTGCGTAATAAAATTTAATGTCCCCAGACGCCTATTAAAATTTATGTGCGACAGATACGAGCCAAAACTATACGTAATAATAATAATATAGTCGTTGAAAACGGAATGAAAATTACTATTTTTTTTTTTTTCGTCAACGGTCCGAAGCTTCGACAATACACAGTTATTTAAACAAAAACGTAATGATTATACACTTCAAACTAGGTACCTATTATTGTCGTATAATATACAGAAGTTGGAAATAAATCATGACTGACGAGCGTTCGAAGACTTGAACAGAAAGAGTTTAAGAGAACGAAAAAAATTTTTTTTTATGCATATAAAAACTTACGAAGGTACAAATTCGTCACGATTTCGACCATTTTTGAACCGATTATACATATAAATTTAATATTTCGAAAATTTGTGAAATCTCACGAATTTTTTATTGTCTTCAATTTTACTCGGAACTTTTACACAATCTCGACGGCGAAAAATTCTCATATACAGAGCAAACCGATCTACAAAATTTTTCACCGAAACGATTGTCTGCAGATTGTCTACAATATTATCTCATCGCGCGTTTTATTTTATACATCCGAGTGGCCAAAACTCTGCTAAAATAAATCATTTTGCCGACGTAAAACTGTCATAAAACCGTAAAAATGAAAATTTTTTACAAAATATACCGCAAATCGTGTTGCTCAAACTAAGCTGGTAAAAAAAAAAAAAATGTTTTTGTACAAATCATACGAAACGAGTAAATATTATACGTAATGATGGCATCAAAGCTATTCGACGAAGATTAATGTCAATAGCACGACGTATATTTAGAAAACTGGAACGCGAATACAATACGTTTTGTTTTTTTTAAATACAAAATAATAGGTATGTACAAGGGACAAACGACCAGCGAATGCAATTTTTATCGGGTTTTGTGGTGACGAAGCGTTTTTTTTTTTTTTTATCAAAACAAACGATACAAGAGACGATTATTGTTAAATTTCCATACGAGTTGATTTCTAAACAATCGTAATCGAACACACCGATTTCTCGACGTAACGAAGAAAATTAAAATCACAACACGTAATACGTACAAACGCATTCCGTACAAACGATTTCAGGTGGGTACTTAAAAGCGCGAGAAATATACGTGTTGTACCGAAACCGCAAGAGCGTAACATTTTTTTCCACCGAACCTCGGTCGAAAACGTGTTTTTATAAAATGAAAAACATTTTTTTTTTCAAGACACCATTATTTAGACGAACCGACGTTTTCCGCACTGCGAGTTTTTTATTCGAATTTTATTCATTAGTCGTACTTAGGTACATTGTACAGTCAACAGAAAGGTGTACGTCTTATGTTGCGTTATACGAACACAGCGGTGCGTCTATATATATATTAATTCAAATTCACCGCTGTTAATACAGAGACGAGCCGTTCAATTATGAACGGTTTATGATTTACTTGATTGAAAAAAAAAAAAAAACTGAAATATTGTACGCGAAACAACGCGAATGAATAATTTATAAGTAGAAAAAAAAAAAAAAAGCGAAAAAGAATGTGAATGAAAAAACGATATTATAATCAGAACGATAAAAGCACTTTGTATTGGTACATCATATATGCTTAAACGTTTTGCGCGATAACTGTTATTATTTATTTTTTTTTTTTATCGTTTTTCATAATACGTTTCATAGTAGGTACGACGTAATATAAGACGTAAAACCGATCGTTTTTCTTTTCATCATCCGTCTGCTGGCCGTCGAATTCTTTTCGTTTTAATCGTCGCAAATCGTAATTCGTATTTAACTGCGATCGTCGTATACAATATTGTTGTTATTTACTACATCGATCCTTTGACTCCGAGTTCATTTTCGAGTCGATTTTTTTTTTTTACGTCTACTTATCCGTGAGATAAAGAATCGTTTCGTTTCGTCAAAGTCGGAAGATTTGTTTGAATTCGATTCGGGTGACTTTGGGTGAACTACCGACCGTGTTAAATCCGGCCGTTCGTTAAGTATAGGTAAAACGATGGTGCTTAAAAACGGTTTTAAACTCATTAGTCGCACAGTTTTCGGTTTTCGCCGAGTTGAAAATTTCTAAAAAAAAAACAGTCCGAACGCGTATCAAACAAATAAGAAACCAACGCAGTTCTTTACGTATACATTCCATTGGCGTATACATTCCATATAATAAATAAACTGAATGTTAGAAAAAATATTGTTGCTGGCGGGGACAAGTCCCAAGTGGGGTTCTTGGTGAAAATATTTGCGTTCTTACGACGAGCACGATAAGCAATTACGTTTAGTATTGATTGAATTTTACTGTTCATTGCATTATAGCCATACGAATATGATTTGAAGTTCAACTTAAAACAGACAAAAGTATTTTTTTTTATTCACTTTCGTTCTTCAATCCGCGATAAAACTGTACAATACAATATTGACATTGATAGCAAATCACGCTGATTATAATAAGTGTTCAAGGACGAAAACGATATGGCTATGACTAAAATAATCATCGTCTAAAGATGAAAGAAATTTTTAATTTTTTTCCCGTCATCCGTTCGTACTTATCTCGTAGTGTGTACGTACCGCCGACACACTCGAACAAGTATGTGATTCTGGCGATCGCAGTTTTGTAAACAATACTTTTTAGTACTCCAAACACGTATTCGAAAATTTTTTATGAACATATTTATAGAGAACGTATTGGAATACTAGAAAAAGTTTCGAAACACTAATCTCCGTCTAAATCATAATATTATGTAGAATTCGAAACGATTAAATTTAAAATCTACATTTCATTGCCAAAAAAAAAAAAATAAAATAAAAATTGGATTCTTTTGTCAAAAAACGCGCTCATTATTTCAAAAAGCAAAAACGTTGTCACAAAAAATTTTAAACTAGACACTTTAGCTTGAAAATAAAGTGTTTGAACGAAATTAAAATAAAGATATTCAGCATGCGTCGTACATAATGTTCTAATACTTTCTTCAGAATTAAACAGTCTTTGAACACGAATAAAACAATACATTTTTTTGACAATTTATAAAATTCCCAGAGTATTAGCGTAATAAGTATGACGATTAGTTTCGACCGTGTAGGTCACATGAAAGAAAAACGAACGCAAATTAATATGAACAAAGGTTTTGTATTTCATAAACGACGAACGAGACATAAATGTACGACTACTTTAAATTATGTGTCTACAATAAATTGGTACGTATCACGTTATGTTTGAAATCAGTTTGTAAAATATTATGTTAAAACTGTTCCGTTTTATTTCTCGTTACGAATAGGAAGTTTTTCCAATTTTGAACGGATGTATTTATATAGGTACCTATATAATATATTTTTGGTTATATTTGATATAATCAAATCAATTTTTATACTGAAATTTGTATCGTTATGATCACAATCTAAAACGTGTTTTTTTAGCAAAATATCAGATTAAGAAGATGATTTTTATTTCTACGCGTTCTTAATTGTATATTTCGAAACTCCTCTAAGTTTCCCAATAGTCATATACGTATTATGTTATTCAAAAAACACCTATTATCGGGGCGTTATATGTTCTTGAAAGATATACCGTAAAGTATATACGTATGTTATTTTATTTTTAAAAAAACAGTACTAAACTTTCTTACTACGTACAAAAAAAAAATATCAAAATTTAAATACTTAACGAATCACTGTTCGAATAACACGGTAATAATCATAGGTTCGTAATATTGTTTTTCGTGAAGACATTATGTACGCGGTAGGCTTTCGAGGTCTTCTCGCGGGCTCGCACCGCGATCGAACGAAACAATGAACAGAATAAAAATATATTATACGAAAAGAAAAAAAAAATAATGGAAAAATTTGTTTCTTTTTTTTTTTTTTAAATATACACTACACCTTGCTGGTTTGTCCTTGGTCGATGACCATCGTGAGCGTATATAACTGCACGTTTTGTACACCACAAAATCACGTTGTGCAGTTCACGCACGGTTATTAATATTTTGCGACGCATGCAAGTGTACGATATAATAGTTATAATTATTTTTTAAATATTTTACGGTGAAAAAAACGTATGGAAGCGAAAATACACGTATACGATGCGACGGAGATTAAGATACCGTAGCTGCAAAACTATTTTCCCAGTATTGTAATACGTTTATGTTCGCGTGAAGGTCAAAATGTTTCGGAACAAATTTTAATTTATCATTATCAAAACCGAGTTGTGCGTTTAAGTTAGGTACCGTTCTACAAACATACCGGGGATGTCCGAATATAGGCCGTACACAATAGTTATAAAAAGATCGTAAATCGGCGGTATCGCGTTTTTTTCGAACGTGATTCAGCGAAATCGTACAGCCTGATCAAGAGACGATGCGAAACGAAGCAAAAATTAAAAATCTGAAACATTTTGACGTAATTTTTTTTTTTTGATATTTTAATAACAAACGAATTTTTTGATTGTGGACGCGAACAAAAGTTAGCCAACGGTAATGTATGTTACGTTATAGTTTCAATTGGTGTTAAAATCACGACCCACCGGTAATCATAGACCCAACAATCAAGTGTCGTGTAATCGTCCTAATATACCGTTGTGTCGAAACTCGTAAAAATGCGCCACCTGCGCGTATACATATCGTGTTACTTCTGCGTCGATTTTTTTTTTCGTGTTTTTCAGACCGTACTCGACGATATCGTTATTTCGTTGTGTGTTTACGTAGGGTGAAAAAAAAATATTAAAAAAATACACCGTTCGTTTGAAAATTTTCTCTTCTCTCCACCGCCATCGTTCGAGTGCCACCGCGCTTTACGAACCTACCCCGCGGATACAACATCCTAACCGTTTTGTTCGATACACAGCCGCCGCATAATCTGCAGTTTTTTTTAAAAAAAAGAAACACACGCCACCTCTCTAGCGCGTAGTTAAGTGTGGAAAAACATTTTTTTTTCCACGACGTTTTTTCATATTTTTAATTTGTCCGGATCGGGGGGACGTCACGTCGAGTATCTTTTTCGCTCGACAGCACCACGACGGAATACAATATAATAGTGATAAAATAACACGTTGTGTACAAAAGGTACGCACCGTAACGGTCACACTTTGCGTGGCTTACGGTAACGCAATAATAATAATAATAACACACGAAATATTTTCGTCGAAACGAAAAACGTCGCGAATTTCACCAATACCAAGTCTTGTAATTGCAGCGTTAAAACGTTTTTAACGTCCGTCGCCGAATTTAGCTGCTACGCGTTTGGTACATTTTTCGTTTTGGAGCGAAACCGTTACGGGTTTTCGCGCGATTATTCTTTTCCCTCCGCGTTAAGGGCGCGGCTCGGGTTTTCGCGTTCGACAAAGAAGTTCGGTGTCATTTGGACTCGTGTGCTCCGAGAAGTCCGAAACTCGAAAGTTCAACACTGAAAAAGTTACGATAGTGAAAAAAAAACAGGTCGAACTTTACTAAAAGCGTTAAGTGTTTTTTGACACAACCGATTTAGTTTTTCCACAACGGTTGATCGGTAGCCGCGAGACTTGTACGCTACGGAATTAGGTGAGATCCGTTTTCGAGTGATTTTAAAGGGGTTTTCACGGTCGAGAATCGGTCGTACCTTAAAATTCGCA